>JARBWK010000012.1:66751084-67062595 GCA_030556195.1 Anolis apletophallus | reverse complement strand
CAACAAGACAGCAGACACTCAATAGACTTGGGACTCTTGGCCTGGCGTGACCAGGAATCCCCGAGGTAGAACGAACCAACTGTATGTATGCTGTATGTATGTGAAGGGGACACAACACACGCTGGCCTGGCGTGACCAGGAATGGGCCCTTGACAAGGAAGGGCACGGGCACCTCTGCCCAACAGCAGACAGACACTCAATAGACTTGGGACTCTTGGCCTGGCGTGACCAGGAATCCCCGAGGTAGAACGAACTAACTGTATGTATGCTGTATGTATGTGAAGGGAACACAACACACGCTTGTGGGCCCTTAACACGGAAGGGCAAGGCAAGGGCAGCTCTGCACAACAGCAGACAGACACTGAATAGACTTGGGACTCTTGGCCTGGCGTGACCAGGAATCCCCGAGGTAGAACCAACTAACTGTATGTATGCTGTATGTATGTGAAGGGACACAACACACGCTTCAGGGCCCTTAACACGGAAGGGCAAGGCAAGGGCAGCTCTGCCCAACAGCAGACGCTTGTGGGCCCTTAACAAGGAAGGGCAAGGCAAGGGCAGCTCTGCACAACAGCAAGCAGACACTGAATAGACTTGGGCCTCTTGATCTGGCGTGACCAGGAAGCCCCTAGAGATACAACTGTATGTTATGTAATATGTAAAGGCTGGCTAAGGATAGTATATTATTGTTAAGAAATGTTACAACTAAATGTTTGGCTTATGCCCAAGAATAAACAATACAAAAGAGTTACACCAACGCAGTAACAGCAGGGAAAAACCCCTTTGCCACAAAAATTGTCAATGGAGATTATTCAAGCATTGGATGAATGAATGAATTATTACTGTTAATAAATTTAATATGTTATATTATGTTACAATATTTGGCTTATGCACAAGAGTAACCATTAAAAGTAACACCAAAAACGCCAAAGCCCTAACAGAAGGAAGAAAGCCTTTGCCAGAAAAATTGTCATATCCAGCATTGGGTGACTGAAGAATTAATAATGTAATATGTAATAACAAGGTAACAAGGTAATATTTGGCTTATGCCCTGGATTTACCAAAAGAAAAAATAAACCTATGGCAGGCAGCCAGCCTGCCAATGCAAACTTTAGCACTCAAAGTTTGCTGAATGAATGAATGGCTGGATAAATGAATGGCTGGATAAATTAATGGCTGAATTGGTTGAATGAATGAATGAATGGCTGAATGAATGAATGAATGAATGAATGAACGAACGAAGCGAGCTTTAAAGGGATGAAAAGAATAATCCTTCCCTCCTCCTCCTCCTCCTCTCCTCTCCTCTCCTCCTCTATTTTTCCCCAGGGCCTGCTTCTAACAAGCGGCCAGGCAGGCAGGGTCTGGCAAGAACTTTCTCCGCGACCGCGATCTTCCCGTTCCCTCCTGCTGCTGCGAGCGAAACCGCAATGAACTTGGCGCGTGGTGCGCGGGTATTTAAAGGGTCTTGACCCCGCCCTCCAAGTGTTTGTTTGCCTCTGATTGGCTTAAGGGAAGGTGGAGTGATGGTGGGGTGATGGTACCACCTGGTACCCATCACCCAATGACAAAACACGCTTAAAAAGGGCAACGAAGCTATACGAATGCTTTACGGCCCAGATACAAAAATGGCGCCGCGAAGTGCTGTAACAGGAAGTCCACTTCCGGGTTCACGACAGCGATCCGTAAAACAACAAAAGTCCCATTAATTACGGATTTCTAACGAATCAATTAGATTTCCGTTTCAATTTTAGCATGCCTAGTAGCTATATAGGACTCATAGATAAATAATGCATTGCTCTCTTCTTAACCTTGGAATATAGAATGTTAGTTACTAACACTGGGAACAACAAGGAAAGGTTTGGGGAAAATAGGTCTATTTTGACAGAAAATTAAATAGAAACCTTCATAAAAACACATTCGGGATCCATATATACAAAAGTACTTTCAAGAAACCAGTTATTTTTATCAAATGGCTCCTGGGAAGCTTATAGGATTTGACAATCATTTATATCTAGCAACAACAACAAAACTTGTAATTCTTCACTAAGTTTTTTTTAAGAGAGCAGTGAGTGATTTGAGCAATTTTCTTGTTGCTAAGAGTAAGTCCTCAGATATCACACAGTTTTTGTAGTTTTTGTTTAGAATTTGGCATCTAATCTATACAATATATGCACATGGTTGGACTATGCAAAATTGAACATTTTCATCAGCAAGGATACCACACGTTGCTGTGGCCCAGTCTGTGTATATGTGTTTTGTGTGTATATATGTGTATGTATATATTTTTGTATATGTATACACATATGGAAATAAGAACCAACCCCCAGAGTCAGACATGACTGGACTTAATGTCAGGGGAAAACCTTTACCTTCACCTATGTGTATATATGTGTGTTTGCGCATACACAAACACACACATATATATGGTTTTGTGCATGCGTTGCAATATAAGTTTTTGGGAGTTTTGTTTTGACTTTTTAAATCTCTTCTGCTGTGTTTTTCAGTGTTTTTATGAGTGATGCTCACTCACTAGCCTGATAGGTGTATTGTGTTCAAATTTGGTGTCAATTCGTCCAGTGGTTTTTGAGTTATGTTAATCCCACAAATGAACATTACATTTTTAAATTTATATAGACTGTATGCTCTACTACTGTGCAAAGGCCGCTCTGAATCCCCTTTGTGGTTGAGAAGGGTGGGATATAAATTAAGTAAGTAAGTAAGTAAGTAAATAAAGTGCACATTTTCTTGGCCATGCATTGTGTTGGATATTTCTTACATGCATATGTGTATATGAATATAAACACATATAGAGTAAAATTAAAGAAAAGGAAAAGAACATTCTTGGAAAAGTATTGTGAATGGCGGACAAGATTATTGAGTTGATCACAGATTTTGTGAAGCTGGGGTTGTGTGTGAAATATTTATTACAAATAGTTTGAGCAGTATTTTTCCATTGTTTGAGACAACAAATATTTTGCCAAAATTTTGTATCTATATTTGAAATTTCCAGTGTGTTGCATACTAATTATTTTGAAAAGGGGGGAATGCTCTGTCCAGCTTATTGGGCAGGTTGTGGTGGCAGGGCATCCTCCTGGCCACCATGGCAGTGGGGGGGGGCTTCTTCTTCTCAGAAGCCCCCTCAGTGGGAGGAGAAGTTCCTGTTGGCTGGGCAGCTGGCCAATAAGGGGAGGCCCCTGCTAGCCCTCTGATTGGCTGGGCCAGCTGCCTCCATGAATTTTGGGCAGCCCTTTAAAGGCTGTGCTGAGCAGCACACCTTCCTTGTTTCCCAGTCCACCCACCCTTTATAAAAGTTGTTTAGGCTTAATGATTTTGTTGAACATTGTTATTTCATCACAACTTTATGGCATGTGGCATGGGCTCTGAATCTGGCTTGCTTATCCCCAATTGGAGTGGGGGAGGTCTGGTGATTCTCCAGGGGTGCAGTGGTGTCAAGAACTCAGCATTGTACAAGTTGTTAACAGCAGCACCCCCTGGAGTGTTTAAGCAGCATTGGACAGCAGCGGGCTGCCCAATCCACAAATCCAGGACCATGCATGGCTGCCAACCCTGATTCTCTTCTGTACGGTATGGCCATTTGTTATCCCAACATAGTGTGTTCCATACTTGGGTTTGCTGGCGGGAGCCTCAAGTCACTCATGCCCACACAACATGTTTTCTTGCACAAAAATCTTTTCATCTAGCAGTAGGAACAGTTGCAAATTTGGAGCTCAGAATCCATGTAAATTCAAATAAAACTGTAGTTTTGTATGTACCTTCAGGCCAGCTATTGACCTAAGGAAACCCCACAGATTTCATAGGGTTTTCTTAGGCAAGGAATTCTGAGATTATTTACTATTGTTGTACCGTAGACCTGAAGGACGCCTCAGTAAACCACTTGAGACCGGCCGTAGTTAAATGCTTTATTTAGAATAAATGGATAGAGTAAAGAGGCTAGGATATAGTCTATTGATGCTCTCAAGCAGCAACAGATAGCAGCAAATTGTCCAAAAGAAGCAGGAAGCAAAACTATAGTCCTTTGGCAAACAGGAACAAGAGTAAAGAGAATCTTCATGCCCCAACGGGCTAATCCAGGAAAGGTTCTTGACACAAGGCTTGGCAGACAGAGTCCCAGTAGCTAGAAGGCCCAAGGCCCAGGTAGAGTTCTGTGAAGGCTTGGCTTGATTCTGAACGTTGGCGAAAGATACTATACATCTCTTTAGACCAAACTTATATAGGCCTCCCAAGCTTTGATGTTACGACGTCTCAATGCATCAAAATTTGGTTCTCAAAACAGGCTTCCAGCTGGGCCTCCTCAAGTCCTCCGCATGGGATTGGTATGCCAGCCCAATTAGCACAGGCACCTGGGCGAATAGGGAGTAAACTTGTCTTGGCTCTTCTCCGGCCCCTTATCGTCCGAGATGAAGCTGAGCTACTCGTAGCCTTGAATGCTGGTTGAACTTGGGGACTCTGTAGCTTCTTGTTTGCAGACAGCCTTTTAGGCCTCTCTGCAACTGTGGATTTAACATGGCGTGAGTCTTGCTGAGGGCCTGGGACAGCCTGGGGTGTAACAACTATTGCCATTCTCTGAAATATAACATATAGCACCTGAAATTCTTTTGCAATCCTCCACACAAGCACTATTATCAGTCATCTGCATTGGCCAAATTCAGTTGTTAAAACTATTATCAGGATGGATGTGGTCATTTTGTGCCCAGGGGATGCATAAGAGTTAAAGATGAAGGATATGTGAGGGAAAAATGAGTTATCCAAATATTTATCTCCACAGTCATAGTTGTTGATGCCCATGGGGATTTGAAGCCTGGTACTTAAGACATCAGTACTCAGTGCTCCTGGCCTAAGTGGGTGGATCTATGAATCTCAGCTAATTTCCATAGTTGAAATCACATCATCTTTTAATCAGATTAATGAAGAGACATCTGATTTTTTTTTGGGGGGGGGGGGGGATGGGATTTAAAAACCAAACCAAATTAAATCAAGTCCTTAATGAGTGATTAAGGCGCTCTAGTTCATGCAGTCATGTGGGCCATATGACCTTGGAGGTGTCTATGGACAACGCCCTCTCTTCGGCTTAGAAATGGAGATGAGCACCAATCCCCAGAGTTGGACACGACTGGAATTAACGTCAGGGGACGACCTTTACCGTAAATGAGTGATGAGAATGGTTGTTGTTGTCGCCCCCCCCCCCCCAACTAAGACCAAGGGTAAGCATATTTATCTTTCCTAGAGCTATAATAAGACATGTTTGCAAAATCCTACTGCAGTCTGGGAAAAATAGTACTGTAATATATTACTGTATTCACCTTCAGTTTTAAACAGGATAATGATTTTGTCTGGTTAATGCTGTCTGTACCTACTTAACTTCTACAGGAAAAAATAATTGTCCGCTCTCTCATGATAAGATAATTTGTCACCTTGAAATTTAAATTACCCATCTCTTTTTGCCTTGAGGAGTTCTACTATATAATACCTATTTGTTCCATTATACTTGGTAAATCAGAAAGCTCTCTTCTACAAATTTAAACCTAGTAGTCAGAAGCATTTAAAATAGGCTATGATAATTACTGTATCATAAGATACTAGGACCCAAAGATGTCAGTGTTATTAATCAAGAGTTAAATGGAGCCAAATAAATGCCTGGATTTATTTATAATGGGTAATGGTGATAATATTCTACATGCACCTCCCCCCCCCCCCAACACACACACATATCGTAGTTTGGGTTTTGTTTGGAGGGGGAGAGGAAGAATTGTATATCTAGTCTCCAATGTAAAAGCCAGCTCAATGATGTCCTAGCACCATGTGGCAGGACAATGGGGAGGGGGCAGAACTTTGCTACCCCATTTAAAGGCAGCTCTGCCTCTAATTAATCTTTTTGTATATGAACCCATTCTTTTGTCTCCTTTCACATGAGTCTCCTTTCTGCTTACTTCAGGTCCAGGTAGGGGCCCCCCCACCACACACACACACACACACACACACACACACACACACACACTATTTAGGGGTGTGGTTTTTTTGGCCTATCCTATACCATCATGGAGGACTTGATAGTGGTGTCTTATTTTCCAGCATAATCAGGAGAGCCACAAGTTGTTAACATTTTCCGTAGAATTGATGTTTTCTGATGCTCTAACATCACATCATTATCTGTATGGCAGATTTTCTAAAATATCCAGGAGCATGACCATTCAACTGAGATTCCAAAAGGGGAGAGAAGAGAAGATGATCTGTTATATTCAGAACAACTGGCTTTTAAATAGACTGGATGATTCCTATAGCACCAAGACTGCTCTAGACCCATGGCTCTCAACCTTTTTTTGACTGGGGACCACTTTAACCAGGGACCACTTGACTAGAGACCACTTTGACCAAAGGCCACTTTCTAACATTAGTGTTGCAACTCAGCCAAAGTTCACCTTGCCCTTAGCACAAACCTGGACTCCAACAGCAGTAATAAAATGGTTTATGGAAGAAAGTGCTTATAAAAAGGAGAAATTCCAAAAGCAATAAGAAAGGCAAACTCCAACAGGTAAATTAGAAAAGGTAGTCAACAAGTAAAGGTAGTCAACTTTAGATTCAATTTGGTTATTTGGGGTGCTGATTCAGAAAATTGCATTGGATAGACAACATCAGATCTAGTTTCCGATACAGAACAGATGGCATCCAGTAGTCCTCATCGGCTCGTCCACAGAGAATCATATTTAATAATCTAGAGCTGATGTGGTCTATCTAATGCAATTTTCTGAATCAATACCCCAAATAACCCCAAGAACAAGACAAAAAATGAAGACACCAAGGCACCCCCACTTCCAGATACCACATGGAATGGCTCTGCTCAGGGGGGGGGGGGGGGCAGTAGTTAGGAAGCTTGTTGTCACATCTTTCGTGCATAGTCAGCCTCTCCCCTCCAACATCCATGTTGCCTCGGCACTATAACAGGGTTTAATGAGACCAGTTGCTCTTGTTGCAATGGTGTAGTAATGGTGAGGCCGCGAACCATATTTTAGTTCTTGGGGACCACTTGAATCACTATTCTAGACAGTGGGAACCACTGCTCTAGACAGTCCTTTGTCTTTCTATTCAACCTTACTGTTTTCTTCAGCCATCCATATATTATGACTAGGCATGGTTAGGTTCATTCAGAATACTCATAATTTGGATTAAAATTGGAATAAATCCCTTTTTGAAGCGATATTGAAGCAATTTCAGAACCTGGAAGTATCCTTGCCATTTCAAAGCCACTGTCACCATTTATTTATTTCGTATTTATTTACAGTATTTTTACACCGCCCTTCTCTAAATCCCCCTGTTAGGGGGGGGGGGGGGGAATCAGAGTGGCTGACAAAGGCAGCAATTCGATGCCACAGTATACAATATAAAACCATAAAAACATACAGCATTTAAACAGTAACCGTTAAATTAAACAAATAATCAACAGTCAATTAAGTTAAAAACATCTAAAATGAAACAGCGTTTGGAGGCAAGCAGTTGCTTGCATGCTGGGATGCTTGCCTCCAGCCAATGAGGGGAAACCACCTCAGGAGGGGCGGGGATTCGGCACGGCAGCCATTGCTCTTTATAAAGGGCTTTGCATGCCTTGTGGGCTCATTGCAAGCTAGGGACACAAATGGGAATGGACTAGGGCAGGCTGCTTGGGTGGGAACGCTTTGCAAGGGAAGGACAGGGTTGGGATGGAACAAATAATTTCCTTGGGGAACCACACAAAATACCACTAAGGAGCCTCCTTTGTCTGTTTTGGGTTACACGTTGTAGTTTTTGAAACTAGAAAACAACTTTAAAGGGCTTTTTTTCTCCTAGGGTTTGACTTCTGTGCTTTAGAAAACCGGAATTCCCCTTTGCTGATAATAATTCTCTTCCTAAACCAGGGAATACAACTTTTAAGGGCTTTTTTCTCCTGGGGTTTGACTTCTGTGCTTTGGAAAATCAGAATTTCCCTTTGCTGCTAATAATTTCCTTGGGAAAACACTGAAAAGTTTGTAGGCCCCTTTGTCTGCCTGGGGTTACACGTTGTACTTTAGGAAACTAGAAATCTAGTAATCTAATCATTTGCTTGGGGAACAACACAAAATAATTTGGAGGCCCCTTTCCTCTCATTGGGCTTACAAATTGTGTTTTGGGAAACTAGAAATCTAATAATCCAATCTAATCAACACAATAACACTGTGGAAGGCCCCTTTCCTCTCCTTGGGCTTACACATGGTACTTTGGGAAACTAAAAAATTAAAAATAGTCAAGGACCCAGGGATCTTCTAAACATGTTGAAAGTTAGGATGCTGACAGAGGATAATGTTTTCTACCACTGTGGCAAGTTTTGTTAGTAGCGGTCTAAGAATGAGAGAAAGGAAATCCCCCAAGTTTGCCTGTCCCGTTTGCAGGTTTTCGCACATTGTGCAATCGTGCCCACCATTAACGAAGAGATTTGGAAATTTCGGAAAATTGCGACTTTTTTCGGAAAATTTTGGAAATCATTTCAAAATTGTATCACCAGCGCCCCCTACATTAGAAACAAGTTTTGAACCATTTTTCTTGATCAAACAAGCCTAATTATGACTTTATCTACAATAATTTTCCCCAAAAATGAATAAACAGATATGGGACTGCTGAAGGAAAGAAATCATTCAAAGAGATGAGTTTTTGGGTCCACAAAGCTAACAGAGAAAAGCCAAAGTATGCATCTGCCTCATTAATGCTTCTACCCAATTGGTTCTGCATGTAGAAGTAATTATTTGCTAATTTTATTACTGAAATAAGTGAATGGGAATGTTAACACTCCCCCCCCCCCCCCCATGCTTGAAAGTTTTTGAAAGCTGTATCTTTGTAATAGTTGATTTTCCATTACTTTCCTTTTAGGTTGAGAGTGTAACCTGTCCTGAGTCACTCAGTGGGTTTCTGTAGTTGAGCAGGGATGTACATCATAATTGAAAATGCAAACCACTACACATGATGGATTCTAACCCCAGATGCACTAATGCCTATACAATAACGCTAATATGGAGCTTTGAAAAACAAAAACCATTTCAGGAGGAGTCCTGTTTTTTTCTTTTTCTTTCGCTTTGAATTAGGTTCATTTTGATAACATTGCTTTGAATGCTAGTATCATAGCTAAAAGTATCTTGGTGTCTCACGTGCAGATATTTTGTTCAATTTAGAATGGATCTACACTGCCACATAATCCAGATTATCAAATCAAATAATTTGGATGATTTGCTTTGAATTGTATTATATGAGTCTACACTGTTATATAATCCAATTTAAAGCAGATATTCTGGAATTTATATGGCAGTGTATATAGGGCCACAGTATGCCCCCTTTCAATTCAAGTGGTGTTCCACTGGCAATGCCATTCTACATAGTTGCAGTATTCTTGGCTGTGCAGATATTGTATGAATGGCTCTACATTGTATATACACATGTGCAAGTATATTTTGTTGGCCTACTTGGTTGCACAGTGTCACAATATACTTACAACACTAACATGAATAGCATCACTAAATCACATAATTATCTCAGATAAAATGATGCTTCACCTCTTCAATGTAGGATTTTGATGCATTAGTTAGTAAAACTTTGGAAGCCTCAGCTCCAAAACCGTTTATCTAAAAGTTGTGTTTGATGGGAAGAATCGGTGCTTGGAACTGCAAATAAAATAAAATGGGAGGAAGGTTGTAATATAAGCACACCATACACTATTAAAAAGTGAATCCCTATTCCTAGGACTGAACAAAATCTCTAGCACAAATACAAGAGTCTTATGTTTGCATTATTTCACAAACCAATGCAATTAAGGTGAAGTGTGCTTAGTATAAAGATTACTCATAGGCAGGTTTATGTGCTCCTGATACCTTGAAAGGGGACTGTAATAAGAAGGCTTAAGGAGGATGGCACTGTTAGCACACATTTGTCTGTATAGTAGTAATAATAGTTGGCTTAAGCCACACACAATGTTAGTATGCATCTGTGCTCCTAGGAAAATCCCTCCTGTTCTGTTTGCCCCTCGCTTCATTTTGTAGATATTACACTCCATATTATTTGACTATCAAAAGGAGATTATCCTAATTATATTTTACCCAGCAGCACAAAAGCATTCCTATTTAGGAGATAGGACCAGAAGATGAATCTAAATTTTCACAGCTGTGTTTTTGTGATGTCATCCCAGCAGGTAGGTAGTGACATTTTGAGTGCTTGATGACATTTCCCTTTGTAAATAGACAAAGGAGTCAGATGGCATTGCACTATTTTACCATTCTCAAAATGTCACTGCACAGAAGTAAATGGGAAAAAAGAAACCACCTAACAAACTGGGTTTCAGTATTATTATTATTATTATTATTATTATTATTATTATGGTTATATAACTATGTTGAGACTAGGGGATACAAGGGGTTTTTTTACTATTTACATCTAGTATCCTTAAAATTGTAGATTTTCCTTACAAAGAATCCTGATTTCCAAACAAATGTTTATTACATTTTACTATATTTATTTTTAGGCCATAGATATGACACCACAAAAACAAAAACTTAATTTTGATTATTTTCTTAGACTTCCTAGAAGAAATAGAGCTTGATTTTGTTCTCACCTTTACTTCTCAAACTTTATTTGCTTTTAGAAATTAACCTGTGGATAAGCTGATCTATCTTTGAGGGGTTTTTTTAAAACTAACATTTGTAATGTTACCAACAAATATATTCTGTAAGTAACTTTACTTAGCTATGTAGCAGAAGCATGCAAGAAAACCTCTTAGTGGATTGTGAAGATGTGTAAGGGAACACTGGCAAGAGTGTCCCAATGCACATTGACAGTGGCTAGTCAGTGTCCGAATGCACAGCAGAACTGATGGACAATGGAACATGTGGGCATTGATCCCAATGTGCACCAGTCCCAATGTATATCGGTTCCAATGCACATCAGTTCTGTCATGCAACAGTCCTTATGTAATAATGTAGCAATGAACCTTTATTGATGTGAATATTATAGAACTGCTTATTTCTAATGTTTCCAAGTGTAAAGAGTCCACATGGCAGAAAAATAGCAAAGCAGGAGCTATACTATTTAGTAGAGATGGTTAGGTTCGGCCGGAATCTTCGTAATTGGGAATGAATTCGGAAAGATTTGCTTTTTGAAGCAATTTCGAAGTTTTTAAGGAAACCGGAAGTCCTTTTGCCCTTCCGAAGCTTTTTCTGTCATTTCTGTTACGAAGTAGTAAATGAGTCAGAAATGATTCCTGGCCTCGGCTCAAGCCTGGGAAGCCCGTGAGCCTGGGAAGCATTTCTAAACCGAATGGCTAGCTTTCCTCCTCTCTTCTCCCCATGAGCCTGGAAAGCATTTTAAAACTGAGTGCCTCACTTTCCTCCTTCCCCTCTCCCCGTGAACCTGGGAAGCATTTTAAAACCGAGGAATGACTTTCCTCCCTTTGCTTCCTCCCCTTCTAGAGTAAGACAACTACTTTCAAAGTAAAGACCACCCAATGAAACAGGAAATAACACTTTCAAACCATTAAGGAAGGATTCGGAAGTTTCAAAAAGTTTTGAACACTTTTTTCTGTAAAGGTGGGCTTTGTCAGTAAGATGCAATCAGGACAATCTTCAACAGGGAATATAAAACCACCACCCTATTCATCACCTCCTGGTGAACTGGAATCACTTTTTCCTCCTTTCCCTACATCATCTCCTACATTGATTTGTGATATTTGTGTATATAATGTGTTTCAGTTTTCTGTATATAGCTATCCTTTATTGTGTCCTTATGGCCTGTTATTGTGTGGGACAGAAACCAGTTTGATGAGACAAGGCCTGCATGCTGGGGCAGGGGTTCCTTTGGCAGGCCTAGGAAGCAGCCATCTTAACATATTTTGTATACACCTCACAAATTGAGATGAAAATGTGTAAAGCATGGCAGAGCAAATTGAGAGTATTTAAAAAGAAGTGGTCAGACAATCAGAAGACAAAATTGATTAAGGAGGAAGATTCCATACAGCTGCTGTTCTTATGCTAGAAAGAAAGTTCTGAATTAAAAAATTCCTGGAGGAAAATCCAGATAAAGAAATACAATACTATGCATGTATACAATTGAACACTACCAAATTAGTCTGCTCTTATCAGAACAGCTCAAATTACAGCTCTCTCTCAGCTTCATTGTAAGTGCAAGAAGTTTCTGCCCCTTTACTCAAGTCCAATTCATGTTATAGAAAAAAGTGAGTCATTTTAAATACCAGCTGAAAAACAGTAATGCAGCAAACAGTGGGGAGATGACAAATGGGCGGTCAGATGAGCAAGTGAGTGGGTGAGTGAGGGCAGGCATGCTAGTGAGCAAGGGGGGGGGGCAGGCAAGCAGCAGGCTGTGAGCAAGTGAGCTACCAAGCAAGGGGGTGGGCAAATGGGTGAGTGAGTGAACAGGTGAGTGAGGCAGGCAAATGTGCAAGTGAGGGGGTGAGTGAGTGAGCAAGTGGGGGTGGGATGGCAAGCAGGGGGTGGGTGATGGTGCATGTGCCAGGAGAGAGGTCACTGTGTGCCTCTTCATGCATGCATGCCATAGATATGCCACTGCTGCCCTAGGAGGTAGCCTGACAGGGCTGGAGTAGCTTTGATTGGCAGGTCATCCATTGTCTTCCTATGTTCTCCGTACTAAGTCGTAGGCCTGGTTGATCAAGAAAAAATGGTTCAAAACTTGTTTTGGATGTAAGGGGTGCCGGCGCTTCAAAATTGATTGACTTCCAAAAAAATTGGGAAAAAATCGGAATGTTTCCGATTTAATTCCAAAATTTTGGAATGGCTTCATTAATGGTGAACACGCATCTTTAACCCAGTTTAGAAGTGGATACCTTCCTTCCACATCAGAACTGTCATGAGAGCCGGAAGGCATGGGCTCCAAACTGGGTTAAAACACCCAGATTGGAGCCATTGCCTTCCCTTCGGAAGGCATGGGCTCCAAAGGGAAGGCAATGGCTCCAATCCGGGTTTTTGAACCCAGCTTGGAGCCCATGCCTTCTGGAGGAAAGGCAATGGCTCCATTCTGGGTGTTTTAACCCAGATTGGAGCCCATGCCTTCCAGAACAGATGTTGGTGACAGCCGCACATGGAAAGGAAGGCCAGGGAAGGGAAACCCACCGATTCCTTTCCGAAAATGGCAGCGCCATTCACTTCTGGGTTGCTTACATTGCTTCAAAACCACTTCAAAAGTGAGTTAAAAACGAATTCATTCTGAATTTAATAGCATTCCGAAAATCCTAACCAGGCCTACAGTATCAAATTATGGTTTATCTTTTTTTAATAAGATTTTATGGATTTCTTGATTGTCAGATGATATCCCACAACAGATTTTTATTTCTTTCTCTTCCTTCCTTTTCACTCAGATATACATGAGACATTGAAGAGAATATGGGCCTGTACCTATGTAGTGAATAGTGCAATGGGAGAACCTATATGTTTGATTGCCTCCAATGATTGGGAGATTCTGTATGCCAAGATGTTGCATATGATGGGGTTGAGCTATTTAAGGCTCTATTCATAAGGCATATTCATGAGTCCTATTTAGATCTTTACTTTGTTGGCCACCTCACAATTTTAATGCAGACAGAGTTTTGGTAAATTGCTTTGGGCCTAGACAACTAATTTCTCTCCTTTACCTGTTTCCTTTTTTGCTTATGGTTACCACATATTGTATGTTTCACAACACACAGGTAGTTGTGAGGAGAGGAAATATTACTTTTATGTATACCTTGTCACCTTTTGGTTAAGGGAAGGTTGATTTTGGGACCCAGGTGTGTGGGGAAGAAGTCTATCCTTGAGGCTGTCCTAGTGGTTTTATTTTATCATTTGCATGGTCCTGGGACCTGGGTGAAAGTGCTCTGGGTTTACCTTACCATAAATGGCTAACTGGGGAGCAACCTAGTTGTTGGATCACCATTGGGGCTTTGGTGTTTTTCTCAAGGGAAGGCTGAGGAAATATTCAAGGTTTGATACTGGATATAAGCTGGCCCTACATTAGGTTGCTCCCCACTCTTGCTCCTTTCCAAATTAAATAGGTCAGGGCTGTCCAACTTCTACCGGGTCCAGGGCCGGAATAGAGGTCACTGATGACCTCGGGGGGCGCTCGGCCCCGCCCCCAGGCCCCACCCCCAGCCCAGGCCCCGCCCTCTCCTAAAGCTGTCATTCTCCCTCCTCCTCCTCCTCTTTCCCGGGCGCCACGGCTGTCCCGAGCGCCACGGTGCCCGGGAAAGGCACGGTGCCCAGGGAAAGAGGAGGAGGAGGAGGAGAGCAGAAGGGCAGCGCCAAGGGCAGCGTCACAGGCCTGGCGTGACGCGCTGCCCTTGGCGCCGCTACTCCTCCTTTCGGTGCCCCCGCCCTTCCTAGGCGGGGAGCCCCGAAAAGGGCAGACAGCGGCGCCAAGGCAGCGCGTCACAGGCCTGGCGTGATGCGCTGCCCTTGGCGCCGCTACTCCTCCTTTATGGCGGCCCCCCCAGCCTTCCTAGGGCGGGGGAGCCGCCAAAAAAAGGGCAGAAGGCGGCGCCAAGGGCAGCGCGTCACAGGCCTGGCGTGACGCGCTGCCCTTGGTGCCGCCTACACTTCCTTTTCGGCGTGGAGGGAGAGACGGAGGGGCGGTGCAGGGAGGAGGAGCTAGCTCTCTTCCTCCTCCCTGCCCCGCCTCCCCTCCCCCCTGGCCGCCATTTTTTTTAAAAAAATTTTTAGATTTTTTTAAAAAATTAAAAATGGCGGCTGGGGGCATAGCTGGGGCCGTGCCCAACAGGCTGGGGGGCCGGATCTGGCCCCAGGGCCGCCAGTTGGACAGCCCTGAAATAGGTTATACATAAAAAGTAGTCATAATTTAACCCAACTTTCTGTGCCTGGTCTCTGTAGTTGGTCATCCATATATATTCCTGAAATTAACAAATTTTCTCTCCAGCAATATACACTGCATGCATTAGACTTGCAAATTAATCCTGAATTTTCTTTCTGATGATCAATAACAACAAAGTTTACTAAGTGTAGATGAAAAAGCTCATTCCATTTGTGTGTGTGTGTGTATTTAGACATTAAACATATTTATTATTAGTTTTGCATTGGTTTCTAGATTTGAGTTATGCTTTCAACTTTATTTCAATGTAAAATGTACAAAACATCTTGTAATTTTATTAATGGAAAAATTGTCCTCTCTACTCATAGGAGAATAGGAAGAACTGAACTCATTTTGTTCACTTAACAAACAAATTACATGTCTACATCCACATGGCATTGAGATTAATTTTCCATCAACATTTAAAGTGGAATAGGGTTTTGTAAATATTACATTTGGTTCTTTGACTAGATCCTCCATATGCAATGACTGAGAGGGTTGGAAACATATTCTTATCCAATCTCTCCACCCACACTGCCAATCTGTAGGGGGGTAAAATGAAGAAAAGATTTGTAAGTCAGGTAGATTAATCTCTTGGAAACTTTCTGCTTGAGCCTTCTTACATTAAGTGCCATTTCCCATGATCCAAATAATTTATTCATGAAAGTTAGGGAGGTTAATCAAAAGTTCATATAATTGTAATAAACAGAATGCATAATGGACTAATCATGCAATTCAAAGCATTTTGTAATTTATTTGAAATATCAGATAAAAATAGCTAAGAGGTGTGCTAGGAAGGAAGCAAATAATTTGGAAACTGATGAGCATGGCCTACCTGCTGAACTATGAATAGATAAGGTAATGCCGAAAAGAATATAAATAAATAAAGTCGCAAATGCTTTGTGTGCTAGAACAGTTATAAATAATTTTAAATTGTGCATTTGCTTCGAAAAGTGAAAAATCTTACTTGTCTATTTAAATTGACTCTGGAATATAATCTCTTTTCTTATTGCATGATTACAATCAGAAAGGATGAATTGGTAGAAAGCTACATATATGTATATTTTGAAAGAATCTATGCCAAGCAATGAAAAACTCCTTCAAATTCCTAGAGATGCATGTAGCATGCCTGACAAAAGTTACTGTAGGAAGCAAATGATATACAATTTTTCCCATACTGCATTTCATACAAGTGTCAGAAAGAAAATATCAACAATAATGTGTAATACTTGCCAGTCTTTCAGCATTGTTCCTTTCCCATTCAAATTTAGACATTTCAGCACTTAAAACTGTGTATACTGAATACTCTAGCAGTATTCTGGCATTTAGGAATTTCGTTGAAAGTATAAATATGATGAAGAGAGTTCATCAACTTGACTCTTCCATTGTCACTCTCTGTAACTTTGAAAAGGAAACACTCCATTACTCTCAGATGCTCTCTCTGTGAATGGGAAATCTTTTTCTCCCCTAAGGTTTAAATGACATGAAGAGGTTACTTGCAAAACGGAAACTGCCACTAAATTCTTCCCACTAATTACTTCCAACTAAATTCTTGAGTCTCAAAGAGGCCTCATGAATGAATATCTGAAAATTAAAACATATTCTACATAGGTAAAACCGCATGCTTCAGAGCATGGATTTTAAAAGTATGGCTCATAGGCTGCCATGGCTGCCACCTCACTATTTACCTTGAGGTGAACCTATCATGGTGTTTTCTTGATGAAATTTGTGACCTCATCACATGATGGGCTGATTGATGGAGCCCCACACCACCCATCACATGCTGTAGGCTGACTTTCATTGGTGAACTGCGCCAGAAGCATCCTAGGACATTTGACCCAGAAAACAGGAGGCCTCCTGTGATCCATAAGGAATCACTGGGCAGGTGCAGAGGGAAGCCACACAGTGACATTTTCCCATATGTGATGAAGAAGCATCACTGCTGGGAGGGAGGTGAATCAATCCAGGGGACCGCATCAATGTGATGAGGTCCTTATTCAGAAAGGATTTGCTTCCTCAGTGGTTGTCACTCAATTCTGGAACTTCCTATCAGAGAAACCATAATGGCCTCTTCCTTGATGGCCTTCCGGCAGCAGGCTACAATCTTCCTATTTGCTCAGACTATTAAAGAATAGAGCTTTTAAGACCCAGCCCGGTGGGGCTGTGTAATATTTTATGATTTTTAATATTTTAATAGAGTTTTGTTTTAAATATTTAATTTTGATACTTTAATATTTAAATCTATTTATATGTCTTAGGTTTTACATTACACATTGTATTGTTTTTAGCATTGTTAGCCACTTTTGAGTCATTTTAAGAAAAAAAAGTAGCTTCTCCTCCTCCTCCTCCTCCTTCCTCTGAGGTTGAGAGTATAACTTGTTCGACCTCACCTAGTAGATTTCCATAGCTGAGTGGAGATTCAAGCTTTTGGATTCAAAGTAATTGTCCAAAGCGTAAACCACACAATACACTGCATTTCACAACCATAACGTCACAGCAGAAAAAGAATGGAAAAACACTGCCATTTTGAAAGAACATAGACTAGGGCTTCTCTAACTGTTTCTATATATGGTCCCTTTTCACCCAAAAAATATTGTACATGACCACGAGTATATAAGTTTATAAAATAGATATAAAAATTAAACATTTACTGATTAGAAACAATAATTAGCAATGCTGGCTACGCGATTTTTCTTTTTGTGGAGAATAGCTGAAACATTTTCTGCAGAGTCCTTTGAAATCACTGGAAGTTGTTGCTAACAGATTTATGTAAATGTCATTTAGAAACTTTTTACAATTTCCACATTTTTCATAATTCCATTTGGGACCGGGACCCACAGTTTATTCATTTGGATTTATGCTTTTCAAAAATGATGTGAAGAGTTAGTACATGCCGTGTGATCTATTATTTTTCCACAGTGGTCTACTGTTAGAAGAAATCAACTGATAAAAAGTTAGAAAAATTTTAAAAGGCAGAAGAATTAGGGGAAGAATTGAGGGTAGAGGACGTGAAAATTTGTTGATAAAAGAAATTGTTATTTTAGAATAAAACATTGCTGCTTATCACAAATAAAAAGCCTGGCTTGATTGAAAATAGAGGTTTGCTGTGTCAAATGAGAATTAAAAAGGATGAGCAAGTATTTGTGATACACCCCTTGACATGTCACATTTCTCTGATGTAGATTTCCCCCTATGTAGAAGAAGCAAAACATAAACACTAGCATTTTGGGGCTATTTAATTTTTTTAAATACTGATTGGGAGGAGGAAAAAACACTTGATTTCAGTTCAATACCTTTGTTTTCAACACAGCAAGACACTGCTATATATAAAACAACTTTTTGTGTTTGAGATAACCAATACCATTGAAGGTTTGAGTATACCTATTTCTCCCAAGGCAACTTTTGTCAAACACACACTTTTTTTTACAGGCAATTAAATTCCCTTCCAGCTGTAGTAAACCAGTTTCCCCACAGGTATGTGGTTTTTTTCACCCCTCAAGAGTACAGAAACATGAATGCAAGTTTTTCTGACCGTCAAATCCACATTTAATGAGAGCTGTTGCTGTGATGCAGTTCTTTACTTAAAAAGCAATTTTAAACCACTTAGGTGGGGAAAAAATTCTAAGTATGAATGACTGGTTTAGCTTTATTCTGCTTTCAGAGAAACAATAAATATGAATGAGTTGAGAAATGATGATTTTTTCTCTCTCATGGTAACTATCCACAGGCATAGGGAAAGTCCATAAACTGATAATGCTGTCCTAGGACCTCATCATATTGAGGTTTTGCTCTATTTCTACCCATTTCGACAGACTTCAAAGGTGGACTCCCAAGGATTCCATCAATGCAGGACTGCTTCCGGAGGTTTCCCATGGGTCTCTGTCTCCACAAAATATCAAAATGGGAGGATTTCAAAGGTGGGCAGAAATCAACCCCAATCCTTTCTATGCACATATAAATGCTTAAAATCTGTATTTGTGATGAGAAGGAGTGGATTTGTTTGAATTACTTTGTGACATTTCACCATAGTTGTTCATGTGGGCTGACTGCTAATGCTCCTTCTGTTTCCATTAGTGGTTTAAAGATGGTGTGGGTCCAATTGAAAAAAGTGTGCATGTGTCCTGAGTGTAAAGGCTTCAGGGGAATGACCCCATAGAAAGTGGTGTTCCAAAAGGATAGGATGCCTGTCTCTTTTAGTGTAGGAGCTTGAAAAGAATGGGGTCATGGATAGTAGTGTTTCAAAAAAGGATGCCTGTTTTAAAAATTGTGTTGGTATCACTGAAAAAAGTTGAACTAAAAAGGGGAGGAGATGTTCCAGTGTGATGGGGTGAGTAAATTCTCAATCTTCTTTAAATATGGGACTCCATGAAATGTCACACAAAGAAGATAATTCCACCCACCCCAACCCCTTTGTTGGATGAAGTCCCCAGATATGCTTCTACCAACCGGTGTTCAAAGAAATACTGCCCCTACTACCAAATATAACATCCATCCATGTTGATTCATAGTCACAGATTCATTTATTTAATTCATGTTTTTTAATCTCGCGAAATTGGTAGCCATCACTTGAACTTTTAATGATAAGCTATAAATTGCTTCATCTGTCCATTTGTCTATCCTCAAGTCATCATTAATCAATAGGCAACTTGATGTAATACACCCAGAGACACAAAATGTCCATGATGAAATTTTCTGTCTCTGTGTGCACTCTTTTTTTCTCATTAGAACCCACATATTAATTTGATTGCATGCTTATTTGTTATATTTGTATACCACCCTTCCCCGTCAGACCCAACATGGCTTTCAAAACAATTTAAAAAGTGTGTGTGTGTGTGTGTGTGTGTATCCAGATTAAAAAGCACAAAAAGCTCTCCTACCTCAATAGAAAGTCTTCTGCTGCTGGCAAAAGCAAAGCAGGAGCAGGTCAGTGTAATCTCCTGCTTGATGTATCTTATTCAAAGCAGCCCACACAAAACTACAGTTACTCACTGATTCACCAAATAATTTCTCTGATCAATCACTTCCATCTTAGGCCCCTTCTACACTGCCCCGTATCCCACTATCTGATCCCAGATCTGTTTATTCTAGATTATCTAGAGACTCAGGGTGCTTCCACACAGGAGTAAAAACCCACTTCAGTGTGGGTTTTTGTCCCCAAAAGGGCCCCCAAAGCCAGGCTTTCCTGGACAGGGTGTCCAGATGCCTTCCCGGTGTAGCAACTCAGCCCCCATCTGACCTGGGGGGGTCGGGTGCTAATCAGCCCCCACCTCAGCCGGGGGGCACGTTCCGGCCCCAGGGGTTCCTTTGGCTTTGGATCCAGATGAAGGTGATGCAGGGGATGATGGATCTGCATCACCAACGGATAGCCTGCAATGGGAAGACACCTGGCCGGAGGCTTATTCTGATGACGAAGCCTCTCCTGATTCCGGACCTGATACGGAATACGAGAGACCGGGAGGTTTCAGTTCTCAAGAAAGGTTGTTTTCACCAGATGTTGCGGAGGACATGGAAGCTGAGTCAGAGCCAGTTTCCCAGGAAGATAACGGTGCAGATGGTGCCATTCCTGAGCGGAGATTCGACCGAAGGGGGAGTATTGTAGCTACAAGGAAAGATTGGAAACGAGGCCTGGAAAGGTGCTGGTCCCACAAAGGGGGGAATTAAGTAGTCACTTGGTGGGAAAGTTCCTCAGTTTGGTGGCCACGTCTGAACTGGAGAGACATAGCAGTTGCTGTTCTCCTGGAAGCTAGAGTCTGGCTTGTCTGACCAAGAACCACCTTGGGACCCTGTTGATTCCATGAACTTTGGATTACCTTGCTAACCACGGACTAAGTTGCCTTGCTTGATTCGCTTTGTTTTTATGGACCTTGCTTTTGATCCTTGCTTTTTCAATACCTTTGAACATTGATTTCTTTTTACCTTGGACTATTTGACCCTTACTTTTTGGACATTTTATCTTCTTCACCTGCTTCTACTTTTGTGCTTAATAAATAGTTAATTGACATTGTCTGTGTCTGTGTGATTACGGGGTGGAGTCAGGGCCTGCGTTGTGACAGTTGGCCACCAAACTCCATGAGCCCCTAAATCACACCACGGGACGACCGAGGCGCCGCCGGCGCAGAGCAGGGATGGCGGCACCCACTGCGGCGGAGATCCTGGCTTTACAGCAGGAGGTGGTGGACCTCCGGGCCCGGGCGGGCCGGGAACCCCACCGTTGGAGTACCGCCGAGGTTCAATGGAGACCCGGCTGCAGTCCATGTGTTTGCGGGACAGTGCGGCATTTATCTGGAGCTCCGGCAAACACAATTCACCACCGAAAGGGCCAAGGTGGGATTTATTTACAACCTGTTGGAAGGAACGGTGGCTGCCTGGGCGACCACGCTGCCGAATGCCAATGCGGCCTCAGTCGCCACCGCTGACGCCTTCTTGGAGGACATTAAGGCTACTTGGGGGGCCCTGGTGAACACCGAGTTGGCTGAGAGTCGCTTGGACAAGCTGTTTCAGTGGGACATTACTTTGGCACAATACATCTCCATGTTCCGTGTATTGGCCGCCCAAGTTGCCTGGAATGATGCGGCCCTGCGCTACCAATTCATGAGGGGATTGAATGCGGAACTGCAGCAAGAAATACTACGGGGGCGGCCTACGACCCTGGAGGAGGCTATCACCTTGAGCCTGAGAATGGATTCGGGAATCCACACCTGGAAGCAGTGGGACAAGGGAGGCGGAGAGCGGTGGTGAGCTGGCCTTTCCGGCCGTTGGCGCCATTTCCGCCGAATGACGAGCCAGAGCTGATGCAGTTGGGGCATGTCCGCCCCAAAGTGGACGCGGCGGAGAAGGCCAGGCGCCAAAGACTCAATTTGTGTTGGTATTGTGGGGAATCCGGGCACTTTTCCCGTGAGTGTCCACAGAAGCCGTGGAGCAAAACGCCCAGGGCTTCCGTGGCTCGGGAAGAACCTCAAGAGGCGGAAGAGTCCCCCAATGCGGCGGGGGAAGAGGCCGGCCGAGTTTAAGAGGGTTCGCTAACTCGGTCGCCACTCTCCCACCAGAACCCCAAACTGGACAGTTATTTCTGTTGATGGTCACCCTGCAGAGAAGGGGCCGGTGATGGTCCATGGCATGGTAGACTCTGGGGCCACCAACAACTTCATTGACACAGACTATGCTAATTCCTTGGGACTACAATTACATGATCTGCAGGAGCCTCGGGCTGTGCAGACAATTGACGGGCGGCCGCTGAAAGCGGGGTCGGTGAGACACTATACCGCCCCTACCAAGATGTGGATCCGGGCCCACAAAGAGGACATTTCTTTCTTAGTTACCAAGCTGTCAGACTTCCCGGTCATCTTGGGAGTGGTGTGGCTGACCCTGCACGATCCAGAGATCTCGTGGGCCCAGAGAGATCTGCAGTTTACTGCGGAGTATTGCCAGAGACATTGCTTAGCGGCCCAGGTCTGCCAAGCACAAGAAGTCGAACAGGTCGTCACGTTGCCAAAGAAATATGCGGCATTTTGGGATGTGTTTAGCGAGAAGGAGGCTGAGCGACTCCCCCCCCCCACCGACCGTACGACTGTGCCATCAACCTGGAGCTGGGGGCTCCCATCCCGCGTGGGAGGCTGTACCCCCTCTCGGAGCCTGAACAGGCAGCCCTCAAGGCATTCTTGGATAAGAACCTGGGGAAGGGCTTCATTCGGCCCTCACAGTCTCCAGCGGGCGCCCCGGTCCTGTTCGTCAAAAAGAAGTCTGGGGAGCTGCGGCTGTGTAATGATTACCGGAAGTTGAACAAGATAACAATTCGGAATCGTTATCCGCTGCCCCTGATTCCCGAACTGTTGGACAGAGTGCAGGGGACCAACCCTATACAAAACTGGACCTGAGAGGTGCTTACAATCTGGTGGGGATTCGGAAGGGGGAGGGATCCTCCGAGTCCCGGCTGCTGAAGGCTGAAAACTTTGCAGCAACAGGTGGGGCTGAGGCACCTCCACCCGCTCCCAAGCCCGACTCGCTCGGGAAAAAGACTTTGAATGATCGAATCAAAGCCCACCAGAAGGACGTTTCTTGGGTGCGTGAATTAAAGGCTAAGGGACTCACGTTCCCCTTTGAGCTCAAGAACGACCTGTTATGTCGGCGGGATCGGATCTATGTTTCGCCCGGCCCTGAGAGAGAGGACATTCTAAAGTTATGCCATGACAGCCGGGCCGCCAGACATTTCGGGCTGTTCAAAACCATACAGCTAGTGTTGCGAGAATTCTGGTGGCCACAGGTGCGGAGGGACATTGAGACTTATGTAAACACCTGTCCGGTCTGCCAGAGGGCTAAGAAGCAGGGGGGTAAGCCGGGCCAGCCTCCTCCAACCGCTTCCTACCCCCCACAACCCTTGGAAGATGATTTCAGCGGATTTCATCACTGATTTGCCCAAGTCTCGAGGATTTACTTCAATCCTAGTCATTGTGGACTGTTTTTCAAAGATGTGCCACTTCATTCCGTGTGTAGGGGTCCCTACAGCCAAAGAGACTGCGGATCTGTTTGTGCAACATGTGTTTCGACTCCATGGGCTGCCGCAGAGCTTGGTGACTGATCGCGGCAGCCAGTTCACATCGCAGTTCTGGAAAGCGGTCCAGCGTCTCCTGGGGATTGAGGCCCGGATGTCCTCGGCGCATCACCCCCAGACGGACGGGCAGACCAAAAGAGTTAATGCAACTCTGGAACAGTACCTGCGATGTTATGTGAATTACCAACAGAACAACTGGGCGTCATTGTTGTCTTTGGCAGAATTTGCATACAACAATGCTACGCAAGAATCCACCAAAGAGACTCCTTTCTTTGCTAACTATGGAGAGCACTCGCGGTTCTACCCCCTGGTAGACACCTTCGGGGACGTTCCTGCTGCTGAGGACTGGTTGCAAGAGTTGACGGCAATGCAGAGTTTGCTCCGAGAACAATTCGAGCAAGCAAAAGCGGATTACAAAAGGGCGGTGGATCGATACCGCCAGCCGGGACCTGAGATTCAAGTTGGAGATCGAGTGTGGCTCGCCACCAAGTTTTTGCCCATGCAGAGGCCTTGCCGCAAACTTGATGCACGGTTTGTGGGCCCCTACAAGGTACTGGCGAAGGTGGGATCTGTAGCTTTCAAACTTCAGTTGCGTCCGGCCATGAAGATTCATCCCGTGTTCCACTGGTTGCTGTTGCGCCCGGCGAAGGGGGTGCGGCCAGATGTGGCCCAGCCACCGCCCCCTTCCGTGATGCATGATGGGGAGGAGGAGTTTGAAGTACACGACATCCTGGATGCACGCATCCGGCGCCGGAAGTTGGAATACCTGATTGACTGGAAGGGACTACCTTGGACTATTTGACCCTTACTTTTTGGACATTTTATCTTCTTCACCTGCTTCTACTTTTGTGCTTAATAAATAGTTAATTGACATTGTCTGTGTCTGTGTGATTACGGGGTGGAGTCAGGGCCTGCGTTGTGACACCTGGTAACTAGCAGTATGGCACCCAGAAGCTCCCCAAAAGAAGCCCTTAAAGTGTTAAACAACTTTCATGGCTGCCATTAAGGTAGTCCTGGAGTCCTCTTGGCACACATAAATGATTTGCCAGGAGATTTTTGGGGGGGGGGGGACAAAGAGAAAAATCGATCCTCACTGTGATGAGGTGGTTATTTGTGTTATATTAAGTGGTCACGTTATGGACAGACCACAAAGGGTTGGCTGTGATAATGGAGGCAGTTCCCTCCTGGGGGAATGAGTTGCCATGGTGATGGTGGCGGAGCCAACCAGAAGGCTAGCTCGGAATTCTTAGAGAGAGTCAGTGGGTGCCTGGCTGTCAAGCCAGAAGGTTCGGTTAGATTCTACTCTGAGGAGAGGAGTAGGAATCACGTTATTGAAACTGCAGAGAGAGCAGTTAGAGTTTTCCTGTCAGCGAAGCGAGAGTGTAGCTTCGGCTGGGGAATCTGTTTTGTATAAAGCCTGAGGGCTAGATAGAGGCAAGGTGCCTTTAGAAGGCAAAAGTGCCTGTATGTTTGAGATTGTTAGACGCTGATCTAACTAACTAATAGCAATAGTTAAACATTGCAACTGTGTATTAGTTACAAATAGAACATTTGTAACCTTTTTAAGTCGTGCCTCTTCGGAAGAGTTATATAAAGTATCAAACCAAGCTTTGTGCCCAGTTGTGTGAAATAAACTATTTAAGTTTTGATTCAAAACTCTCTCCCCGTGACTTCATTTGGATTACCAGTCTCCTCACCACTCTTTACAAGTCAATGGTCAAGCCTAAATAAATTAATGGTGGCAGCGAAATACAGTTAACATCGAATCTCCACAAATGGCGGCAGCGGTGGGATCTTTAAGAGAGGGTCCACCCTGTCCAGCCGGTTCATTTGAATAGAATCGCCACACTCACTCCCCCTCTCCTGGCACATCATTTCTACATGCCAAGAGGACTCAAGGACAGCCTTAATAGTTCCTTCGTAAGTTGTTTTACATTTTAAATGCTTCTTTGGAGGTTTTGGGAGAGGGGTGGGTGCCCTCTAAGTTTTCTAGGCTCCTGCAGCCCATAAAACCAAGATGGCTGTGTGGATTGGGCCCAAGGATCATGTGATGTGGTCACCAGGCCCAATCCATACAAAGCCCACACCTGGTAAGGCTCGTATTTTACCTAAGATCCAGGTTTTACCAGGTATCTAATTAATTCAGAACAGAGCAGGGAAACCTGGTTTTTGGGGCCTGTCTGGAAACAGCCCTCATATCATTGAATTCAAAGCAGATAACCTGGGGTCAGATCCTGGGATATAAGGACAGTTTAGAAGGGGCTCCAGAGAGCATCAGCATATATGTGAAGTTCAGATTTCTTATCCCATTGTAAATTTCTTTGTACTTACTTACATTATGCTTGCCATTTTAAGGTCCATTTTCTTACTCTTCTGGAGACATCCCTTTGAGTTTTGCTGTTATTTTTGTTTTTTGTAATGACTTCAGTATTGAGATTCATCAGTACACTTGGTCCTTTGGTTTTAGTTAATTTAGAAACAAATTAAAAAGAACTGGCCAAGATCTTATTGGCTCCACTAGAAGTGTGATATGTTAGATGGGGCCAAGGCTAAGCTGCCAATACTAGATAAAATATGGAAAAGTTAGTCACTATGAAGGGTGGAGAATTGGGCCAGTTTTATGCACAACTACAGGTGACTGTTTATAACTATCAAATTCCCCAAACTTTCCATGAAATGTTGTTCATTTTAAGTGAATGGGAATTTCTCACATCATTTGCAGTCTTCATTGATCTTATTTATAGAACTAGGTTGTTGTTGTAGATTTTCTTTTGGCTTTCTGAAGATCGTCTTCAATGAAAAATAATGCACAGGTGTCATTAATCTTTCTTCAGCATTATCTTGTGTGACACATTGTTTAATCATTGAATATGAATAGGTGCCAATTAATATCCTGTTTCAATTTTCACCTTCGTGGCAAAAGAACAACACTAATTGTGTTTAGATTCTGAAGTGACATCTAAATGTGTTTGCATAGTTGGGAATCAACCTATTTTCTTAAATTCACGGTGCAATGTTTGTTGAATAATTTCCTGAGATATAAGGAGCAGGGAAGAAACAATGTCTTAAAAAAGGAGATGAGGGAGGGTTATCAAGCTGCTACACCCCCCCCCCCTTTTAAGTGTTCTTAAAAATGAAGTGATCATTGTAGGAGTCCCCCAAAAATGGCAGCACTTAGGTTTCACTGCTATTTGCAGCCATAGACAGACACCTGTAACACACAAGCTTCCACTGCGCTTGTCTGCTGTTCTTTCGCCCTGCCTCTGTGCTTCCTGAAGGAACAGCACACTGGATCACTGTCTCTGAGCCCTTGCCGGCTCACTGTTTATTATGGTTACAACTTATTTAAAGCTACTTACAAATCAGACAGCCACAGCAGAAGATTGACAGGAAGAGGTATATAACGTATTTACTTGAGTATAATGTACCATTGAAGGTAATGCACACCTCAGTTTTGAAGGTGCACATTATAAAAATGGACTTGCTCTTGAATGTAATGTGGCTAGAATTGCAGGCATAGCCCATCAGGGAGGCAGGGAGCATGAATGAGCACATTTGGGAAGCCATGCCCCTCTGTCAGCTGAGGCTGGCAAACTCACCAACCTTGTACAGTTCTCAATTAGCCTCATTCACAATGCCTTCAAAACTGAGAGGGAGGTTTTGAAGGCCTCATGAATGAGACCAGATGGAAAGTGCATGGAACTGACTCTAGTGGGGTTGGATGGGAGACTCTGAGGACCACCTGGGATGCAAAATCCATAGCTAAGTGGCAGGAAAAACTGGGCCACCACCTGGGTGTTCCTTCTCCAGACGTTATGGAGTCCTGAGACTGGTGCTACCACCAGGAACAGCCTCTTTGCGTCCCCTGCCTCCTTGTCCAGCTTCCGGGGTTCCAGGTTTCTCCGGGCCTTTTCATTTAGTTGGGTTTATGTGTGCAATTCTAATGCACCATCAAATCTGATGCATACCTCAATTTTGGCAATATAATTTAGTAAAAAAGTAAGCTTTAGACCTGAGTAAATGGATTGAATTGAATGAACATATCTGATGTGGGAAGAAATGTCCAGCCATAATGTTCATGGGTGAACTTAAAGGCAGAATGTGGGACAAAAGGGGGCGATGTAGATGGGGTTTAGAAAATTCTAACAAAATCAAAGTCCACAAAGGGGCTGAATCTGTAAACTGATATTACATTATTTTTCCTTTAGTAATGCATGTACCCCTCGTGTCCTGTATAAACATGTGGAAATCATTTCAGAAAAGACCCTTCTCTTGAGGGAAACATATTTTAGTAACAATCAACATTAAAGTGAAATTTGCTTCTGTTTCATATATAGTAAACTTTTACTTATTATTTGTTATTACATCTATCCTAACTTTCTCTGATAATTGGGAATTAAAGTGGCTTATAATTTAAAAACATGATGCAACAGAAACATGCAAAAAGCAAACATTATAATAAGATTGAACATATAACAGTGATTCACAACTACTCTTTAAAAGATAAAATACCATGAAAAGATAAATAACAGTTTCCATGTGCCCAATTTTATATACACAAAGAAACAATTGTGTGAATTACCTGTCTCTCTATTCACATTTATCAAAATTTATTTAACGAGAAAGTACCAACATGGATTGTTGTATTAAAAAGCAGTTTGGGGCATTGTTGGGGTTAAGCCTAAATCATTACAGCTTTTTCTACCATTACATGCTCCTCAAATATCCCTTCTGGCTGTGCAAAGAGCTTGACAGCTATGGCTTAGGTCATACCACTTAAAATCAAGGAACTGTCAAGTCTTGTTTTCTTTCTGCTGTTCTGCTCATTAGACAAACCAGAGTTGTTGTTGCAATGGGTCTGCATATTGCATACTAACTTAGCATGTGATCCAAGGAAAATGTGCTATGGAAGACTTGGAAATATACCTAACCAAAATTTGTTTGTCATAGTGAACCAGCTATGTCTTGTTCCTATATGTGTTTCACAAAAATCGGATATCTCAGCATACAATAAGTGAAATAAAGTTCCAGGATTCTTATAACCTTTTTATTTCTTTACCTTTCTTTCTTTCTTTCTTTCTTTCTTTCTTTCTTTCTTTCTTTCTTTCTTTCTTTCTGATACCTTCTGAATCAAGGACCTTCCCCAGTCTTAAAGCATTTGCAGCAGAGATACTTCTACCAGATGGCTAACATTTGACATTTTAGTAGCTGCATGACAGCATTTGTTGATTACCTAAAGGAACTGAACCATCATGTATAATTAAAGATACAGAAAATCTTCATAAGAAAAGTAAACAGCTTGTCTTCTATACGGTGAACTTATTGAGGCTTTGATATAAACCAAAACACATATATAAAACAGACAAGAAATAAACAAATTACTACAAATATGTAACATACTATGAACTTTGGTGGCTCTGTCCAGAGCTAAACTAGGATAAAGAACAGATGGAGAAGCAAGAGAAGTACATTTTTTCATCCATAATAACAGAATACTGTAATCACATATAGAATTGGGAATATGAGAGATTACATGCTACATGCTTTTAACAGGTGATGTCGGTTGGGGGGGGAGGCAATGTAGTAGTCATATAGCCATAGACAAGGTACTATATTGAGATTGTGTGTGGGGGGCATTTATACTACAGAGAACTAGGATTAGAGGAGGAGGACTAAGACACTTTAACCACATGGCTAGTCCTAATTGGACTATATGGCTGCCATGATACATTTTGAATGAACACTGGCGCCAACCATTTTTAATGTAACTGCATTTTAAATTGGTTTTAGGGTATTTGTTGTAATGTTTACTTATGTTTTAGTTAACTATGTCTTATTGGGTTGTTTTGTTTTATTTTTCATCACCATGCTTAATTCTTTGATGTAAGTTTACTGTCATTACTGTGCTTTATTGCGTATTATTTTGATATGTTTATACTCACCTGAGGCATTGAATGCTTGTCTTTTTTGTGTGTAAATGGCCCTTAGTACCTTTGGGGAGAGAGGGCAGTCTAGAAATAAAGATGATGATGATGATGACACAATAACACAGTATGACATAGCAAACAAGATATATATCCTGGATTTTGTATAATAAAATCTCAAATCGAACACTTCCCAAGTATTTAAGACTGTATTTCTAATGATGCCCGTAGATCCAAGTAAGGCGGTCTTTTGCAGTTGACAGGTCATGATTTTGTCAATGTTTATTGTTTCCAAATGCCGGCTGCGATCTTTTGGCATGGCACACAGTGTCCCGATTACCACTGGGACCACCTGTACTGGTTTATGTTGGAGCCTTTACAGTTCTATTTAGAGGGCTTGATAACAGCTGAGATTTTCCTGCTGTTTTTCGTCATTTCGACTGTCACCTGGTATGACGACATCAATAATCCAAACTTTTTTTCTCTTCCACAATCATGATGTCTGGTGTATTGTGTTCCAAAACTTTGTCAGTCTGGATTCGAAAGTATTTTTGCATGTTCATTTTCCATGATCTTTGCAGGTTTATGGCCCCACCAATTCTTTACCACTGGCAGGTGGTACTTGAAACATAAGTTCCAATGAATCATTTGGGCCACATAGTTGTACCTCTGTTTGTAGTCTGTGCAATTTTCTTGCAGCAGCTGATGATATGATCAACGGTTTCATCAGCTTCCTTGCACAGTCTGCATTTTGGGTCATGAGCTGATTATTTTTTACTCTGGCCTTAATGGCATTTGTTCTGATGGCTTGCTCCTAGGCTGCAAGTATCAGGCCTTCTGTCTCTTTCTTCAGTCTTCCATTTGTGATTCATAACCAGGTCTTCTCCTTATCAACTTTTCCTTCAATTTTGTCAAGGAGCTGCCCATGCAATGCTTTGTTGTGCCAGCTGTCAGCTGTGGTTTGTGGTACAGTTTTCTTGTACTGATTCTTTGTCTGCTGTGCTTTGAGAGGTTTTTGATTATTGACTTCAATCAAAACAGGTTTTTCACTTTCCTTTACATATTCTGCAAGTGCGTGTTTCTCTTCAACTTTTTTACTTGTAAAAGCCCTCTGCCAACAGACCTTCTAGGCAGATATAGTTGGTCAACATCACTGGGAGGATGCAGTGAATTATGAATGGTCATGAGTTTTCTTGTTTTTCTGTCCAAATTGTCCAGTTCCACCTGTGTCCTGTTTATAATGCCAGCAGTATATCTTATGACAGGTGTGGCCCAGGTGTTTATGGCCTTGATCATATTGCCTCCATTGATGATGATGGTGATGATGATGATGATTAATATTATTATTACTAGGACTCCATTTTAGTTGTCATGCAACATCCTATGTAATCCTGATGTTTGTAGTTTGTTTGGGTACTAGAAATCCCTGAGAATTCTTAATATCTCAATCTACATTGTAAACCCTAGAATCCTACAAGACAGAACCCTGACAGTGAAAGTGGACTCATAGCACTGTAACTATATAGGTAAATCACATGCCACCATTGTAAGCAGAGAGGCATTCCATACAGACTAGGGATGGAAAAGTGCCACTACCATACACATATGATCCTAGCAATTGTCTCTGTATTTGACTGGGCCGATATCTGGTGAAAATGAGGAATTGCTTCTCCTGGAAGGATCTAACAGTTGCATATATATAGACACATCCACAGAGAGGCTTCTGGCTACTTTCATTTTCCTTTCTTTTGTAGAGACGTTTCTGAAATCCTTGTGCTCCACCCCCAAAGTGTTCTTGAGACAGAAAAATGGGCTCCTAACTCACCAAACTTGTCCACGTCTGATGTAGATAATGTTGACTGCCAAAACAACTATTTCTCCTTTGTGAAGATATTCCATTTTTGTTTCCTTGTTAAGATCATATTCTACATCTGTAAAAACATATTAAACATATCTACTTCAGATAAAACCCAAGCACCAACCATAACCAATTCTAGAGAAGAGGGTCAACCCTAGCATGGGTATATTCTAAAATTTTATAGCAACTAGAAAATTTTGAGGCTATTTAGACAGTACTTTTCTAATGGATTTGTACAGAGGAAAAGAAAGGCTTCATCCTTGAAAGATGCTGTGTGGGATTACATATTCCATGGACCATGTTGCTTAAAGTCTTTGAGAAACACCACTGCCCCTCCCTTTTTAAAAACTTTTTTTTGGAGCAGAGTCCCTCTTTTCCTCTAGGCCAGTGGTTCTCAACCTGTGGGTCCTCAGGTGTTTGCCTGCAACTCCCAGAAATCCCAGCCAGTTTACTAGCTGTTAGTATTTCTGGGAATTGAAGTCCAAAACATCTGGGGACAGATTGAGAACCACTGCTCTAGGCATATCACTGGGCACATACAAATCATAGAATCATAAAATTTAAAACGGGAAAGGGTAACAAGGGCTATATATAGTCTAATCCTCAACATGCAGGAATACATGCAGGAATCCCCTGAAATATGCCAATCTAACTTCTGTGAAAAAACCTCCAAAGCGAGTTCAACACTTCTCAGTTAATCCATTCCACTATCAAATTATTCTTACAATAAGGAAGTTCTTCCTAATGTTTAGGGAAAAAAATCTGTTTTTTTTTTACTATCTGGGTCTAATGATTATGAAGAAAAGCTCAATATCTTACATTTTGATTAGAAGGAGCCACTCAAAAGTCAATATTTGAAGTCTAAACTTTCATATCTAAATTTCACAGTTTTTTCACAGTCTTTTCAGATTCCAAAACTGAGGTGTCTATTCTCCATTATCAATAGGCTGATTATAATCCTTATTTAAATCAGTCAATGGCAAAAGTGATCTGACCCTTCTACTTGTCTTTAAAAATCTCACTTTTGGGTGGCATTTAAAAGCTGTAAGTTATAGCTATGGCAGTCACTGCTCCTGAAAGCAAAATTTTGGCACTGACTCAATGGGAGAATTCTTAAATATGCTAAGCACCCCCCACTGAGTATTTGGGTTTCAGATTGTCTACTTTGTACTGAGAAAAGAAACTTCCTGACCTTCAGGGCAAAACCTGCAAATACAATAGTTCATTATACATGAGCCTCATATAGGCAATAAAAATTATATGTAACTTTCACACTGTTACAACGCAGTACGCGTGTGTGTGCACATTGCCTAGTAGTGGGAGACTGTTAACACAATGAATTTCCTCTCTAGTGGTTAAAACTTATGTATACTTTAAAAGGACCCAACCCACCACTTCAATTTCATTCCTGTTCCCCATAATACATATTAGAGTTCATTAATATGAAAAATAAATAATATCTTACATCATATTCGTGACTGTTGTTCTGTTCTCAGCTGTTACTTATTTATAATATTTAAATGACTGTCACAATCACGGACTTACCGGCCCCTTAATCACACACACACGGAGACGTACTGAAGGCTAACTACTTTATTGAATATAAAAACAGTTCCAAAGAATATAGTCCAATAGAATATGAGATAGTCCAAAAGGCTTGAACTATCACAGTTCCAGATAATGTAGCAAATAGGCAAAAAGCTTGGCAAGGCTCCGCAACCAATGCAGATCAGGAAACAGGGCAAGGCTCCGCAACCAATGCGGATCAGGAAACAGGGCAAGGCTCCGCAAACCAATGTGGATCAGGAAACAAGGCAAGGCAAGGCAAGGCAAGGCTTGATGACCACGGCTTAGCTTGTGGTCCCACTCCGCTTCACGCCTATTCAGGTAAGACGTGGCCGGAGAACTGAGGATTCGTTCCCACGAATCCTATACTTAATCCTTCGGCCGAGGTCCCCGACGCTCTAGGCTTCTTCGTCTCCAATCCCTGCTGACGGACCTCGGCCGGTCTAGGGCCCGGGACCAATCCCTCCTGCTAGACTCGATGTTCCGTCTCCTATCAAAGGTTCGACCTTGTCTCTCGGCAGCTGTGTTGCTATCTCCCTGAGAGCTTTCCTCCCTAGCCGTTTCCCATGCGCCTTCTTCCATATCTTCCTCAGGAGGCTCCTGGGAAGATCTCCCTCCCGGATGTTCATAACTCCCCGAATCGCTATCTAACTGCACCTGGTTATCTGAATCATCCCTAGGACCAAAACACATTTCTTCCCAGGCCAAGCTCTCTGTGGGCGAAAGAGGCCCTTGCGGGGAAAGCTGCCCTTCACCCCAGTCATCTAGCTCATCCTCTGAATCCTGTTCTAGCACCGCTGGTTCTAATGCTAATGGGACCCCAGGTCCTGTCCCCTGCCCTCTAGGCACAAACGAGAACTGCTGTGCTACACTATCCCCCCCCTCAGGGCCCCTCCTAGGCCGCCCCCGAGGCTTGGGTTTGTCAGGGTACTTGCGATGGAACCGAGCGACCAGGTCCGGGGCATGGACATCACGAGCCCGCGTCCAAGAACGCTCTTCCGGTCCCAAGCCTTTCCAGTCAAGGAGATACTCCAGCTTCCGGTAGCGAATACGCGCATCCAGGATGTCCTGCACCTCCAACTCCTCCTCGCCATCACGCATCACAGGGAGGAGGCGGCTGCGTCACATCAGGCCGCACCCCCTTCGCGGGCGGAGCAAAGAACGGTGAAACACAGGGTGGATTTTCATGTCCGCTGGGAGCTGTAGTTTGAAAGAAACAGGCCCCACCTTCTCCAACACAGTGTAAGGCCCCAAAAATCGAGCATCCAACTTGCGGCTAGGTCTCTGTGTGGGCAGATTCTTGGTAGACAGCCAAACTTTATCCCCCACCAGGATCGCAGGGCCCTCCTGGCGCCGCCCGATCAGCCATCCGCTTATAATCCGCTTTAGCTTGGTCCAATTGAGTGCGCAGCAAGTCTTGCAAGGCAGTGAGCTCCTGAAGCCAATCTTTCGCTTCCGACGCCCCTCCGGACGGGTCCACCGGAGGGTAAAAGCGAGGATGGTGTCCATAGTTGGCAAAGAAAGGAGTCTCCTTGATGGATTCGTGCGTCGCATTGTTGTAGGCGAACTCCGCCAAAGACAACAAGGACGCCCAGTTGGTTTGCTGATAGTTGACATAGCACCGTAGGTACTGTTCCAAAGTGGCATTGACCCTTTCGGTCTGGCCATCGGACTGCGGGTGGTGAGCCGTGGGCATCCGCACATCAATCCCCAGCAGCTTCTGAACAGCCTTCCAGAACTGGGAAGTGAATTGGGTGCCCCGGTCCGTCACCAAACTCTGTGGAAGTCCATGCAGCCGAAACACATGTTGCACAAACATATCAGCAGTCTCTTTGGCAGTAGGCACCCCCACACAGGGGATGAAGTGTCCCATCTTGGTGAAACAGTCCACCACGACCAGAATCGTAGTGAAACCCTTGGACTTGGGGAGGTCGGTGATGAAATCAGCCGAAATCATCTTCCAGGGAGCAGAAGGGGTCGGGAGCGGCTGGAGCAAACCGGCCGGCTTGCCCCCCGGGTTCTTTGCCCGCTGACACACAGGGCAGGAGCCCACATAGTCCTCCACATCCCTCCGCACTTTGAGCCACCAAAACTCCCGTAGCACCAGTTGCAGAGTCTTAAACAGCCCAAAATGGCCTGCGGCCAGCTATCATGGCAAAGCTTGAGAATGTCCGCCCGCTCGGGCCCAGGGAAACATAGACAGAGTCCCGGTGATAGAGCACCCGTTCTTTACCTGGAAAGGGGCTTGGGGCCCCTTGGTCAGCTGCTCTTGTACCCATTGGTCGGTCCGCTGGCGAGCCTGGACACGGGCACTCAGAGGTCTCTTGTCTCCAGGGGCCGGCGGGGCCACTGGAGGGTTCACAGGGAGCGCCCGAACAGCCGCAAAATTCTCCGCTTTGAGCAACCGGACCTCGGACGGCCCGTCGCCATCACGAACGTACTCCGGCTTCCGGGACAACGCATCAGCTTGCTTGGTCTGCTTGGGGGTCACATAGTGGATGCGGAAATTGAATCGCTCAAAGAACAGGGACCATCTCTGTTGCCTCTGGTTCAATTTGCGCTGGGTCTTCAAGTGCTCCAAATTCCGGTGGGCGGTGTGAACCTCCACCGGGAATTTGGCCCCTTCCAGCAGATGTCTCATGTCTTCAGAAGCCACCTTGAGGGCCAACTGTTCCTTCTCCCAAATGGTATAGTTCTTTTCGGGCCGTCAGCTGCCGGGAATAGTAGGCACAGGGCAACAAGTCCGTCCCCTGAGGCTGTAGCAGGATCGCTCCCACCGCCACATCCGAAGCGTCAGCGTGCACGATGAAAGGGGTGCGGGGGTTGGGGAGCTGCAGAAGCGGCTGAGTGGTGAACAGCTGCTTCAGCCTACGGAACCCCACATCCGCCTCCGGTGTCCACCGGAAAGGCACCTTTCCCCGCAAACACTGAGTGATAGGATCAGCCCACTTGGCAAAGTCAGGGATGAACTTTCTGTAGTAGTTGGCAAAGCCCAGGAATTGTTGAATGTCTTTTTTGCTGGCCGGGGCAGCCCAATCAGCCACGGCTTGGACCTTGGTGTCATCCATGGTGATGCCCGTAGGAGAGATGCGGTAGCCCAGAAAGTCCACCTCACGCAGATCAAAAGCGCATTTTTCCAGCTTAGCATAGAGCCCGTGAGCTCTAAGTCTCTGGAGCACTTCCTTGACATGACGGTCATGGGTTACTTGATCCGGAGAAAAGATCAACAGGTCGTCTAAGTAGACCGCCAGATAGCGATCCAGCAGGTCCCGGAAAATGTCATTCATGAAGTGTTGAAAACAGGCGGGAGCGTTGCACAAACCGAATCCCATCACCAGGTATTGAAACTTCCCCACTTGGTCTGGAAAGCCGTCTTCCATTCGTCGCCCTGGCGAATCCGGACAAGGTTGTAGGCACCCCTCAAGTCCAGTTTAGTGAACACCTTGGCTCCCCGCATCCGCTCCAAAAGCTCGGGGATCAGGGGTAGGGGTAGCGGTTCGGATCGTGATCTTGTTGAGTTCCCTATAGTCATTGCAGAGCCGCAGCTCCCCCGATTTCTTCTTGACAAAAAGAATCGGCGCCCCGGCCGGGGACTGGGAAGGCCGAATGAAGCCCTTCCGCAGATTCTCATCCAGGAAATCTTGGAGAGCCTGTTGCTTTGGTTCCGAGAGAGGGTAGAGTCTCCCCCGCGGGATGGGGGCTCAGGTTGCAATTCAATGGCGCAGTCATAGGGCCCGTGAGGAGGCAAACGTTCTGCCTCCTTCTCACTGAACACATCCCAGAATCCCGGCATATTTCTTGGGCAGTGTGGCAACGTTTTCCACTTCTTGAGCCTGGCAAGCCCGAGCCGTCATGCAGTGGCCCTGGCAATGGTCAGAAGAAAAAATTAGCTGTCTCTTGGCCCAGGAGATCTGGGGGTCATGGAGTGCGAGCCACACAATGCCCAGGACAATGGGGAATTCTGGGAGCTTGGTCACAAGAAAAGAAATGTCCTCTTTATGGGAGCTTGTCCACATCTTGGTAGGGGCCGTATATTGAGTCACAGCCCCCCGTTTTCAGGGTTCTCCCATCAATAGTCTGTACACCCTTGGGCTCTTGGAGATCCAGAAATTGTAATCCTGCAGACTTGGCGTAGTCTGCATCGATGAAGTTGTTGGTGGCCCCCGAGTCGATCATGGCATGGACCATCATCGGTCACTTCTCAGGCGACCACAGGGTGACCATTACAAGGAACAATTGTCCAGTCTTGGGTTCAGGGGGGAGGTTAGCGACGTCGGCCGAGTGAGCGAACCGTCTTACACTCGGCCGGCCCCTTCCCCCGTCGCCTGGATGGCTTCCTCGGCCTCTGGGGCCCCTCAAGGGCAGCAGAGGCCGAATCTTTCACGTGGTTTCTGGGGGCACTCTTTGGAAAAATGTCCAGCCCCCCCGCAGTACCAACACAAGTTGAGACGCTGACGACGTGCCTTCTCCGCCTGATCCACTTTGGGCCGCACGGTCCCCAACTGCATGGGCTCCGGTTCATCCGGGCCTGTTGGTGCCGGGGCCAAGTGCCGGGGCTGGAACTGTCCAGCTCCCCCTTCCTTTCTCGCCACCGGCTTTTCCACCACACCTTTGTCCCACCGCCTCCGGGTCTGCAGCCCTGCTTCCACCCGTAGGCTCAGGGTGATGGCGTCCTCGAGATCCGCGGGACGAGGATGTTTCAGTATCTCCTGCTGTAACTCCGTTGTCAGCCCCGCAATGTACTGGTAACGCAACGCCGGAAGGTTCCACTGGACCTGGGCTGCCAGCACTCGAAAACGGGAAATGTATTGAGACAGGGATAGGTCCTTCATCATCAGCCGGGCCAGGTCCCTCTCGGCCAGCTCTTCGTTCACGGGTGCGCCCCAGGTCGCCCTGATCGCCCCTAGGAAAGCCTGCAGCGGGAGCACCTGGGGAGACTGGGCCCGGATCAACGAAGTGGCCCACGTTGCTGCTGTCCCCTCCAACAGGGTATAAACAAACCCCACCTTGGCTCGGTCGTTGGCGAACTCGTTGGGACGCAACTCCAGATAAAGTTCCACTTGGCAGGCGAACACCTCGACTTGAGCAGGGTTGCCCCGAAGCGGGCAGGTGCGTTCACCCGGATGCCGTCCGGCCGGGTGCGCAGCTCTCCCAATTCCTGTTGCATCTCCGCCACTTGTGCATCTGTCAAGTTGGCCATGGCGGCCACTGCCGTGCGGCGCTTCCTGCGGCGTCTCGTGGTGTGATAAGGGGTTCGGGGAGTTCTCCGGCCAACTGTCACAATCACGGACTTACCGGCCCCTTAATCACACACACACGGAGACGTACTGAAGGCTAACTACTTTATTGAATATAAAAACAGTTCCAAAGAATATAGTCCAATAGAATATGAGATAGTCCAAAAGGCTTGAAGTATCACAGTTCCAGATAACGTAGCAAATAGGCAAAAAGCTTGGCAAGGCTCCGCAACCAATGCGGATCAGGAAACAGGGCAAGGCTCCGCAACCAATGCGGATCAGGAAACAGGGCAAGGCTCCGCAAACCAATGCGGATCAGGAAACAAGGCAAGGCAAGGCAAGGCAAGGCTTGATGACCACGGCTTAGCTTGTGGTCCCACTCCGCTTCACGCCTATTCAGGTAAGATGTGGCCGGAGAACTGAGGATTCGTTCCCACGAATCCTATACTTAATCCTTCGGCCGAGGTCCCCGACGCTCTAGGCTTCTTCGTCTCCAATCCCTGCTGACGGACCTCGGCCGGTCTAGGGCCCGGGACCAATCCCTCCTGCTAGACTCGATGTTCCGTCTCCTATCAAAGGTTCGACCTTGTCTCTCGGCAGCTGTGTTGCTATCTCCCTGAGAGCTTTCCTCCCTAGCCGTTTCCCATGCGCCTTCTTCCATATCTTCCTCAGGAGGCTCCTGGGAAGATCTCCCTCCCGGATGTTCATAACTCCCGAATCGCTATCTAACTGCACCTGGTTATCTGAATCATCCCTAGGACCAAAACACATTTCTTCCCAGGCCAAGCTCTCTGTGGGCGAAAGAGGCCCTTGCAGGGAAAGCTGCCCTTCACCCCAGTCATCTAGCTCATCCTCTGAATCCTGTTCTAGCACCGCTGGTTCTAATGCTAATGGGACCCCAGGTCCTGTCCCCTGCCCTCCAGGCACAAACGAGAACTGCTGTGCTACAATGACTGGAAAAATGAAGTCAGGACAGCAATAAAATTCTCTTTGCTTGCAGCAGTCTCTAATGTTGGAAATCTGTTGAGTTGAACTGAAAGTTGTATGAGAGAAGGATGCTCATGAAAAAGACATTTCCTATTGTAGCCTGCCTTCTCTTTCCAGCCCCAAGAATTTTGTCTTGATGATTAAACTATGTATACTCTAGAGCAGTGGTTCCCAAACCTTTTGGGCCTACCGCCCCTTTTCCAGAAATTTTTTTACTCAGCGCCCCCATAGAAATTATTTTTAATTTTTTTAATAGCAATTAAACAGAAAGATATATGTATTAATGTTTCTACTTTTTTTGTAAAATATAGTAAAGAAAGGTGTAAATTACAAACATTGAATTCCAGAAATAATCACAAAAACAATATGTTTGGGGGAGTATGAGCAACGGGATTTGCAGTACCGTCAGCCAATTCAGCTCTGACTTCCACAGACCACTAAGACCCCCATGAATGACAGATCTGGATCAAACTTGGCACACAGAACCTCAATGACCAACAGAAAATACTGGAGGGGTTTGGGGAGAATTCACAGTAATAGAATCCCAGGGTTGCAAAAGACCTCCAAGGGACATCCATTCCAACCTCCTTCTGCCATAAGGGAAAAGCACAGTCAAAACACTCCTGACAGATGGTCACTCAAACACTCTGTAATAATAATGATGATGATGATGATGATGATGATAATAATAATAATAAGGAGTTGGAAGAGATCTCCAAGAGCCATTCAGTTCAATTTCCTTCTGCCATAAGGGAAAAGCACAATCAAAGCACTCATGACAGATAGTCATTCAGACTTTTAATAATAATAATAATAATAATAATAATAGAAGTTTACCTACAACTGGCGAGCACTGTGAACCCAAACAATGATGGATCTGAACCAAACTGGGCATACATAACCAATGTGGAGAACTCTGAATACAGGAGGGGTTTAGGGGTGATTGACCTTTGCACATGGGAGTTGTAGTTCGCCTGCATCCAAAGTTGCAGCCGATGAGGGAAAGAGCCGGCGCCAGGCAAGAGACCACCATTGGAGGTGCCCACCCACGGGCACAACACTGGGCCCGGCAGGGCTGGAGGCATCAAGGCCCACCGCCCGCCACTCTGCCAGGCAAAGGATAGGATGCTCACCGGGCCTTGCCAGGGTTGGGTGGGGTTGATGAGTGGAAGGGGGCACGCACTGCGGTTTCCACGGCAACGCCTGCCCAGGGATTCCGGATGCAGGCACACACTTGCAAGTGACTGACCCTGCCCAGTCAGGATAAGTGGCTGGCAGCCCTACGCCTGGCTCACGCCACTGCCCCGTTACAGGGATTCAGTCCCCCCAAATTCATCTGAAACTCCCAGCGCCCCCTGGATCGCCCCACCGCCCACCAGGGGGCAGTACTGCCCAGTTTGGGAATGACGGCTCTAGAGCAGGGGTTGGGAACCTTTCTGACTCAGAGAGCCATACAAGCAAAATATTTGGAAATTTATTTCAGTGAGAATCATATAATTCCCCAGGCCTTCTTTTCCTCGTCACCAGCGTTCCACCTGGTGGGGTTTGCCACTTCCTCTCTCGGCTCCCCTGCAGCCCTCTCCTTAGCTGGGTCCACTTTCCTGGGGTATACTGGGGAGACCTGGGTTGGGATCCCGGGGCCTCAATTTCTTGCAGTCCTGCTTGCGGAGAGGCCTTTTTCCCACGTTTGCATGCTCCCCCCATCTGCCCCTGCGCCGGGCCTTTGCCAGTGCAAGCTCACCTCCAGCAGGGGAGGCCTCGCTGGGGCTTGCCCCCCCCTCCCTCGCCGTGGCTGCTGGGCCCAGCTGCTTCAGGTTGTGCAGCGTTTTCCTGTGACCCGCTATGGGCCTCGGTGTCCAGTGGTGCCTGTGCAGCAGGGCTCCAGCCCCACTGCAGGTTCGAGGTCTCCAGGCCTCCAGTGGAGAGGCCTCTCCAGGGCCTCGCCCATCCCACCCTCTTTCCTCAGCCACTGGCACAGGGCTCCTGTGGCTAGCATTGTCCCTTCCAGCCTCTTTGGGTCAGGTGGGGGAAGGTCTTGGCCGGCGGCTGCCCACTCTCCTACCTTCTTTTCTGGTGGCAGTGGCCTTTGGTGCTACAGGGCTCTCGCAGGGTTCCACGGCAGGCCTTCCTCCGTGGCCCTGCAGGCTTCAGGACTACCCCCCCCCCTGCCTGGGGGTTTGTTTTGGGCTTGGCCCATCTCTGCCTGCCGCCACATTGTCCTGCTGTGGCTGTGTGTGAGGGGAGGGATGCGCGCACAGCTCCTTTCCTCCTCCAAACACAAGTGGGAGACTGTCAGGAAACAGAGGAACCTGTGCTGCCTAAATGTGCATGCGCGGAACCCGCGCCGCCCAAATGCGCATGCGTGGAACCCACGCCGTCCAAATGCACATGCGCAAAACATGGACAGAGCTAGCACCAGGCTGGTGGCAGTGGTCACAGTTGAGCCAGATGCAATCTTCAAAAGAGCCAGATATGGCTCGTGAGCAATATGTCCCCAACCCCTGCTCTAAAGACTGCATTTTGAAATTTGGAAGTGTCAGAGTGTGCTGAATTTGCAAGTGTATAACTATGGATTTCGGATTTCTTTTTTAGATTTTAGAATACTTGTATTTGCATATACATACACAATGAGGTATTTCAGGGATGAACCCAAGCCTAAATACAAAATTCATTCATGTTTCATGTGTACCTTATATACAGTCTGGATATAATATTCCAAATAGTTTTATTTATGAAACAAAATGTATATACACTGAATCAATAGAAAACAAAGGTGTTGCTATCTCAGCAACCCATGTGGATTGCTGAGTATTATAAATTTTAGATTTCTGAATAAAGGATGTTCAATTTGCATAACATTTGTCAATGTATTTCAAATATATATTGTAAATTGATTAATTGATGAACAAACCTATTCATTCTCTCATCCTTTCCCAATTATTATTTAGTAAAGTTAGTTTTTATTCACTGTTTGGATTCCTTATAACTCCCAGTTAAAAATAATCTTAATAGGACCATCACCTTGCAGAGTGGTCTCTCTACTTCCAATCCAAACTTTGCAGAGAAGTGATCTGGCACCATGGTGGGGATAATATAACCTCCAGAAACAGATCTTTTGCCATTTTTTAAATAAAAAACCCCAGGTGTAAGGTGTTTCTTGCCACAAGTGTGTGGCCAATAATGTGCTGAGATCACTTCGTGGTTATTGTGGTAGCTAGAGTCCTGAGCAGGCCCTGCCATGACAGCCTCAACATGCATATTGAATTTCTTCAGAATCACCATCCCAGAGGCTAAATTAGACCTAGACATAGGCTAGCATCCCCATTCTGCCTCTGTGGTCCAATACTAGGTGCAAACTATCAAAGCTGGCACTGGATCAGATAGGATTCCTTCACAGGGAGATGGATGGTGACAATCTCTCTGTCCTATGCCCCAATCACTTGGTTGGAAGACAAGAACTACTGTGTAGTTAATCCAGTTGCAGGGCAGTCTCACATTATCCAGAAAAACAAAATTAGAATTAAGAGGACAATTATCCAGTCCGGAATGTCATTACAGTTAGTAGTCCAGGTAAATGAAGCCAGCAAGTGGATCTCAGCCTTGAACCTTGAAGGGTGCTGGCTTCATTTATCTGGACTACTAACTTACTGTATTTAATACACACACAGACACACAGGGTGTAGCACAGCAGTTCTCGTTTGTGCCTGGAGGGCAGGGGACAGGACCTGGGGTCCCATTAGCATTAGAACCAGCTGAGCTAGAACGGGATTCAGAGGATGAGCTAGATGACTGGGGTGAAGGGCAGCTTTCCCCGCAGGAGCCTCTTTCGCCCACAGAGAGCTTGGCCTGGGAAGAAATGCGTTTTGGTCCTAGGGATGATTCAGATAACCAGGTGCAAGTAGATTCTGATTCAGGGAGCTATGAACATCTGGGAGGGAGATCTTCCCAAGAGCCTCCTGAGGAAGATATGGAAGAAAGCGCATGGGAAACGGCTAAGGAGGAAAGCTCTCAGGGAGATAGCAGCACAGCTGCCGAGAGACAAGGTCGAACCTTTGATAGAAGACGGAACATCGAGTCTAGTAGGAGGGATTGGTCCCGGGCCCTAGATCGGCCGAGGTCCGTCAGCAGGGATTGGAGACGAAGAAGCCTAGAGCGTCGGGGGCCTCGGCCGAAGGATTAAGTATAGGATCCGTGGGAACGAATCCTCAGTTCTCCGGCCACGTCGCACTTGAATAGGCATGAAGCGGAGTGGGATCACTGGCTGGATAGCTAGAGATCATCAAGCCTTGCCTTGTTTCCTGATCCACAGCATTGTGGAGCCTTGCCTTGTTTCCTGATCCACAGCATTGTGGAGCCTTGCCTTGTTTCCTGATCCACAGCATTGTGGAGCCTTGCTTTTGTTCCTGATCCACAGTCAAGTGGAGCCTTGCCACGCTTTGACCTATTTGCTACGTTATCTTGGACATTGACACTTCAAGCCTTTTGGATTGCTTTTATATTCTTATTGGACTATATCTTTGAACTGTTATTATACTCAATAAAGTAGTTAGCCTTCAGTACGTCTCTGTGTGTGTGATTAAGGGGCCGGTAAGTCCGTGATCGTGACACAGGGAGGGAGTGGGGGAGTACAGTAAATCAGAGGTCTCCCTCTAATCCAAGTGTTCTCATCCTTTGGGTCCCCAGATGGTTTTGGCCTTCAACTCTGAGAAATCCTAACAGCTAGTAAACTGGCTGGGATTTCTGGAAGTTTTAACCAAAACACATAGGGACCCACAGGTTGAGAATCACTGCTCTAATCACTGCCTTATGCTCATGGAGTCCGGAGGTTATCTCAACATTACAAATCCGTGCTCTCTCTGTATGTGATACTGTTGTGCAAACCTTGACTCACTCACAACTGATATCTACTCTTCAGCCATTTTTATCAACTAAAAGGACTGTCACTCTACATCTGAGGTCCAAAGGTGAACCCCCTTGATGTCACTGTAAGGAACACCTCAATGCCCTGTAAAGAACACGCGTAGATAGCTTCTTGCTCCCACAAGGTTTATTGAAGGTATCATACTTTTGAAGCCAGAACTGGCTTCACCAGGAACAAACATAACTTATATACTAACCACACCCCCAACACCTGTCCATCACCACGATAGCCCAACCCCCCCATGGCTTGCAATGCACAGGAGAGATTGCATCATATCCTTACTGACTCAGCCTCATGCTAGTCATTGCCACTCATGTTGGTGTGGTGTGGCCTAGGCTCTGTGCCTGCCTCCAAGGCCACCACCTGGAGCTATCTTATCTATGAGCTGAGCCAAGAAACCAAAACAATGCAAGCCAGGAGTTCTATGCAATGCTGGCAGGTCAAGAAATCAGAGCAATACCAGCTCTGATCTTCACTGATCCTGACAGTCACCTTTCCAGTGTTGGTTGATCCTGGTAACTCTCCACCAGAAAGCTAAAGCTACAAGGAGAGAGGAACAGCTGGTACTACTTGAGAATCACCATCATCTTAATAGCTCTACAAAGTGACCTCAATTCTAGGTTCATGCATGCCACTTATATAGAGCAGCCTTGTGACATAATATGTTTGCAGAATTTTCAACTTAATTATGCATGTATTAGAAACAATGGTTGATACATCTAAAAGTCAGATATGGAAATTCTTCTGATAACTGGACAAATCCTAAATCCTTCAGCTACTACATAATCATGGTTTGGGGGGAGGGGAGCACTAATAGTTGGAAACATGATGATGCAGGCATGCACTGAAATCCCTCAGAGTTTTAGGGTGAATGACACCATGATGATCCAGCTATTAGAATATACTAGACTAGACAATCATTATCTTTTCTTCCTGTACTGATATTTTCATATGATAGTCAAGGGACTGGGAGTGCAGAAAATCAATCATTTTCTAGGAGTGACACAAGATAGAACTGATAACTTATCCTTAGTAATGTTTCGTCTCCTCAATTTCTCCTACATATCCTTACTTCTCATTTGGCCCAGCTTTGGCCAGGATGCTTCTTGTCATAGTTTCCTTTTACACAAGAAGTTCTTTGTTTTGTTTTGTTAGAGGATGTTGCACATACTCTTCTCCATTCCTACATCACCCTTGACTATGTTGCCTAGCATGTTTGGGATTTGCTGTTCAACAGTATTCAGAGAGCTGCACGAATCTCACTTCTTACGTGCTAATTAAAATCCTGAGAAATGAACTAAGGGCCTGTCTCCAAGACTACTAGACAACCTAAACTAAGTATATGAAGTAAATAATTGTTGTGATGAGAACTATGATGCATACAATCTCAATTCTGATGGTATGAAACTCTCAGAGCACTTTACATTCACATATTCCTAAGCTGTTTAGGATTATGAAGGATGTTCTAATCAAAATGTATACACCAAGTGAATTTCTCTGCCCCAAGAGATGAATTGTGACTACAGCCAACAAATCTGCACAAGGTTATTTGTGAAAATGCTGGAAGCAAAGAAATAAACTTCAAAACAAATATTGTTACTTCCATTCATAAATAAATAAGATTTGAACAAAAGAATGTAAACTAATATGTAATGTACACGGATTTAAAAATATGATATTTCAGGCCAAATAAATTACTATTAAATGTTAAAAACAAAAATTAACAAATTTTTCTCCCATTTTAGATGATTTTTTAAAAAATAAATAAACATTTTAACATATAACCAAATGCACAGACAGACACCCTTAATCAAGCCTGATAGCTATATTCATTCACTTGCCCAAGGAAAATTACTTGGATGCTTTTTTCTACAGTAATTCTCTCTAGTAGCTATAGTCTGAGCTCATGTACTCATGAAATTCATCCCTTGTTTCCAGAAACTACTCTGTTTACCTCTAGGCAGCTATAAGCCTAGAATTGTTGACACTAAATACACTTTAAGGATCAGTAAACCTTCCTTTAAGCAGTAGCTAGAGGTAATTCACTCAAGGTAAGCAATAATCTCCCATGTAGTAAAGTGCGGTCTACATATCATGTAATGTGGTAATGACTAGTAGCAGTGTATAATATGAATACACGGCTGGTCTTCTGGGGGATGTAGAAGCGATACCACTGTAAATCCCCATTCAGAAAAGAAGTGAAGTGTCACTGTGGTTAAAAAAAAAGTCATCATGCTGACACTGAATATTTCAGAGTCACCAGCTTTCAATAATTCCCCGCCAGCAAAACCAACTTTCCTCCTGATGTGTTCTTTCAGTGTAGAGTTGGTCTACCTTCCATTTGACACTTTGACGAAGGCAAAATTTCAATTTAAATGTCTCTTAGTTAACTTAGTTGACTTTTGGGGGGGGCTTTGTGGGACATAAGGGGGAAGGGAATGAAAATGTGTTCTTGAACATGAAATGATGGTAGCACAAAGAAAAGGACCCAAATGCTATACAACGGGCCTGTCCAACAGGCAGCCCGCAGGCCACACATGGCCCGCCAGCCCCTTGGATCCAGCCCTCCTACCCTCCTGCAATTTTTTTTTAAAATCCCCAAAAAAATCCCAAAAAATTGCGCATGCGCGCAGCAGCGCAAGCGCCATCCACGGCCGCTGCCCCCTTTGCTCTGCTCCCCATGGCTCCACCCTCCCTCCTAAAGCGTCACGCCAGCCTCAGAAGCGGCGATTTCGCCGGCTTCTGCCACCCGGCATGATGCCGTTCGGGAATGCCGCCACCGGGGGGGAAAGAGGGATGGAGGGGGCATGGCAGGGATGAGGAAGTGAGCTGCCACCGCCTCCCTGCCACGCCCCCTTCCTCTCTCCCTCCTTTCCCCCCGGCATCGGCGCTCTGTTCGGGAACGCTGCCGCCGAGGGGGAAAGAGGGACGGAGGGGGCGTGGCAGGGACGATGAAGCGAGCAACCGCCTCCTCCCTGCCACACCCCCTTCCTCCCTCCCTCCTTCCCCCCCCAGCACCGGCATTCCCGAACAGAGCGCCAGTACCGGGGGGAAAGGAGGGAGGGAGGGGGTGTGACAGAAAGACAGTGATAGAGAGATATAGCGACAGAGAGAGAGAGAGATAAATAGACAGAGAGATAGAAACAGAGAGAGAGACAGAGAGAGAGAAGGAGAGATAGAGAGAGAAAGAGAGAGAAAAATAGAGAGAGAGCGAGATACAGATATAGAGTGAGAGAGACACAGAGAGAGACAGAGAGACAGAGAGAGAGAGAGGGAGGGAGAGAAATAGAGAGAGAGATACAGATATAGAGTGAGAGAGACACATACAGAGAGAGAGATACATATAGAGAGAGACAGAGACAGAGAGAGAGACAAAGAGAGATAAATAGATAGAGAGATAGAGATAAAGATAGACAGATAGAGAGAGAGATAGACACAGCGAGAGAGAGAGAGAGAGATGGCACAGCAACGCGTGCACGGGTACAGCCCCGCCCCCCGTGAGCGACCCCCCCCCCCGCGAGCGACCCCGCCTCCCCACTGCGGCCGCCCAGGTGATCAGTGACAGAATTCCGGCCCTTGGGCCGGTAGAAGTGGGACAGCCCTGATACAAGATTGGTATGAAGTCATTCCAGCTGGGTTGATGTCTGAAAACAACATGATTTTCCCCAAATAGACGATTTTTGAAAATGAAAAGTTACTCAATGTAAACTTTCTGGCTATGGGATAGTAGGGACCAAACTGGTTAGGGTCAAATCATTATTTTTATTAAGTTTTAAGCTCTTTGTACATTTATTGGTTTTTTATTGACTTATGGCTACCACCCATACATTTAGAATTGTAAAGTACAATGTACAGTGAAAATGGATAAATGATTTAAAATATGTATCATGTCGGAGTGTCCATGTTGTTATTTACTTAGGCCATACCTTTTAGAGCAGTGGTTTACAACCTGGGGTCCCCAGTTGATTTTGGCCTTCAACTCCCAGAAATCCTAACAGCTGGTAAACTGGCTGGGATTTCTGGGAATTGTAGGCCAAAAACATCTGGGGACCCCAGGTTGAGAACCACTGTTTTAGATGTTACTATCAAATCATTTCTCAGTTTGATTAAACCCTAATTGCCAAAACTAAGGAATTTAATAACAAATTATACTAACTTTTTCTTCACTTGAACTACTGCAAGGTTGGATCTTTAGGTACGATAATATGATTTTCAATTTTTTATGTAATGTGGTGGAGAAAACTGCATACTTGGGTTCAAAACCAGGAGCATAGCATTATTGCCTTTTTGTCTTTTGGAGTACATGAGTGCTAGGCCTGTTTGATACAGGAAAAAATGGTTCAATATTTGTTGCAAATGTAGGGGGTGTTGGCGATTCAATTTTGAAATGATTTCTGGAATTTTCTGGGGAAAAGCTCAAAATTTCAGAAATTTCAGAAATTTCGGAATCACTTTGTTAATGGTGGACACGCGTGTGCAGTAGGAAAGAAACAGCGCTGGCACTGGGGAAACTTCTGGGGATTATCCCTCCCTCATTTTTAAAACAATTGTGATGAAACTTGCTAGAGAGGTAGAACACATGGATCACTGTTAGCTCAGCATATTTCATAACCTTTGACTTATCCATGGATTTTTGGCGAATTTTCAAAGTTTTTATAAAAATCATTTTTTAATAATAAAGAAAATCTGTTCCTGCTTTGAAAGTTTTATTTCCTGTTTCATTGAGTGGTCTTTACTTTGAAAGTAGTTGTGCTACCCCAAACACTTTTGTTTGTGTGGCACAAACTGTGTTAAATTTGTGGAGAATGGAAATCATAGTAGCGAACCCATCAAGGGACATCAAGACTGACCCCCTTCTTCTGGGCAGAAAGGCACCATCAAACTCTCCTGACATCTATTTGCTTCCTCTACGAGTTGGAGGGAACCCTCAAGACAAATTCATCCCTTTACTGCGTTTTGCAGATGCAATCAATCATTTTATCATTTTATCATTACTTACTGACTTAAAGGGCTGTCTGTCTGTGGCTGGCTACCCCAGTGCATTGTTCATGGCAATCAGGCCAAAGTAAAATGATTGGTTTTTAAGCAGTTTATGTTCTCTTCGCTTTGCAAAAATTGCTTATTGCTTTGCTGCCTTCTTTAGACACCTTTGTACATTCAAGCAGTTTATTTTATATTTAGATGAAGACTGCTACAGACAGCTATAGGGGTCCTTTAGCCAATTTGGCTAATGAGCAGCAAGGCAGTTTGGGAAATGTAGTTTAACAGCAGGACCTTTGCAGTCTCTACCATTGGGGGCCTGGCCGTCACAATTTATTTAATTATCTATTACAGTGGTAGAACACATGGATCACTGCTAGCTTACCAAATTTCATAACTTTTGATTTATCCATGGATTTTGGGCAAATTTTCAAAGTTTTTTTTAAAGGTTTTTATAAACTGACCCAGCTTAAATACAAGTTCTGCTTTCATTTTGCTACAGGGCTAGCATGGCTCAGGGGCAGCATGCTGGCCTCATAAGCAGGAGCACCGGGTTTGATCCCTGCCAGAGAAAATGGCAAAAAGAAAAAATGTAAAAATTGTGGCAAACAGCATGGGGAGCCAAGTCGCACGTTTTGCTGAAAAGGAAGGTGTGGAGAGTCATGGAGGCTCCCCTTTTGTGGTGGACACTTGCTATCTTTATTGCATGAAAAGGGTTTATTGCAGGGAAAGGCTTTGCTGCCTTCTCTTTAGACACCTTTGTAGATTCAGTTTACTTTATATTTATATTTAGTTTAACAGCAGGGCATTTTACAATCTCTACCACTGGGGGCGTGGCCTTCAGGAACAGCTGTGTTTACCCACGCCATCTCATTCCTCTTTACATCGACACTTGCCAGGGAAGGGAAACTGTGAGTTTTTAACTGCTGTTAAACTACAGGACCTTTTGAAATCTCTATGGTGGCCTTATGGGGGTGTGGCCTGCAAGAACAGCTGTGCTTAGCCATGCCCACCTCATCCCTCTTTGCATTACCACTCACCACAGAAGGGAAACCGCAATTTTTAAACTGCTGTTAAACTACAGGACCTTTTGCAATATCTACCACTGGGGGTGTGGCCTTCAAGAATAGCTGTGCTTAGCCATGCCCACCTCATCCCTCTTTGCATTGCCACTCGCCAGGGAAGGGAAACCACATTTTTAAAACTGCTGTTAAACTACAAGACCTTTTGCAATCTCTACAGCTGCTTGCCTCCAGCCAATGAGGGGAAAGCACCTCAGGAGGGGTGGGAATCTAAGACTGATTTCTTTCCAATCCACTTTTTGGATCAGAAAAAAATGGTGGCGGCGGTTTTGAAATGGCAAGTTTACTTCCGGGTTACTTACATCACTTTGATACCGCTTCAAAAGTGGATTTCATCTGAATTCATTCCATTTTATGAGCATTCCAATGAACCTACTCAGGCCTAATGAATAAAATGCAGAGACTGGGCTATTGCTGTTCTTGGTTATATAAAGATGTCTCTTTATTTAATCCATTGTTATATAAGTAGAAAAAGAAAGTGTTTAAAGTGGCAAAGCTTGGGAAGCACTGCTTAACATTCACTATGAGCTACCTTTAGTCCCAGCTATAGTCCAATTTAAGAATCAGTGTCTTGGTAATCAATGACATTTTCAGTTCAATTTGACACATGTATGGTATATATCACAATGATTAGGAAAAAATACAAAAAGAATTTTTTGTCTCATGAAACTCAGTATTTTTAAAAGCCATTTTTAATATATACATACACATATACGGCCTCATCAGATGGGGGTTCCCCCGTCCTAGCACGCTACTGGCCACACTGCCAAGACAGAGACTGCATGAACCCTTCATATGATGCGGAGCTACTTCCACGTTGCTCCATTAGGCCCTCCAGCAGTGCACTAAGAGGGAGCTTTGATGACACTAGCTACCCATATCCTCATTGAAGAAGCCAGGGACAGCATGGGAGGAAGCTGGGGACAGCAGGGAAACATTGTATGAAGGTAGCCAATGAACAACCATGGTAAGATGACAAAGCTGGGCACTGCCCCACAGTTTTCCCTGCTGTCCCCCACTGTCCCCAGGCTTCTGGACGTCCATGTGATGAGGTTCATATATTCATACTGTATGATTGATATATCTAGACCAAACATATACATATTTTGACTTAGAGCAAGAGAGATAATAAAAGTCAAAATGTGTGTGTTTGTATATATACACACACATTTTCAGTGACCTAATAGGGAGCTTGCTCATCATTGACTTCAAAGATAACAGAAAAATAGATATCCATCTTGACCAAAAGGATAGACAGATTTTTTTGAATGCATACTGGTCAGATGCAAAGCAAAACTGCAAGGACAGGTTTCATATAACTATTTGTAGTACTGTTCTTTGGTCAAATGTTTGGGCTATCTGGGTTTTCATTAAAGACTATCAGTTTGTCTTACTGGTAGAGAACCTATCTGCTTTTCTAATACTGAATTTCTTTTCCTCAGCAGGAGAAAAATCACTAGGAGCTGCAAAGGAGATTTGGGATTTTGCTGACAAGATTACAAGAATCAAATCCTGCTGCTACAATGAGCTTACGTCCAGATCCTTACTTGGGATGTCATTTAGAACAGTGGAGGAAGAAACAATGGAAGACCTCCTGCTTTTTAATCCCATAAGAAAGTAAATGTTGTAGTAATCTCTGGCATTTTATTTCAATTATTATGAGACAGTTTTCCTGTGAGATATTCTTTATTTGTCTTCTTTACAGATTAGTGTGTCCAATAATTACTTGTGCCTGCATCTAGTTCAAAACTACTTTGCACACAATTTGTTCTGACAAAAGCTGCAATCCTGGGTCATGTTCTCCACAGCATGTCACAAAACAAGCCACATCTTAATTTGTACATATAGAAGAGAGTATGATCCAGCTATCAAGTCAAGTTAAAATACCTGTCTTTGTCTCTGCCAAGATATTTCAGGCATTTATATAATATTCTCTTCAAAATTATTTTGTTCCCCAGATATCTGTTGTTATAGATTCCCTTTTTTCCCTTCTGTTTCTTTTTTGCTTCATTGCTTTTCAAAGCATTACACCCCTCTTGTTTGGTTAGATTCTCATTCTTTTTTGCTACACTTTTTACTCATCCCAATCAGAATAACCATTATACTTCAGCTTTTGCTACTCTCCTGAAATGTTGTTTCCCCTTCTGTGTTTCATGTCTGTTCTTTGTGATTTCTACCTATTTTGCCTGAAGCTATCTTCTGACAATATGTTGCCACCGATCTCTGTGGATTTGTTCTTTGCCTACCCAAGTAATTTATTTATACATTCACATCCTCTTTCCCATTATCCCGGCTGTGTGACTTTGTGCATTTGGATTTTCCATCAGCTAAAATCTTTAATATATTATTAACAGTTTGAAATTGTGTAGAAGCCCTCCTTGCTCTCATAAGCATATTTTTCAGCTGTATTCTCACAACCTCTCTGCATTTCAAAGTACTCCAAATGTAGTGTGTATGAGTATACAGCCCTGTGATGGTTAATGCCATGTCTGCATACAAGGGCTAGAGTGTTGTATAAGAAGAGTGGGGGAAAGAAAATTTGTTTATGTTTCTTTCTTTGCAGCTCTAGCATATTTAAATTAGGTGCCAATATAGAAAAAAATCATTCACTGGACAAATTCATTATAACAAAATAAATAGCCCATCAGTATGTAACAGAAACTTTGCTCCAATAGATATGCCTAGTTAAACTGAGAACTATATTTAACTAGATTTTTTTTTGCTTTTTATTAGGTTTCCCTTGTGAGATCATAAGCAATATATATATTTTTAATCAAGCTTCAAAAGTATCTTATCAAATAGCCATGCATTTGTTTCTTTTTGTTGCATGTTGAATTTCTAATTGTTGGAAGTGCTTAATCTGACATGGGCAAAGTACGGATGGCTTGATATTTCATGAGATTTTCCTACCAAAAGGCAAAGATCAAATTGCTTTGGTTTTTTGCTACTGCAGACACAAGCCGCTCTGTGTACCCTATCACTTTCCCTAGCACATTGAGAGTGTATGCCTTCCTACTAGAAATGCCTAATAGCTGCTCATGTGACTCTCTGATGGGACTAGGGGGATCTAGGAAGCAGGTTTCAAATGCTCTGTTGATGTTTGAATCATATTACTATTTTTGTGAATCCCAAGCTTTTTGGCAACGAATGAGAAGCCATCCCAGATCACCTCTACTGATAGCAGTATCAGAAAGCTTGCACAAAACATAGGAAAGCAAATCACCAAATTTAACATTCAGGGACAAATTAAATATAGTTCTAAGTCTTTGCATTTAACATTCAGGATTGCTTAAAAATCAAAATACAGATGGTGTTGGTGGAGAAGGGGATGATAACTACAGAAGTATAGCAACTGTGGTGGGGGAATTTAATTTTCTGCTTTCATGCTGTGAATCCAAAGACAAATATTTCCTCAGAATCTCACATTTTTTGCTAGTTCAATGAGTCCTACTTTGATGGTGTGGTTTCTGAATCCATTTTATAGCTTCATGTGATGATTGGAAAGAGGATTCCACACAGCTTGGTGTTTCAGTGAGACTGAGATTCTAAATAATCATGCAATCAAACAAAACATGCAAGGTCAACTTGGATTCACATTTCTTCCATAACACATGGGCAAAATGTTGATGACTTGTTATTTAAATAGATTTCCCTAGGAAATAGGCAGCGATTGAATGGTTTCCATTTCTTGTTTCTCAGACACAAGTTGTTTTGTGTGCCCTAACTATTTTCTTAGCACATTCAGACTGTTTGTTTGCTTTCTTATTAGAAAGTAGGCATGTGTGATCCATTAAAATGGTTCTAAACTGTGTTCAAAAGTAGGTGTAAAATTATTTCTGAATTATTTCTGGATTTTTGGGTAAAAATTTCAGAATTCTAATGAAAATTACGAATCTTCATACGTACTTTGTTAATGGCAGTCACGATTGCACCATAAGGAAAACATCACTGTCAGTGGGGAAATTTGAGAGGCTTCTCTCCCCCTCAGTTCTGAGCTATCCTGATGAAACTTAACAATTTAAAAATCTGTTTAAAAAAGGAAAGCTTCGCCTCCACTTCAAGGCAATCCCATTCCACTGTTGAACAGTTCTTACAGTAAAGCAGTTCCTTCCTAATGTTTACGTTGAATATGAATCCACTGGCTCATGTTCTAGTCTCTAGAGCAACAACAGAAAGAACAACAACAGAGTTTTTCCATCATCTACATCATCTCTTTTCAAATCTTTAAAGATGGTTATTATGACACCTCTGATTATTATCTTCCAGGTTAACATATTCAGCTCCCCAAAATGGTAGTGGGAAGAGCCGTGCACTACCAATAGGGTTCCAATAATGTTCAGCTGCCTGGAACAAAAATAGGATATAGATATAATAAATCATCAAACAAACAAGCATGCATCACTTTGTTGTGGGATTTTGGATATCAGGCAGCTTAATTTTAGATACCAATTTTATACTATAACAAACTTCTCTTGGTGCAAATAGTCACTCACTCTCATCTGTATTTCATTTATTTTTGTTTACTTAATGTTTTAATTCAATTTTTTCTAGTATCCATAACAGAGCCAGCATAGTGATTTGAAAATTGAACTCTGCCCAATTGACCATGGAAATCTGCTGAATGACTTTATACACGTTACATTATTTCAGTCTGACAGAAAGGCAAAGATAAACTCCCTCTGAATAAATCTTGCCAATAAATTCCTAGGGCCACCAGAAATAGGAACAAACCTGAAGGCACACAACAACAAACAAACAAACAAACTGACCTAGCATGCAAAAGGTCTTTATTGAGATGATGAAACTGTAAAATGTGCAGACAATACCAATTTGAGAGGTGTAGCTAATATCCTGGAGGACAGGGTCAGAATCCAGAATGACCTTAACAGACTAGAGATCTTGGCCAAAACTACCAAGAAGAATTTCAGCAGAGAGAAATAATAAGGTAAAAACATCTTGATGGAAACAGCAGGATAGGTTGTGTTGAAGTGTGATGGAGCCTCTTTCTCTGGACATTTTTAGACAAAGGCTGGTTGGCTCACTATTGGCAATGCTTTAATTGTGTGTTCCTGCATAGCAAAGTGTTGGAATGCATGGCCCTTGTGGTTTCATCCAGCTTTTTACTATGATTCCATGTACAGTATACACAATGGCTGTTTAACCATTCAACATGGATTTCTTTCTGTGGAATAACTCTTAAAATTATGGGCTCAGATGTGCTTAACTATATTCAGTGACCTTTCTAGTAAATGCTGCATTTTCTCTATATGAAATCTAGATAATACTTTTGCCTTTTTGTATTTTGGCCAATATGTGACCTTTAAGTGCCATCTGGTGTTGGTTTCACCTCCTATAGGAGCTGCAACATAGAAAGAAAGATGTTTCATGTTCCATTTTAGATCTAAAAGAAGAAGCCAGTATCTACAAATACTGAAGGTAGGTAATAAAAAGAATCACGTCTTAGATTTCAGACCTCAACCTACATGGTACTGTTAAATAGGAATTTAATAGATATATTACGACCATAAGCAATTCTTTCTTTCTGTCTTTAGTTCCTTTCTTTTATTTCTTGCCTATGTCAGCTTTTTGATTAACTCTCCAGAGGTATACTGTGTTACCTTTTTAATGGAAGCCTTCCCAGACATGCATTGTGTGTTCATGTCCTCAGAATAAATATTTGATAGGGATTCATAATCACTGGTTTGATGAGCATTGCTAACCTGCAAACAGTTTTGTCATTTTCATTCTCAACCACCGCTTAAAAATCATCTGGTTAAATCAGCATGTTCAAAATGGGAAAAATGGGGTGAGAAAGTATCACCATTCAATAAATCAATTACAGTTATGAGTCTACATTAAGATATCTACATTCTAAGATGATCATTCTCTCAGCAAGTCCAAAATGAATTTGGAAAGCATCTATGTCTGCATAAAACGTTTCATTATATGAAAGTTAAAGCCAAAAATAAGCTAGATCTACATATTATGACAGACGTAAGAAGCAATGATCTTAAATCTGTTCTTTTCTGTAATAATGAAGAATTATTTTAACAAAGAAAATAATTTCCACTACTCATTGTAGTGTTAGAAATCAGTTTCTTAACATTAAGTGTAACAATGCAGTTTGATAGATTGCTTATTGTGTTTCTTGTTAAATTTTAACTTTTCACTGCTTTTTAAACTTTGAAAACTTTACATAAATTGCTTTTAATCCTTTTTATATTTGCATTTTAACTTTTGTTCATGTGAACTTTAATCCATTTGTTTTATATTAAGTCTTACAGTTTGTGGAATATAAATAAAATAAATATAAATGACCATCATAAATATACCATATAGTAGTTGTTTCCAACCTTTGGTTCTCTGAGGATTTGGGAACTCAATTCCCAAAAGCTCCAGCCAGCTTGGTCAATTGTCAGGAATCATGGGAACTTAATGGGAAAACACCTGAAGAATCAAAGGTTGAGAATCACTGTTTACAGCCTCGGCATGAACTGGTTTTGGTGGCAAATAAATATCCAAATATATTTGAAATATTTTATTCTACAGAAAATAAATCTATTTTCTCCATAGGTACATATGGAGTTATTTTGCATAAAATTTGCATGTAGTTGTTTTAAAGAGAAAACAATATTTTCAGCATAGAACAGACACTTTTTCAAAAAAAAAACCCTTTAGTATGTTAGAAGAAAATAACTAAAATCATTCATTTATTTTTTTAAGAAGAATAGCATCCATTGTGTGGGCAGATCCCCAATAAGGTTACTAGCTGCTTGTGACCCTGGAGTAGGACTAGTTAAAATGTCCTCTCTCATATATTTGTCCGATGAATGGGAGCTATTGTTCAGCAGGACATTGTCTGTGCTCCATCTTCCCTTTGATGATGTCGTTAAAAGAAAAATTCAAAAACAAAAACATAGCCACAATCTAATATAACAAAGCAACATTGAAGTCACACATAGGAACATTGAGGAATTGTGTCCTTCTAACCAGTTTTCCTATTGTGGCCAATCTTGTCAACTCCTTCTTCCAAATACCTCATTTAACCAAAACTGTCTCAGAAATGTTTTTGCTCATGCTTTTCACACAGTTGCCTGCGAGGCCAATTGAGATGCAGGGAATTCCAATAAATGTTTCCTTATTTACATTATAATTTACTTTATCTCATCTTTATATCAATACAGGGACTCCTACTGTTTTAGAAGAGAAAGAATGGGAACAAGGGGTTAATACTGAAGATTGACTTGGAGGCTGATGTGAGAGCAATGCCCAATTAATCAGGCCCAATATTTTAATTGAGTGAAACACTTTTAATCAAGTAATTGGGTCAATAAATTGATTTGACACACCAGCCTCAAAAAAGCAATGGCACAGAGAAGAATGCTTTGCAATCCATCTGGAGTTAAACACTTTTATGTCCTATTGATTTCAGTACACAGGGAAAGATACTTTTAAGAATCTTTTTCAGGAAGCGTTTTACAAGTTTACTCATTTACAAGAGTTTGATTCACATTGAAACTCCATAAATGTTAATAACTGAGAAGCAAAGATTTTGGCTACAATTCTGTAGTGGGCTTACACTGACATAAATGCCATTGTACAAGCAGTTGGATTTACTTTGAGGTTAAACAAGGATAGCATTCTGTATAGGTTTTCAGGAGCCCTGTAATATTAAAATTACATTACAAAATTCTAGAAAAACAACCTGATGGTCAGTAAATGTGGCCCTTAGCTAGCAACAGGTGAGCAGTTAGAATATTTCTTGCATAATATGGGAGGATATGATCACTTTTCCCCCTTATGTGTATAATTTCCAAATATATTCCAAAAATGATCAAAAATTTACTTCTCAAGTGTTGATGAGCCCTGACTAGAAAAATTGTGGACAGACAACAATCTTCACAGTTCAGCATTTATTTTATGAAAAATAACCTTGTGTGTGTATATCTGCCTGTGTATAAAACACAAAAATATTAATTTCCATTCAGGAAATTCCATACAATACAGTTTCCTTTCTGTGCAGAAAATGCTTTGTGTGAAAAAATATCAAGCATAAGTTTCGCACTAAACAAATTCTGTGACTAGTCTTTGAAAACTACATAGTCTACAAAGATTGTCTCACAATGAAGAGAGAATTGCTAAATTTTAGTTAGAGCTTCATATCAGAACAACATTAGTAAAGCATTACATTCCTTATTATGTGATTGGTTGTGGAACAACATTATGTACTCTTCCAACACAACTATGCCTGCATATTTTATCCTATGCAGACTATGAAGAGGATCTCAACATTTTTCTAAATTTGTTTTGATGGGACTCTGTTATAAGTGTGCCAATGTTAAATTGGACAGATTTTAAATAACATACATAGAAATATTATACTAAAGGTGTCCATATGCAATTTGTGAATATATCAATATACCAATGCTACCAGAGTGAAAAGGGACTAGCAATTGTTTGGATACTAAAAATAATTTTAAAGATTTCTTTAAAAGCTTCTTAAGAGGACAAAGCTTTAAACACTGTTGACAATTTTCAGCCAGCTTTGTGTGGTAGTGGCACAGGAGAGAGGGTATGTTCATGGCCTTCTTGAGTAGTGCCTTGTCTCACTATGCATCTGGCAAGCACACCAGGACACATAATGTAGGTAACAAAACTAGAAGGCTACTTACACTTGTTTTTGCCCCCTCACATTCTTCTTCAGCTATGGATGAAGTTTCATCTCTCTTTTAAAATCTGTTGATGGGAGAGGGCTCTAAGGTTTGCTCTCCAGACCAGTTGGGGTAGCAACTCATAGCATTGGATCAGCCCTCGGGATCAGGTGTTTTACCCATGAGAGGCTGAGAAAGTGGTTGGAGGTAGACACAGGACCTCAAGTAGGCCCATATTAGGTTGCCCTGCACTTGTTTTCATTAAGGTATAACAAGCATTTAATATGTTTTAAGTCAAATAAAGTAAACCTTGTTTAACCCAAGGTTTTTTGTTTTGTTTTGTTTTGTTTTTTTTGTCTTGCTGGGCTTTGGGAGCTGGGGGGGGGGGGCTCTTCATTTTATGGTTGATCAATACTGAACCATATTAACAATGGATAGCAATAGCAATTAGACATTGGGCAGGATGTCCCACTGTGCAACAGGGACTTTTAGGGCACATCTGTACTGACCACTTCATTTGATGTGGATTTTGATCAGCTTCATTGTAGCTAAATGCCACATGGATCTGATCTGGAGTGAGGCAGGTCAGGTCACATTAATGCAGCCTGCCTTCTTGTTAATGATGGTGGTGGTGGTGGTGGTGATGATGTATTTCTTATTCGCCTCTCCTCATGACTTGAGGTGGATTAAAATATACATATTAAAATATATTTCCATAAAATACATATTAAAATACACAAATAAAATAATTGTTAACCAAATGCAATATTCTGAATTCTGACACAGTATTTGGATTATTCCCCCAACATTGAGCCCATTTGAACATTCACCCAGTTCCAGAATTGAACTGGGCATTCCCACTGCCATTCTATGTTTCCTGGACTTGGGAAAATGGGATGGCAGTAGCTGTCTTTTATGACCCTCTGTATGGTGGAAGACTCTGACTGTAACATGGTCCCATCTATCAGCCATTGTACAGTGATGTCACCTGGGCCAACAGAGAACTCTCAGAATAAAGTGGATATTCCTCTTCCCCTGCACAAACTTTTGGGACGTTCCATGTGACTAAAACTTGAACCAATCTGGTGTATGTCATGCTAGATTAGCTCTGGATTTTCAGGTCAATGTAGACCCACTCAGAGTGTTCAATAGAAACATTGTATTATATCAGTGCAATGATAACACTGCTGAATTCATTTTTGCAATGATCCCAATGGTGTTGTTACATTGCTTCAACAGTAATATGAATATTTCACAATAGTACAATTGAGCTGTATACAATAATAAATTGTTTAGCTATAACATAAAATCACAAGTTCTGTTTCACCTGGATCAAACAATGAGCCACTACTTTGTTCAAAATATCAGCAAGTGATGTTCATGGTGCACAACTTTAACAAAAACAATGACCACTGAGAAGGATTTGAGATTTGCCCTCAAGAATAGTAATATTTGGTGCTATCACTACATTTCTGTTTGTTCATTTCTGATGCATGAATACAAGCATGCAAGGCATAAAACGAGATCAAATCTAAATGAAATCAGCAATTGCTTTAACATTCTAATTGTTATCAAAACTGTACATTGTGAAAAAGGTTGCCAAAATTTTGCCAAAGCTCAATGATCCAGAACATTATAATCCAAATTGTTAGCTGCTTGAGGAAATGCTGAACAAGAGACAGCTGTGTGTAATCATTTCATTGATTGGCTGGTTGATCCTGCTGTGCTTTCCAAGTATAGCTGATGATGGAAGATGAGTCATAATCCAGGTGGGGTTAATTATGACGAATGTGAAATATCTAGCCTTTAGTGACATAGATTAGGTATGTTATTGATATAAAACCTTTCTGCTCCATTTTATAGTTGGAGATTATTTGTCTGGGACTTTGTATTTCAGAGTTATGAAATCTCTAGAAATGGGGATGGAACTTGGTTTTCACTCTGTAATTTGATCTATCCCATGGTCTTTGTGTTTATAACTGAAGCAGGGTTTTACTAATATTGCAATAGAGTGCAAGAGCCAAGCATCACAAGATCTAGTATTGTCTGAAGGAACCCAGTGTCCTAAGGATGTAACATTCTACATTGCAGAACTAAAGCGGTTTGACACCACATTGCTATGATTCATTGCTGTGGAATTCTAGCATTTGTAATTTTGTAAGATACTTACCCTTTCTTGTCACTGTACTCTGGTGACACAACAAACTACAAATGGCAGTTAAATAGTGTCAAACTGCTATCATATTGACCCTTAGGTTGTTGTAATTTTGGATCAACCCTGTGGATGCTAAGTACCACATGAGACTGACCCGGGTTAAGACAGGGCAAGACCACCTTGCCCCAGGTTAAACTAAGTCAAGGAAAAGCCGTAATCCTGCCCTAGGGTTTGAATGATTCCTTGACTACCTGGCAGAGAAGATAGTTTACAGGCCCAGGTGGCTAGGACACTGGATGGCAGTCCTCTGTTGATTCACACATCCACCCATGTCATGTTGGTGTCCAGCTACAATATGAAACCTGTTTGCTTCCTGGCAGTCTGCCTGGCATCAAGCAAAGTGAGCCTGATGGGAGGGTGGACTGGTGCCCCCCCACAATCTCTCTCAGTGTAGTAGTGGTCTGGTTGATATCAGCTAAAGTGCTAAAGACAAGGTAGGGTGACTGCTCACCAGTGCCAACCTATGTTTGGTGTAGTTGGGCAGTAGAGATTTTCCCCATCTCTGAGATAGCAGAGGCAGTTCATGTAAAGAATTCATGTGGGCACAATTCAGCATCCAGGATGGTGGATCAGGCCTGAATTCTGTGTCAGTTTAGAAGGGTCCCCTGATAAATACTTCTGATATAGTATGCAATCAATAATGCCATAAACCATAACACACTAGATGTCTGAACATGGACAATTTACATTTAAGTATGAAAAATATGAATTTTTCCAAGTCCTTCTAGAAACTATTTTTTCCATGCGTTCACTGTATTTTTTTCTGACCCATTTTATGTTTTTTCCTCTGTAAATCCTCTTTGAAAAATCAAATAGTTTCAAAATAGATATTTTTAAAATGATTTTCCTTTATATTATGTATTTTCAAATATATTTTAATAAATTCTTAGACAAACACTATGTCAGAACATCCATGCAGGAGATTAGATCAAAATTATTACCAAAATTAATGGTGCAAACATTAATAATTGAATAACCACTTAATATAACATTGTATGATGGTGTTTTCTTTTCTTTTGAATTGACATTTGTGTGATTTGTAATGCTGCCTCCTTTATTTGTGCATTGTATGTGTACTAACAAATATATCAATGTCTCCATTTAATTGAAGCATGTTTCTGCATTTTCTTTTCAGTTAAATGTATGCATTATTTTGTGCAGACTTTATTTGTCAGAATTGACCCATAAACTTCATGTTTGGGATGAAATATATTTATGCTCACAAGAAGTTACAGATCATAGAACTGACTTGCTATAGAATGCTAGTGGCTTATGTTCTTTCTTAACAATGCTTATAGATGTCCCCAAATCAACTAAATTCTGAATTGTGAGCAGTAATAGTAAACAGAATAGATTAATACTAACCTGAATCCAAAATAAACTTTCCAGACAGTAAATCATACATTTTACTGCATTGCACTGAGTCAGCTTCCCAAATATAAATTTTCCCTATACAGTTATCAATCACAGAATAACTTTGTATCCATTATATATCCTTATTTCTAATGTATATTTTTGTATGCATATTATCAAGTATATAACATTTCTTAAACTATGGGGGATGATAAAATGCATAACTGTGCAGGTGCATAATTGGCATAATTTTTTCTTGGCAGTCTGATACAAATATATTTCAGGAATCCCTATACTTGAAATATGTTTCACAACTGTTTGTGCAATAAATCAAAGTACATTTTTTTCTGTGCTTCAAACTCAAAACCTAACCTTCCTGCATCAAATCCCCCTTTTGATGGATTGGATTCTATTTTTTACATTATCTGAATTTTGCTTAAAATTAGCATTCACATTTTGAACTGTTTGTATTAGAAATGGTGCTTAAGCAGTTATTGGCCAGATGCTGTTGGGAGAATTTAATATGCCATTGGATTGCAGCCAGCAGGGTAAGAACTAATATCACAGGGATAGATTAAGTTGCAAAATGTTAAAATGTGATTTTTCACAGGCAAGCATAAAAGAGATTGCTTGCAAATGGAGACTGGTTCAATTGCAAGCAAATAAATTTAACACTACATCAAATTACTCAAGAAGAGAGATTTTAGTTAAGAATAAATAGGTAGTGTATAACTTTAACAGAAAACCCGTTAAAAATAATTTAAGTATTGGCTGCTCTGTTTTCTGGGAGAAAAAAAAGGCTATTATGGCATGGGGCACAATGATTTTTGATGAATGAGGTGAAAATCCCGCTGGAGCAAAATCAATCTCAGCTAGAGGCCTTATGCTATTGATCTACCTAAAGTATTATATTACTAATTTGAAAGGCTTGGGATGCATGGAAAAAGAGAGAGCAGATGGGGAAAATTGCCTTCATAGTCTTTGGCAATATGATTTTGATACAGAACCAAAAACAGGCAATCCTACATTTAAGATGAGTTTCTAACACTATTTTTCAAGTTGATGTCAAAAAACAAAGCTAGGTTTACAACTCATTTCATACCCTTTTGTACTACTAGATGGTTTAAGAAGTTCTGTAACAATAAAACTGAGTAGGTATCCAAGATATTTCTTGACCAATCTATGATTCTGTAGTGATTTTCCTTAGTTTAGTGACTTATATCTCTGCAGCAGTAGTCCATTGAGGAAAACATGGGCCATGTGTACATAGACCAAAATAAATAAATAAAGCAGATTCACCTTGCAACTACTGAAAGGAGTCCATATGATGTATAGCAGAAGCACAGAATAAATCCAGCACAAGGGGAATCACAATTTACTCTGGGGCTTCCAGAGTAACACCAGTGTAGTTTATTGGTGAACAGCTGGATCATGCTGGATGGGCAATTTAGTGTTCACACTTCAAAAAGACACACCACTATTTTCCTGGTCAGAAGCCACTCCAAAGAGCTCCTTGGAAGAGATTTTCTGAAGACGTCACTTCTGGAAATCACTGGGTGTCCTGTTGTGATCTCATCAGAAGTGTCATCGCCAGTGAGGCTTTGTCAGGAAGCTGCTTGAGTGGGTTCTGGCCAGTGAAACATTGATGGCACCAGAGGCCGCTAAGATATTAGTGCCAATGCATAGTTGATTCAGCCTGCCATTTGGACTCCCAAGGAATTTCAGGCTGCTTACATGATGGTAAATGTGGACTCTCTGTGCTGCATTCAGGGTAGCTCTAGAACAGTTTACTCTGGAGTCATTCACTAAGTGTACATACAGCCACAAAATCAGGTAACAGCCAATAATTCAAATGAGAAGGGGTGAATGAGAAAATGTATTAGGTTAAACATCTGACGGTTTCCAGAAGCCTCCTTGAAAAAACACATGTTTATTTCCCAAAAAAAGAACTAAAGGGAATGCTAATTTTACTAAATGGACAAATTGAAATTTGTCTAAACAATATTAAATTAGTGTCAATTTTGGAAAGGGCTGTAACAATAAACTTGATTAGTGAACCCAACATTGGTTCTACAGATTAAACCAGATTTTCTATCCTTTTCAATGATGGTTCAGTTTTTATAGTCCAGTATCTTTCACCTATTATAGAAGATCGAGTGATACAAACTATGCAAAAAGCAAAGGGAATCGACAGTTTTAAACAAATTGGTCAATTGAACTAAATTAGTCCCATTGAATCAGTAGACATTACATAATCATTGCCTTATCAAATGGTGAATGAGCCAATGGTAATACTTTTTTGGATTTGAGGCAAATTCTTTTGCCAAGAAAGTTCTTCCCACCATGTTACATGGGAATTATGGCTATAATAATTACTGATTTCTTAGCCATGAATAATTAAGCAAACAAACAAACAAACTGAAGATATTTTGTATTCATTAACACTGAAAATTATTTCAACTCTATGTATGTTTAGAAATTATTTATGCGAATTTAAAGTGAGAAGCAATAAATGTAATTTATTCATCATTCTTGGAAAAAAATCACTATCTATTTATATTAAAAAATAATGTCCCTTGCCCAGTTGTTTTCCAATTTATTTCTTCATTCTTTCACTAACTTTATTTAGTTTCGCTGCGCAATCATGGTATCTTATCAAGTTTTAAAGAGTTTTTCTTCAGAAAAAAGGGATTTACAATGATCAAGAGGAAATATATGCCAAAATAAATGTTACCATGGTAACAAATAGAGCTTCTTTCCCCATCATATCTAGCTTTGAAGATTTATAAAAGATTACTATTTCTGATGCACAGCCTGACCATAATAAAACAGTATTGCTTTAATAAAATGAAAGCCTGCTAATGCTCTGTACTTGAAACATTTGTTGGGCAGTGTGAAAGCAGATAAATCTGGATTTCTTCAGTTACTCTTAACATAGTGTGAAAGTAGAAAATTTGGATTACATCAGAATGAGACACATTAGTTGCTTCAGAATTTTTAAGAATACAGAATATAGAAAATGCTGGCTCCAGATTTGGACCCAAGTGTGTGGGCTGGCAGAAGATGGCTTCCTAGACTGTCCTCCTCATGACAGCTTCTTCAAATTCTCCAACCCAGATAATGTTCATGATGAATATTAAACTTCCATTCTATGTTTTTGTATTGTGTATTTTAATATGTATTTTTGCAAATATGTTTCAATATGTGTATTCTACAAGTATTTTCAAATTATTATGTGTTTAGATGATGTGCTTTAGCAATGTTGTAACCCGACTCAAGCTTTGAGGAGAGGCAGGTAAGAAATAATAATAATAATTATTATTATTATGATAAAAAAACACAGTATGTCACAGTTCAAATACATAAGGTGATCCAGAAAGTTTTTGAGAAAAATATCCAGTTTAACCCTGAGACTTTTCTACTTGGCCTGACTGTTGCAATATATGTTCACAGCAGCCAGGTTGCTCTAAGTGCAGAAATTGAAAAATTCAGCAGCACCAACAACAGATGATTGGATGATAAATATGATGGACTTGGCCGAGATGGACAAAATATCCTGTTTATTAAATAAGGGATATTGGGATTTTTTTTTTGAAAGGCTGGAAACCTGTTATTCACTTGTTTATGAGGAAGAGAAAAACTTGCCAATTTTGAGTTCTGAAGAATAATTTGAGGAGGTGTTTGAGAAAGGAATCAATATTGGGAGGGCTAGAGGGTGAAGCTTATATTGTTTTCTTTTGGCCAGGTGGCCAAAAGAATAGATCAGTGGTTATCTACTTTTTCTTTTTTTTTTTCTTCTTTCTTTTCTTCTCTCTTTTTTTCTTGGGTCTTTCCTTGTGTTTCTACTCCATATTTTTTCATTGATTCACTTTTTTGACTTTTAATATAATTTTAACAACATTTAAAATACAGTTAATTTTTAAAAGGAAACGGTTTGCACAAGCTTTATTATGCACAAGCTTTGTTATCATTAAATGCAGTGTTGGGTCCTCAATGTGCATCCAGATAAGAACACTGAATGAGAGATCACAAAGGTTTCTTTTAACTACACTAAAAATATTCCTAGGTCTCAAGATAATAAAACAAATCCATACTTTAAACAAGATGAATAATCTATACATTTCTATATGAAAATTAGAAAGTGAAAATTAATATAGCACAGGTACATCACAGTAGATCATATTTCTTGGCACATATTGCATACTAGGCAGGGCACATAGGCACATCCCATAATGCTCCTTTGTTTAATTGTTTTTCTTCATTAGCATGGTAGCCCTATATCTGGAGGTGTTTTTTTTACTAGGGTAATGAGGATAAATACCGAGAATCAGAAACCGTTCTGTGGCTTTGATTCTGCCAGACTATTTTTGGTTGAAGCTTATATTATCTAATGGATAAAACACAAACCCCAGTTCAGCCTGTCAGATGTTTATTTTGAATCACGTCCTATCCAGTTTATCTTCAATGGTAGCCCCTTAGGAAAGCACATTACTGCAGTCTAAAAGAGATAGTAAAAGCACCAAGTGCGAACAGCCATGCCATTATACATTTACTGCACATGACCAGAGCCTGTACAACCTTATTTTATTAAACTGACAGAAAAAAGAAGGATCCTCATAATCATGTTAGACAATTTTCCTTTCAAAGAATGAACTTGACAATTTAATGATTTTAAAGAATAATTTTTCTCACATAGATGTGGCTTGACTTTATACAGTAAGTGCTGAAGTTTCACAATGATGTGTGAAATTATCATTGAACCGCAGAAATGGAAAAGGCCTATTAAACTTTTTTCTTTCTCATACAAATTGCAAGATTCATGGCTGCATATTCTTGTGCAAAATATTGGTCAATCCAGGCTTAAATTACTCCTAGAGCCAGCTTTGATATTACTTCTGGCTCTTCGTAATGGCAGTTCTCACCTGTAAAACCTGAATATGCTTACATTTTATCAACGCAAATGAAGGTTTTATTTCATTTCACTTGCTCCTTGGGAATTTTCTAGCAAGCAGAATTGCAGATTCACTTAAATGCAAGTAAGGAAGAAAAGGAAGGAATAATGGAGAAATAAAGTAGCAACCAGTGACTATAATATCTTCCAGTATTTTTAGAACATTGGAAAGTTTTTTTTATAATAATACTAGCTTGGGGACCCGGCGGTGCCCGGGTCATTTGAGAAGTGCAGCAGGATGTAGAGTGGGTCATGGGGGCACTGTGTGGCAAGTTTGGTCTTGATCCATCATTCTTGGGAGTTGCAGTGGTATCATGAAAGTACTGAGGGTACTGGAAGTCCCATCATCTGTGGTCCAGCCTCCCCCAAATTGCAGTAGGATGTAGATTGGATCATGGGGGATCTGTGTGCTAAGTTTGGTCTGTATTGGTGAATGGATGAGGGTTGTATTGTTTTTAGGGAGTGAAGGTACTTCAAGTCCCATCATCCGTGGTCCGTTTCACACAAACCTGCACCAGGATGTAGAGTTGGTAATGAGGGCTCTGTGGGCCAGGTTTGGTGTTGATCAGTCATTGGATAAGGTTTTCAGCAGTCTTGGAAAGTGAGGGAAGGTACTGCAAGTCCCATCATCCATGGTCTGCCCTCCTCCAAACTTCAGCAGGATGTAGAGTGGGTCACTGGGGCTCTGTGTGCCAAGTGCGGTCTTTATCGGTGTTTGTTGGGGCCGCAGTGGTCTGTGGGAACAGAGAGGTGTGAAAGTACTACAAATACCATCGTCCATTGTCACACAGCCCCTCCCCGAACCTCACCAGGATGTGAAGGTAGTCATGGGGGTTATGTGTGCCAAGTTTGGTCTCGATCAGTAATTGGATAAGGGTCGCAGTGGACTTGGGAAGTGAGTAGAGGTACTTCAAGTCCTATCATCCATGGCCTGCCCTCCTCCAAACTGCAGCAGGATGTAGAGTGGGTCATGAGGGCTTTGTGTGCCAGGTTTGGTGTTGATCAGTCATTGGATTAGGTTTGTAGCAGTCTTGGAAAGTAAGGGAAGTTACTGCAAGTCCCATCATCCACGTTCCGCCCCCCTCCAAACTTCAGTAGGATGTAGAGTGGGTCACTGGGGCTCTGTGTGCCAAGTGCGGTCTTTATCGGTGTTTGTTGGGGGCCGCAGTGGTCTGTGGGAACAGAAAGTGTGAAAGTACTACAAATCCCATCGTCCATTGTCAGTCCTCCCCCGAACCTCACCAGGACGTGAAGGTAGTCATGGGGGTTATGTGTGCCAAATTTGGTCTCTATCAGTAATTGGATAAGGGTCGCAGTGGACTTGGGAAGTGAGTAGAGGTACTTCAAGTCCTATCATCCATGGCCTGCCCTCCTCCAAACTGCAGCAGGATGTAGAGTGGGTCATGGGGGCTGTGTGTGCCAAGTGTGGTCTGTATTGGTCCTTTTTGGTGGCCTCAGTCGTCTGTGGGAACCAAAGTGTTGGAAAGTACTACAAATCCCATAATCCATGGGTCATGTCCCCCGAACCACACCAGTACGTAAAGGGGGTTAGGGGGGTTATGTGTACCAAGTTTGGTGCAGGTCCATCACCCGCGCTGGTCGCTGTGGCCTGTGAAAGTGGCTGCCACATATCCGCCCTTCCGCCCTCATTCGTGGGCCATCCTGCCCTAAACTCTCTTTTGGGGCCTGTAATGTTCTGGCCTGTTCTGCTGGTAATTGGTAACTTTAAAAGGCGGAATGGCAGGCAGCCATTTTGTAAAAGCTGAGGGGGAGGAGAAAACAGGATTCCATTTTGTTTTCACAGAGCCAAGTGGGGAGGGAATGTTGATAGTGCATTTTTCCCCTCAGTGGGAAGAAATCCTGTTGTTTGAAGGTAGAGGCCTGGATTCTGGGTTGCTGGCTAATCTGTGGCTATCAATGCCCTCTGTCTGGTGCCTTAGAATTTTGGAGTGCCAAGGCTGGCCAATCAAAGGACTTTATGCAAATAGCTGGCACTTAGAATTTTGGAGTGCCAAGGCTGGCCAATCAAAGGACTTTATGCAAATAGCTGGCACTTAGAATTTTGGAGTGCCAAGGCTGGCCAATCAAAGGACTTTATGCAAATAGCTGGCACTTAGAATTTTGGAGTGCCAAGGCTGGCCAATCAAAGGACTTTATGCAAATAGCTGGCACTTAGAATTTTGGAGTGCCAAGGCTGGCCAATCAAAGGACTTTATGCAAATAGCTGCCACATATCGCTGTGGCCTGTGAAAGTGGCTGCCACATATCCGCCCTTCCGCCCTCCCGCCCTTCCGCCCTCCCGCCCTCCGCCCTCCGCACACATACATACAGATAGAGATTAGATAAAAAGAGGTAATATACACTTGTGCAGTGTATATAACCAAGACTGCTACAAAAAAACTTAACAATAGGTGTCCAGTTACCAAAGAGTCGGGCTCTACTTGAATTGTGTTTGCTAGAACATGTACTAAATTCCCACGATAGATTTCACAAAACTAAGCAAGCTGCATATGAAGAGCAACAATGCCTAACTAAAAGGGAAATGGTTGTAGAATGCTCTCCTCAAAGAACATCAGGCAGCCACTCAAGGTTCCCAAACAAAGATCTCCTCCTCCCTCACCCATTTCTTTAATCAATATATTGATTTACCTTATGTATAACTTTAAAAGCTTTAGTCCAAAAATTAACCCCAAAGAATTTAAATTAATTTATGTACAGGTTTTTATTCGTGTCAGGAGCAACTTGAGAAACTGCAAGTCAGTTCTGGTGTGAGAGAATTTGCCGTCTGCAAACATGTTACCCTGGGGATGCCTTCTTTGATGTTTTACCTTCCTTGTGGGAGGCTTCTCTCATGTCCCCACATAGGGAGCTGGGGCTGATAGAGGGAGCTCAACCCACTCTCCCTGGATTCAAACCGCTAACCTTTCAGTCAGCAGTCCTGCCAGCACAAGGGTTTAACCCATCTTTTGAGCCTTGGAATGATGATCTACTAAGCTCCTCTGTGACCTACAGTATTATGGAGTGGAGCAGAGTGGAGTAGAGAGGGATATGTTGCACCTCAGACCCCGAACAGCCCCCCCCCCCAGATCACACACACCATGCAGATGGAATAAATGTACTTTTATTTAGAATAAAGAATAGTCCAAAATGGAAAGATGAAAAGATAATTCAACAGTCCCAAAAGTAAATCCAAAAATAGTCCTAAGAGCTGGCAAGTCAAACCAACTTGTATCAAAACAAAACAAGAGTATGAAGGCAAGGCAAACCGCTCCGGCGGTCAACGTGAACTTAGAGTCCTGGAGTCAAGGCAAACCACTCCTGTGGTCAATGGGGACTTAGAGACCTGGATCTTGAACCTTCCAAACTGAACGTAGCTTCAGGTCTGACTAGAATCCCCTGGGCACAATCTAATAAAGAGAATTACTTTCTATGTGACCAACGCACCCCCTTTCTCAAATTCCAATCTTTTCTGGAAGATAAGATGCTAGCTCTCCTGTCAAATTCCTCCTCATTAGCGGCCCCAGGTGCAAAGCTTTCATGCTGGGAAACTAGATCCTCCCTAGCCTCGGAATGCTCGCCTGGCAAGGGAGTAGAGAAATTCTCATGGGAATCAAGGTCGCTATGCCTCTCACTGTCTAATTCAGAACTAAATTCAATGGAGTCATCATTATCCTCATCTGCAGTCACATATCCATGTAACCATCCATCATCCCAGATTAAGTCTTCTTCTGCAGACCCATCAGGCCACCCATCATCCCTGATCAGACCCTGATCAGCTGGGACCCCCGGTGTCTGTTTGTGGCCACTAGGCTGGAACACCACAGAATATCAGGTAGTAGAAGACAGTATGGGCCCAGTATTAGTCATGTTTGGCTTTGTGGGAGTCACAGAATGAAGCAACAAATCCTATCATTTCCAGAAGCAAGCAAACTTCCTTCTGTCAAATACCATCAGTGATGTTTCTCATAGGTTTTTGTTTTGACCTCTTCCTTCCTCCCCCAGTTTGAAACTCAATGTAGCTTACAATAGTTAAAACAAAAATTAAGAGCATACAAAAGTTTAAAAATATTCAGCCAAGGCCACCATAATTCTGTGGAATCTTAGGATTTGAAGTTTAATGAGGCACCAGCACTTTTTTGGCAGAAAAGTTTAAAAATCCTTGTAAAACTACAACTACTGTGATTCTATAGCATGGAGCCATTACAGTAGTATCAAACTGCATTAATTCTACATTGTAAATGCACTTGTTATCTTCTTGCCCTCCTATTTTGTTACTTTGATCACTTTATCTTGCAACAACCCAATTGGGAATCCTTTTTCTGTTATTGTCACTCAATCTTCTTCCAACAAGTTCTCTGCCCTTTCTTCTCCAACCTTACTAGGCTGAATTTCCTGGATCCTGGTCTCTAGGATCTAAAGAGTTTAAATTACAAATCACATGGATAGTTTACCTTTTCAGTATTATTATCCAAAGTATAATAGGGTAATAAGCAATCAATCTGATATAATCTCAATAGTGGATATTGGAAGGGTAAACTGGAATTTTAAAAATGAGTTAATTTAAGACATGGGAGGGTGTAAGAAACTATAAAAATAGAATAGTAGCAGATATTTGTTGGGAGGTAAATTACAAAACATGGGAGTGATGTACAGTGAAGGTAATAGTTGATGGAAAGATTATAGATGACAGCAGTGGAGCTGTGACAGAGAGAGGTGAAAAGAGGTCGGATGAAGCAACATCTGGCAGTGCTGGAATAAATGCATTGTAGTTAGTCATTGGCAGCATATAATGAAATTGTATTTGGTGAGGAAATCAATCACAGAACCTTTGATATCTAGTTCACCTCTAATAATTACTCCTAGTAATTCAGTCATCATAAGGAAATAATAAAGGAAAGAGGACACCCCTGCCAGGTGCCCTTTTGTAATGGGAAAGATTCAGATCATTAACTCTTACACTGAGTTTTGGTTCCTTGTAGAGTTTTCTGACTGCATTCTGTGAATATTGTTCAAAAACCAGCAGGCTACAGATTGTTAGAAATCAGCAAATGAGCCTTTCATAACTTTTATCCAACAAAGATGTTGGCTTAACCATTTTCATACTGATAGCATTTCCCATATTGTACTAGCTTCTCAGCAAGGAATTAGGGCTCATTTGACTGTGTATAAAAACTATGTTATATTTCCAGATTTCATATACAATCATATTGGATAAACTACTTATAAAGTTGATAAATGAAAAGGGGTATATAAAAGAAAGATAAAGGTCATAAGATGACAATAACAAGGAATAAGCTTACATTCACATCTGGTGTTGTCTCTGAAGGGTGGGACTGAGGTGCAGGATACAGACCACATCAGAGGACAGACTGCCAAAGTTCTCTTAATTATTTGTCCTCTTCATTTGTGCTCACACATTGGATATGCTTATTTATCAGCCATAGGTAAAGTTATTTATTTATTTATGTCCGAGTTGGGTTTGAGTGCCCAACTGTTTAAAAAATAGCTGTTTAAAACAATTGCCCAGCTCACTGTCCACCTAAGCAGTTCAAAAACAGCTGTGATTAGAGAAATTAGGGACTGCTTAAAGCGGGGAGGTTAATTTATGACATCATAAAAATGCCGGAGAGCAAGGAGGAATACTATGATCAAAAAGTCTCAGCGTCATAGTGGATGAAGCGACAGCTCCCTCTGTGGCGAATCGAGCAACCTCCATAATCTGAAGTGGAAGAACTGCTGAATGGCCTCTATCTATCTGTATGTCTTGTATATCAAAAACGGCATTGAATGTTTGCCGTGTATGTGTGCATTGTGATCCGCCCCAAGTCCCTTTCATGAGAAGGGCGCAATATAAATACTTTAAATAAATAAATAAAATGCTTATTTATCAGCCATAGATAAATCTCTTACTTTTTGTAAGACTCATTTTCTTGAAAACTTGCTTGGAGATATATTCTATTTTTTAAAAAGTGGAAAAAGTAAACTGCTGAGATGGCAAACTTGCTGACCAAAATTTGGTGGTTCAAATCTAAGGAATAGGGTGAGCTCCTGCTGTTAGCCCCAGCTTCTGCCAACCTATCAGTTCGAAAATGTGCAAATGTCAGAAGATCAATAGGAACAGCTTTGCAGGAAAGTAATGGAGCTCCATGCAGTCATGCCAGCCACATGACCTTGAAGGCTTCTATGGACAACGCCGGCTCTTCAGCTTAGAAATGGAGTTGAGCACTGGCCCCCAGAGTTGGGCACACCTAGACTTAATGTCAGGGGAAAACGTTTACCTTTACTATATGCATCTCATGAAGTTACCTGCCTAAACTGGAACATGGGCCCATTTGTTTATCATTGAAGCAATAGAATGGTTGGAACTGAGATGATGTTAGAGTTGTGTAAAATGTTAAAGAAAGTTTAAATAACCCATTTGAGAAACTTGATGTGTAAGTTTCAATGGAAGAAGAGTTAATAAATATGTTTGTATTGTTCCTGGTTCCAGACTTAATCCAAAATTGAATCTACACTTTGGGTAGCCAGTAAACTGGCTGAAATTTCTGGGAGTTGAAGTTCAATACACCTGGAGGGCCGAAGTTTGCCCATGCCAGCTGTAGAATAAATGCACTTAAACAGCTATGGCATAATGCTATGGGATACCAAGCTTCAGAGTTTGGTGAGGCACTAACAAACTTTGACAAGGAAAGTTAAAAGTCTAGTAAGAACACTAAATCTCCTGATTAAATTCAGCCATGACAGTTAAAGTGGTGTCAAACCACATTCATTCTACTGTGTAGTTCAACCCTTAATCATAATTGCAAGAGACTCAGTGGGATTTAGTTTGCTCATTAATATTGTGTTTTCAATATTTCAAGTGTTTTGGAATTGTCGTTTTTGATAACCTTTCAATATTTGCATATTTCTTCATAAAGCCATCAGAAAGAATTTGAGATTTGTTTTTTTTTAAAAAAAAAAACCCAGCTGCATGAGAAAGGTGGGGTTTTTTCCATGTCAGGAGCAACTTGAGAAACAGCAAGTAACTTCTGGTGTGAGAGAATTGGCAATGCAACAACATTGCCTAGGGCAGTGTTTCCCAACCTTTTTTGAGCCGTGACACACTTTTTACATTTACAAAATCCTGGGGCACACCACCAACCAAAATGACACAAAATGACACTCTAACACAGTAATACATATAGTTAATAGGAATTTACCTTGAGTTTTGGAGTTGTAGTTCACCTACATCCAGAGAGCACTCTGGACTCCGGGCCGATGAAGCAGGCAGGAAGGAAGGTGGCAGCGGGCAGGGAGCCGGAAGGAGGCCAAGAGGGAGGAGGGGGAGGAGGGAGGGGCGGGGCCCTAGGAGGAGCCGTTCTCCCAGTTTGCAGCTCTGCTGGGCTTGGCAAAGCCATGAACTGGAAGAAAGGCTCCCCACAAAGAACAGGCCCTGCCCGGGAGCCAGGTTTCCCGCAGGGCTCGGCAGAAGACGCGAGCCAGCCAAACCCGGCTCCCATTCTTCTGGTTTGTGGCTCTGCCGGGCTTAGCGGAGCTGTAACCCGAGAGAAAGGCTACATGCAAAGAAACAGGCCCTGCCTAGGAGCCGGGTTTGGCCGGCTCGTGTCTCCCGCCGAGCTCGGCGGAAGATGCGAGATGGCCAAACTCGGCTCCCAGGCAGGGCCTGGGCCCTGTGGGGAGCCTTTCTTCCGAAGCTCCCCAAGGTGCCCAGGCCCTCCCTGGCAGCTGGGATGGGCCGGCTGGCTGGCGCGCAGAGGGAAAATGGCCAAAGGAGGTGGCGCCCCAGCCCCTTCTTCTTCTTCACCACCTGGCCCTTCCTCCTCCTCCCCCAAGCAGCAGCAGGCAGGAGGGGGAAGAAAGGGGGGGAAGAGACGTTTTCGTGGCACACCAGTTGATCCGTCACAGAACAGTAGTGTGCCGTGGAACAGCGGTTGGGAAGCACTGGCCTAGGGGACACCTGGATGTTTTACCCTTCTGCGGGAGACTTCTCTCATGTCCCTGCATGAGAAGTTGGAGTTGACTGTTGCACCTCAGATTGCGGCAGCCCCCCCCCCCAGATCACACACACCAGGCAGATGCAATAAATGTACTTTTATTTAGAATAGAAAATAGTCCAACGGTATAAAGACGTAAAAGCAATCAAAGTAAATCCAAAAATAGTCCAAAGAGTTCACAAGCTGGCAAGCCAAACTGGCTTAAGTCCCATGGAAAACAAAACGTGAGTAACAAGGCAAACAACTCCGGCGGTCACAGGAACTTGGAATCTTGAGCATGAAGCCTTCCAAAGTAAACATAGCTTCAGGTCTGACTAGAAGGGCTTGAACGCAATCTAATAAAGGGAACTAACTCCTGGGTGCCCAGCGCACCCCCTTCCTCCAATCTCTCCGGGAGGATCTAATGCTGGCCCTCCTGTCAAATTCCGGTTCATTAGCATCCACAGATGTTTCACTATCAACCTGGGAACCTCGGTCCTTCCTAACCTCGGAATGCTCCCCTGGCAAGGGAGTGTAGAAATTCTCGTGGGACTCAAGGTCGCTGGGCCTCTCACTGTCGAATTCAGAACTAAATTCCATGGAGTCATCATTATCCTCATCTGCAGTTACATACCCATGCAACCATCCATCATCCCAGGCTAAGTCTTCCTCTGCAGACCTGTATCCATCAGGCCACCCATCATCCCCGATCTGACCCTGATCAGCTGGGACCCCCGGTGCCTGTCTATGGCCACTAGGCTGGAACACCACATTAACATACAGGAGCTCACCCCACTCTCTGAACCACCTATCTTTCAGTCAGCAGTCCTGCCAGCACAAGGGTTTAACCCATTGTGCCACCAGAGTGTGAGAAAGTGAAACTGACAGATTTGCTCATCGAATTCAGAGAGATATCATTTTGGATTTCAAAACATTAAGGAAGAGGGGAGTGAAACATGCATGGCATCATTGGATGCATATGATATGGCCATTCTTTCTGTGGACCATCAGATAATAAACTATACATATTTTCTTGCCATCTTTTCCATCAGCTAGTGAATTCATTCTTCTTATGCTATAAACCAAGCATTTTCCATTTTTATGCAACCCAAGTGAATCATTAGCTAAGGACATAATTGTGTTGGTACATTTCACTAGGCTTGGACCACCTCCAGGATCATGCAGTACTTATGAAGGAACCCAGACCAAATATTTCCCCAATGCTTTATTTTCTCCAGGTCCTAATCCTTATAATATGCGGGCTAAGTGCATCAACAAGATTCCCGCTTATGTTATAGCTACAATCCTTCGGTGCAGTGTATTGAATGAAAGTGGTAATATGCAATAATACTGGTAGTTGCAGTTTGAAAAAGTAAATTTCTGAAACTCTGCTTTTGTCACTGAAATTGAGAATTTTGTGGAGGGGCAGGCAAAGCAGCTCGGGGAACTATGAAGATAATGACACCAAGTTTATGCTAGATTGAGGTAGATGGTATCATAATTTAATAGGCCTTACATTTCAAGGGGATTCATGTGATGCAATGTGAGAGGTGAATAAGTGTTGGTTGGATGCAGTAGTGGAGTGAGCTGAGATAATAGATAATAAAAAAGAGAAGGTTGTAGAAGTTAGAACAGAAATGAGTACAGTGTGATTTTTCATAGGAGAGAAGGTGTAACATTTCTTATCAAGATAGCAAGGAGTAATTTACCCCAATTCCATCAAGTAAAAAACTTGTGGATGTAAAAAGCAATTGGTGTAATTATCCATTATGAATAAAAGGCTCTTTTAATAGGTGTCTTTGTGAAGGACTCCTGGATTTGAATTACTTAATAAAGAATTAAACAAATCTTTATGCAGGCCATCACAAATGTGGCACTGTTTTTATAGGAATGAACTACCCAAGTCTTGAAACATCTACAGGTTTACTTACATGCTCTGCAAGTGGAAAAAATCCCTGCAAAAATGACTCATTCAAAGTTTTTTGAGCTTGTAAAGGTATAATTATTGTATCCTAATAATTATAACAGACAACATTTCTCTTCCTCTTCTCACTGTTTGATCTCAACTGCAAATTTCTGATCTTCTTGTCAAAGAGAGAGCTGTTTGCATGGGAATATTCTGAACTTTGATGAAACTTTTATGACACTTCCAACAAAACATGCTGCTCATTAAAATTGCATACAGAGAGAGCTCTATCTGCATTGTTTTTGAATTGTAAATAACACATAATTGTCATCAATGAGGACTTGATGAAATACCTGTTCTCTGAAATGTTATCTCTGGAGAAGGGAATTTGCTGTCTCCAAAGTATGCTTTCATTGTCCTAATGTGCTGGGGATTTCTTTCTCGTACTTTGGTTGCCCTGATGGCCCTTTCAAGACAAGGATAGTAAAATAACTTGTGATTTATTTAAAGCAATTTGCAAAGGTTTTTCGAATGAGACAAATTAGATGGTTTTTAATTCATATAATTCTCCTTTCACGCTATCTCTGTCCACCTGAAGTAACACCAGGGAGCTCAGTGTCCCATGAGAATTCCTTATACATATTTCACTGGATAAAACTGAGCACATTTGTTACAATTAAGGTTAAATGCAATATTGGTTTTCCAAAACCATATAAACTATCATGTTGTTTTTCAAAAGTTGACTGGTGTTTGCATTAAGTAGCTCGATTGTTTACCAGGATCTCACAAAGGAACAGAAAGATTGTTTCTTGCTATTTCCAAGGGAATATTTCTCCTCGTTTCCTACGCTTCCAATGACCTCCTGTGAGACTAACATTCTTTTCTCTGTAACTCATGATTTTAAAAAAGCTGATAAAATCCACAGGCCCCCAAGACAATTAAAGTCTCCTAGCCACCTGATATGACCTTCACATTCTTGTTTTAGTCATCTGAGTCTGAGAAAGAGAAAAAGAATAGATTATTAAGTTTTTGGTAGGACATCATGTCTGACTAGTGGACTCCATTCACCTCAATGAATTAGTTTTATTATTTTTTTCCTAAAGTGAAATAGCGAGCCTTTCTTCAGGTCCAATCTTTGTTTCATCTTCTTACAACTTTAGTTTCATGGCATAAAATAATAAACAGTTTTCTTCAAACCATTAACAAATACATGGGATCAGCCTGGACTGGAAACTAAAACCTTTTTTTTCAGTTCCCCACTTCAGTGCCATATCAGAACAACCAATTTTTGCTAGAGAAACATGTCTGAGTAAATTTAGGTTTTTGATATTGTGTTGACAGGTGACTCTGCATGAATATTGTATTTATTTATTATCATTTTAAGTTCATTGGTGCATCAAGCTCTGCAAAGCTGTCAAATGCTATGGCTGTGAAACCTTTCCTTACACCACTGTCTTAGAAGCAAAGAGTAGAACAGAAATTAATTAAAGTTGTCCTTGGTTCTGGACCTATTTCATTTCATGCTACATACAGTTTGAATATATTATGTTAGCAATCCCACCTTTCTTCCTAAAGTGGTAATTTTATGCAGTTAGATCTAGTGCACATGTAACATGCTTAGACAAGTTACAAATACACTTCTATCCAAATCATCACAGCAAATAGAGAGGTAATTTTCAATTTAAATATCTGTGTTGAGGAAGTACATCTTACTTTTAGGGATACTGGAGTTCAAACCAGTTGTACATATGAAGATTGCATATTTACATAAAGGAAAATATCTCTATACTGTTTTGGAAGCAGAGTTCCAATCTATGAAAAGAACAAGTAACTCATTTTACATGTGCCATATTAACAAAAGGTAATCAAGCACAATATTGCTGATTTTAAAGGGTTTTTTTTTTACTTCTGCAGAATTTAATCCAACATGGTTCTATGTGGTGATTTCCCCCCTAAGACTGAAATTTATACATTTTTCCTGAACATTTTTGTTTAATTCATACCCCAACCCCACTTTGCAGTACACATTTTTGGCTCATCCACCCATTAGTTGAAGCATGTTTCTATATATGCTAGAATTTGTTTATTTTACATTTTCCTTTGAACATTTTAGAGACGTTAACATGTTAATACTTTTCCTTATTTGCATTATAAACTCAAATACTTCATAGGTCTGGATATTTATGAATGTCTAATTGGAAATTAGATCTAAGCCTGTTCATAGTAGAAGTTGTGCTTTGAGTAAACACTTTTAAAAAAAAAAACATGATTGGGCCATCCCAACTTTCTCTTTAATCTTAACAAGGTGAATTCTTCATATATCACAAATAAAGTAATACTTAGAAGCAGTGATCATTAGAATATCATGTGTCATGGATCATATAATACATAGATCTATTTATATCCACTGCCTCCAAATGATATCTCTTAAAAGACATAAATATCTTTTACATCATTTTATTCTGCATTATTATAATTATTGCTCCTATACCAACAAAATAACAACTCAACACAACACAATGTGGGTTCAACTATGGACATCTTTTATTAAATGTTACCGATCAGTCTCTGCAAACCAATTAACTTGGTGTGTATATGAACCAAAGCAGTGGCCATCCAAGACCTACTCCTCATCTATCAAGGATGAGACACCCTGGTCCTTGGCTACAACAAACTCTTGTGGCCACTCAGGAAAATGGATAGATAATTCCAACCCAATTCCAGAGGATATTGAGACCGGAACTCTTCCCATTCAAGGCTATTACTGTTCACCCTCACCTCAGATATTTTCACCGGAACTGAGGGTTCCTGTTCATGGCCTACACCACAAAGGGGTGCTTTAAGTGCACAATGAGATTTAATCCTATCCCTGTTTTTCTGCATGAAAGCCTATTTAAAGCCCACTAACCCAATTAGCCCTGGACTGAAAAGTGTAGGGTAGGCAATAAAAAACCCTAGAACATGGGGGGATTCATACCAAGCCCCAATGGTGGCCTTTAAAGTACACTGTTAAAGAGTGGGAGGGTGGGTCAAAGCTCAAGCCAGAATGAAGAGCAGGGTGGAGATACATAGCTACACCAGCCCCGTCCTTTCCAAGTCCCAGTCAGGACTATTTTTTAAGTTCTCCCTTCGCTGGAAGGGAGCAAAGCGCCTTCTTTCCCCTCATATTGAGGAGGGGGGGGGAAAGTAATTTTATAAAATGATCATTACTTCAGAGGAACAAAGTGAAATCTGAAAACATTATGACAATGGCTGCAATGGGAACAACTGCTAATGCATGGAACCATACTCCTTACAGTTTTGACATGTGATAGCTGTCTAACTAAAAATCATATGCATATGTTCTTGCTTTTACTACATCATCCAATTGACTTGTGAAATTATGTAGTTCTTCATTTTTGAATTGCAAGGTGCATATATACAAATTATTAAAATAATAAATACATTAAACAACATAACTTTTAAAAGAACAATAATTTTTTTTGTTTTATTTATTTCCAACATTTCTGCCCTGCTCTTCTCTACCCCTGAGGGGGGAATCAGAGCGGCCTAACAAAAGGCACAATTCGATGTCAACATAATAAATGCAAAAGCTTGGTCTCACAGCAAAGATTTCACTTTTATCCTGAATGCCAGGAGGGATGGGGTTGATCGTATGTCGCTTGGAAGCGCGTTCCACAGACGGGGACCCACCACCGAGAAAGCCCTCTCTCTCGTCCCCACCAACCGCATTTGAGAAGTTGGCAGGAGCGAGAGCAGGGCCTCCCCGGATGATCTTAAAATTACGAGGTGGGACGTAGAGGCTGATGCGTTCGGACAAGTAAGCTGGGCCAGAACCGTATAGAGCTTTAAAGGTCAAAACCAGCACTTTGAATTGAGCTCGGAATTGGACAGGCAGCCAGTGGAGCTGGCACAACAGGGGAGTGGTATGCTCCCTGTATGTAGCTCCAGTTAGTAATCTGGCTGCTGCCCGTTGGACTAATTGTAATTTCCGAACTGTCTTCAAAGGCAGCCCCACGTAGAGTGTGTTGCCGTAATCTATTTGGGATGTGATCAGAGAATGGACGACCAAAGCCAGATCAGACTTCCCAAGGTATGGGTGCAGCTGGCGCATGAGTCTTAACTGTGCAAAAGCTACATTAAGTCTAAATGGTCAGAATAATATGGATAACTGTGCAATAAGGCTATATTTTCAATAATTCTCTTGCTCTGAAAGAAAGATATGCTATTCCTCTAATAATCTGGAGTATACTGACTAGTCATCACCTTATGATCAACAATGTGGAGTTCATTCCATGTAACAAATTTGGTTGTTCCGAAGGCCTTCAGTCACTCCAGGGCTCATCTTCTAAAATTCGAAAGATAATGAGATATTTTTATTTCATTTTCACTTGTCAATTTGTGGCAGTTACAATTGATAGCCTAAGATTATTTTCCCCTCAAAAAAGGCAAGCAATTCCCAGTAACAGATGTTGACTGTTTAGTTCGCTTGCCAGTTACAACTTGGATTATGTGCCACTACATTTTCATGATCTCACTCTCGCTCTACTCTGAACCATTTCTGGCAGTGTTACCAGCTGTTCTGAATTTGATAATTATTTTTGTGGTCTATATCTTTCCCTATCCCAAATCCTAATGTTGATAAAACAATACGTTAGGAAAAACTACTTGGACTCATTGAACAGTATTGCCACAACCACTTAACACTGTAGAAGATACAGCACATACATGAAATTCTCTGGTCCACAATGATTCAATCCTCCATAGTTTGGATAATGTTAATATACAGTGCTAATGTGATAAGGAAGATAAATTTGTATTATGGTCCAGAGACCCTTGTTACACCGTAGAATACAAGTTATGCCGGTAATGAGATTAAGAACATCCATTGGATAGAATTTGCAAACAGTAAAAGCTGCTTAAAATACATGTTGGCTTAAACAAAGGTAAAAGAATACAAAAAATGTTGGCATGTTTCAGCATCAAGGTATGCAGGTAATGAGATTAAAAACAACCAGTTGATTGGGCACACAGATGGGTAAAATTAACAACAGTTTAAAATTTCTTAAAACACTTGTTGGCTAAAAACATAGGTAAAAGACTTTCAGCCTGTGTCTAAAATTGGGAAATATCTAATTCTGGCTGCCTTAGAAAGAAATTTGACAGCCACCAAGGTCATGTGGGGGAAGTTTGTCACTAAGTAGGAACTTCACATAAAATTTCACTGAACTTGCTGGTAAATTCCTTAGTAGGGGGTTGATTATGTCTGCTCAGGCCTGCTCATAGAAACTGCATGACAGTAGAATGTGGTAGATGCACTCTACTTCCTGTTTATTACATGGGCAGAGTCTTCCATTGTATGGAGTACCTGCAAATCTCGCACGCAGCAATTCAGATGGGAGCACATTGCACCTTGCTTTGGAAAATAGGCAGCTATATTTGGCTACTGTCAAGTTCTTTAGATCGTTTGCTGCATGAAAAGGCCCAACATAATGTATGGACAGGGCACTAGGAGAGCAAGATACATAAGAGCGAGAGCGCAGCTCGCAAAAGGCAATGTCCCACAGTCTCTGTTTGATTTATTTGAGAGCCATGTCAAAACCCAGATGAGTTAGGAGGGATGTGGAAAGACCAATGGAGGAAACTTTCTTAGATTTGATCTTAGACCAACTGCTTATGTACTCATCCTGAGCTAAGTAGTGGTGCATCAAACCAGACCCTAAACTAAAAACTCTGATCTTGATCCAATATTTAAGTGCCCACCACCAGGCTCTTATTGACAGGGGTGCTTCACCGGATTCGAGTAATAAGACACAGGATGGTACACACCTGGGGAGCTGGAAAAGAGCCCTCAAGAACTGTGTTTGCTGTTGGTATATTTTTGATGTTAGACGCCTAAGCCAGATGCTGGAAGCATACAGCAGCTGGGAAACTATCTTAGTGTTGAAGACTTTAGTTGCTGAGGGTATGACCCCCCCCCCAGTAGCAGTAAAATGCACAATGGCAGAACTGCTTTCTTGAATCTTGAGGGTAATGGAAGCAATATGAGTAGACCAGGATAGTTGGTGGTGGAAAAAAGCCCCAGATATTGGAAACTTCTGGCCTGTTCTAGAGTATTCCCATCAAGAGACCAGTGGCAGGGGGAAATTCCTTTTTTCAAATGCCAGCACTTTAGATTTTTCATAGATGATTTTTAGGTCATTCTGGGAGCAGTAGTTCAGGAATTTCCTTAGTAGGTAATTTAGACCAGCCTTGGAGCGTGAGATGATGGCAGCATCATCTGCCTAAAACAGTAAGGGGATTTTTCTAGTTCCAAGCTTGGGCAAGTGACCATTGGGGTCCAGAAGGGTATCCTCCATATAATTTATGAATATGTTGAATAGAGTGGGGGCAAGGATGCATCCTTGACGTACCCCTCTGGACATGAATATCTCACCAGAGAGTTGGCCCATGTTGCCACATCTGATCTGAAGTTTGCTGTCCCTGTAAAGGGTCTTGATAAGGCCTAGAAGTCTTTTGTCTTTCAGTGTCTTATCCAGCTTTCCCCATAGTTTGTTTCTTGAGATGGAATCAAATGCTGATTTCAGGTCCATGAAGGCCACAAAGAGCTTGCCTTGTAGTAGTCTGACATGTTTCTCAGCAAGATGTGAGAGCACAAAAGAGTGCTTAGTAGTTGAATAGTTCTTTCTAAAAGCTGCTTGTGCATCTTTAATTGGGTTGTTTGATTCTAGAAAGGAGGAGAGTCTCTTGCACAAGTCTCGTGCATAGAGTTTTCCCATGATTGAGAGCAGACTGGTTGGTCTGTAGTTCCCAGGGTCGTTGGTAGGACCTTTCTTATAAATTGTTGCCACAGGGGCTTGTTTCCAGTTAATTGGCATTTTGCCAGTGAGGTTGATCTTTGTGAATAGGGCTGCTAGTACAGGTGCCTACCAGTGTTGATTGGTTTTGATGAGTTCAGTGGGAACATGGTCAATGCCTGGGGCTTTTCTGTTCTTAAGATGGTGAATTAGGTCAGTTATGGTGTCAACAGAAACTGGGTTCCACACAGGCAAGGCATGGAAGTTAGCATCTTGGTCCAATTCTGGATGAGGATTAAGGCAGCTAGTATCTGTAAAGATTGATCTAAAATGATCTTCCCACACCTGGGCTAGGATTACACAGCTTGGGGCTTTATGGGGGATTGCAGGGCTCCTGATACAAGTTTCCAGAAATATTTAGCATTATTGTCCAATGAGGCATTGATCAGTAGTGCCCAGGTGTTTTGGTCATGTTGCTATTTCTTCTGCCTTAGAAGAATCTTGCATTCCCTTTTTAATTGGAACAGGGAAGGAGGTGGGTATCTCGAGTCAGAGTGCTAATGAGAAAGCTTCTGTAATTTCCTAAATAGTTCCAAAGCATGGTGTTTGAGAAAAAATATTCTTTCCTGGTTTTATTGGTCAATCTTTGGCATAAATATACAACAAATTGGATTTGGAATTTACATATCATTTCATTCCACATTTTTTCGGTTTCATTTCAATACACATTTGTTTTCTCCCTTTCTTTTTCAGTATAATAATTAGGGTAGTCGAAGATATGTGCTCTATGTCCATGTTAATATTTCTGTAGCCATGTCTATAAAGACAAAATAAAGTAGCTTCACCACTGAGCTGCCGTAGGGAGCTCAGATAACACAGATTTGAATTTTAGCATTACTGGTGCTACTGGATTACTGCTGACATTACTTCTGATAATATCATACCAGGATGTCTAGCATATCACCAGAAATGCAACGTCACCAGCAATTCTCTGCCATGAGAGATGTTGCCGTGGTAGTGTTGGCTGCAATGCACTCTCAGTCCATCTGACCATCCAAAGAGCTCTGGGGATGCTCCAGGTTGCATTGGACTACCCTTGGAACACTCTAACCCAGAATAATTGATAACTGTAGACACAGGCTATTTCTCAAATCATATGTTGCATTATGTTGAATTTTACATCTTGGATTCTCTCCTGAAAGGGCAGATAAGATTGAACTGGGTTTTTTTCACAAACCACACAATGTTGTCCTGAATATGTGCAGTGGCCCTCTTTTTATGGTCTGAGTCTTCAATGAAGATATTCACAATTTACAGACAATAATGGGAGAATTCACCATGCATCATAGTGAATCCAGTGGGCAACTGAGCAACCTGTCACCCTGTGCCCCACATCCCCCTGTGGGAAGTGTCACTGCCCAGCAGAAGGTATTTTAAAATGAAAAATCATTAAACCATTTAGTTTAGGGTGCCTCAAAAACAATCACCACATGAATTTATAAGAATTCATTTTGAAGTGGGTTATCTTCTTAAGTGTCAGATGAAGCAGGAATCAATAACATGTCACCAACATCTAAGATACTAGAAATATTTAAAGATAGAAAAAATGTATTATCAAGCTAGGAATGAACATCTAAAAGAGAATGTATTTCCTCTGTGACAAATGTTACTGATCAATAAATGTCCTGATGATTCCATATTGCTCATATTAAGTTGTCTGATGTGAGATATCAATGTAAAATAGCATACATTCATTTCCTTTCTAGAATGCAGGTGTATCTACCATGTCATCCAGAAGTTACACAAAGTATCAGCAATACATTTTATTGAAAAGATGTTCAAGCAATCAACTAATCTTCCTTTCAAAGTCCCCCTCTCCAGCTATCAACTTCATTTAAGCAACCCTCCCACTTCATTCTGAGTCACTGTCAGATTTTCCTCCTTCTGTTTGAAATGAGTGGGAGAGTGCCTTAGTTTGAATTAGACTGCTTGGATGTCTGTCGTTCTCCGTGTCTTTTATGCACAACACCTGCAAAGCATTTTCGTTTTTATTAGCTAGACGATATTTTAAACCCCTTCAACAGTTTAGGTGGTTGTTAGATAAGTGTTCAGTCACAAAGCTCGTTATGTTCAATCAGCAATCACTACTAATGTTATATTTATGTAGTAGGAACTAAGATTAACATATTGGACAATCTCCTCTGCTGACTTTTGGCACAACAATAGCTCATTTGTCATTCTACTTTCATTTATTATAAACTTGTAAGCTTTATAAACACTAGGCTCATTCTAGATATTGCATATAACTTTTCCTTTAGGAATTTGAGTCCCTGAACCCTGGTAAATCTCCTAATGGGTCTAGGATTGGGCTTTTGGGTTAATAATATGGAACAATCAAGGCAATGGTGATATTGGCATAGTAAAAATAAAACATTTTGCAGCCACAAACTGGGGTACTTTTCTGGTAAACAGAGGTACCTAGCCTGCCATCCAGAAGACAGGTTAAACGAATACTGTATACCCTCTTCAGACATACAAAAGCAGCATAAGGTACTAGGGTGATGCATCTATCTGTGTTTCTTAGACTTCATCAAAAGGGCGGCTGCAAAAGTCAAAGGATGCTTGTGCCCCAGTTGACCCACGAAGCTGCACACTACCCATCACATGATGCATGCTGACTTCTGGTGAGGCTCCATTCATCAACTCGGGCACAAATGTCCTATGATGCTGTGGCCAGAACACAGGAGGCTTCCTGTGTTCTGTAAGAAACAACAGGGCCAGCACGGGAGGAAGCCATGTGACAATGCTTCTTCACATATGATGGGCAGGCATCTCTGTGGGCAAGTTGGGGTGCTAGTATTGCCCCACTCCCCTGTCAATTTGCCATAGAGACTGGAGAATTGTCCTGCGTGACCTAATCAATGTGATGAGGTTGTACAGTATATCTTGAATATGGGTGGGCAAACATCAGTCAAAATCTGGCTAAAATAAATCTAATTGAAAAAAATCCTTTCAGACAAACTACGGCCCCATCTACACTGTCATATAATACCATTTCCAAATGCAGATTATCTGCATTGAACTGGATCATATGCCAGTGTAGACTCATATCATAAAGTTCAATCCAGTTAATTCTGCATTATGTGAGTCTACACTGACAATTACAATGCAGTTCAAACTGTATTATATGGCAGTGTAGATAGGACCTATATTTTAAATACTACAGTTAAACCTTGAGGAGCAAAGAGCAATGATTAAAGTAAAAATGTAGCTTTGCATTTGATATTAATTTTGGCATGTAGTTACATGGAAGCAACATTTTTTTCTCCCAGCTAATAAGGAGAAATGGAAGAGGAGGGGGAGGAAGGGGAGGAGGAAGACCTAAATAGAGGTCCTGCCATAAAGAACTTCAATCCCAAATGTATTGTGTTATGTTCTCTGAGGCCCCTTTTACACTGCTCTAGATCCCTGGAGCTGATCCCAGATTATCTACTTATCGCAGTTTACTCTGGATTAATTCAAGTTTACCTGATGTGTCATCTACTCTATTCTATTCTCCCTTCAAACACACACACACTTTTAGGTAAATTATCCAGAGAGCTGTAGCTGTATTCAGGCTGTGATTTTAAGCAAGAACTCAGGTTATAATATACTCTTTCGGTAATTTTTTTATTTAACCCCCCCCCCCCCCCACACACACACACACACAAATATTCATCCAGAAGTAAAAGTAGAATGCCACAAAGGCAAGCAGATGATAACTCTATTGGTGAGGAAGGTATTTTGTTAGAGAGTGGAGCTTCCAGTAAGTGCCAACACATACCCTTCCTGTCTTTGCACTCTAGTCTTATCTATCATTACACACATTTACAAATGGATCCATGGTTTTTCTTCTTCTTCTAGGAATTATTTTATGCATGAACTTACTTGAAATGGTTCCATTATACAATTTTTAAATGATCTAGTCTAGCTTTCCTGGAATAAGTACAACTAGGAAAAAAGAAATTGTAAATGTGAAGGAAGATAAAAGCAATTGGTAAGGATTTCATTAAAATTCGCTATCAACTTTTGGCCTATTTCCTAGCTTTAGCATTGAAACCCAATTGGGATTAAATTACACCAAACACACCATGGTAATATGTGCATTTCTTCAGCCAGTGACAAATCACTAGACATTATGCTCCTTGAGCAAATATATGCCTTTGTATTAAAAGGGGGTGTGGGAAAATAAATAAAAGAGAAATTGTGGGAAATTGCTAATAAGGAAACCAATACACCTCCATGCAGAGACATTAAAAGTGCTGAGTGGTATAGGCTGCCTATTTCAAGTCACATTAACATATTGCTTTAGAAAACCTGCAGCCAGAAATAGATTTGGGAAAGCATTCACAAATCAAAACCAGGTACATGCAAGTGTAATGAATGCAAAGAGCTGCTTTCCCCTTCCATTTCATTCCTCCCTGCTTGCAGTAGATGCCAGGGAAGTAGTAATTTTCTTCTGTGATGCCTGGCTGCAATGCCAAAGTAAACCTCCTTATCAGAGGATGTATAGTCTATTAGTTAGTAGAATGCTTTGGCCCAGAAAGAAGATTGCACAAAATGCCACTGTTTTAATATGGGTGAGACCCAAGGAATATTGATGTGCTACATTTTCTGCAACTGCCTTCATTATGCACCTAATTTAAAACAGCAGAGATTCAATTGAAGGCCTATAAGAATGGAAATCAGGAGAATTATGAATATAGTCAAAGGTGTATTCAGTTGAGATTTTTTTAAAAAAAAAACAAACATTATCCAGACATTCAGAAGGATACTGTTGGAAGGACAGCCTTCAAATTCGAGGGTTGGCAAAGTGATACAGGATTAACATCTCTTAACCAGAATTCCAAAATCTTAAATGTGCCAAAATTGTCTACATGGTGACAATTCTGATATTTCAGTGTATACAAACTTTGTTTCATATATAAGAATATTTAAAATCCTGTAAAAAAATTAGTGGCAGAAAACACACACACAAAAATGACTTACATGATTAAACTGATATCCCATCTCCAAAATATCTCAATATGAATATGCAAACACTGAATAAAACCCAAAATCCAGGACACTTCTGGTTTCAGGCATTTTGGATAAGAGATACTCAATCTATTCATTTAGTGTCTTCTATGGTATTTTGTGCGGTGAACTATATGGAAAAAAAACTAGCCTCTATATCTGGCATTGCCCTGGTGTCGTAGATGATGTTACCCCCTTACTTTATCCTCCTTTCTCTTTCCTTTGCTTCCCATTCTTCATATCTTTTCTTTCTATTTCTTTCATCCTTCTTTTTCCTCCTTTCCTTTCCTTTGTTTTTCTCTTTTATTCCTCCCTTCCCCTTATACATATGTCACCTTTCTTTCCCAGTGGCATCACAGATGGCCACTACATCTAGTTTCTGTTTTTTAAATCAGTCAGCTAACTGTCCTTGTGAGAAGCAGATCAAGCAGACTACTTTCAAATAAGGAATAAAACAGAAAATAAATAAAGGAGAAAGAAAGGAGCACTGGTAAGTTCCTGGGGTAAATTTGTTGTTTAGATTCTAGTATTGCTTTAGGTCTTTGTTAGCAGCCCGCGCGCCAATAGGCGCGCGATAGAGCATAAACTTGTAACAAGTCAGAAAAGAAATATCCAAAGACTTGTAAAAAATTAAATTAAGTAAATTAAGAACACAACAAAACAGTTAATCTACAAAAAAACATATTAATAAGAAATGGAGGTCGTCAGCCAGCAGTGTGGGGGGTCCCAGTGTTTTGCATCGAGTGTCACATGTATGACTATCTGCCTGCCGGGCAGAAGTCTTGGGTGTGCGTTCGCTGCAGTGAGCTCCTGGCTCTCAGGGAACGTGTTTCTTCCCTTGAAGCCAAGGTAGCAGACCTGGAGAAGCACAGAGAGGAAGTGAGGCTGGAGGATAAGATCTCCAGAGATGCAATAGGAGCATCCCACACCGTGATGAGCAGCCCTCCAGCTGCCTTGGAAAATGGGGGTCTTGGGCAGGGAGAACATCAGTCTGAGGAAGAGGGACCGGCTCCCTTAGTTGGGACCCCTTCCTCAGAGGCTGTGCCCATATCTTCGTGCACCGAAGATACTTCTCGGGTGGTAGGAGGTGGGCTTCTTGTAGTAGGTGATTTGATTGTCCGGAACATAGAAAGCTGGGTTTGTGATGGACGTGATGACCGCATGGTAAATTGCCTGCCGGGTGCAAAGGTCACGGACATTACAAGGCATCTAGATGGGCTGGTAGATAGTGCTGGGGTGGAGCCAGTGGTCGTGGTACACGTTGGTACCAATGACATTGGGAAGGCTAAGCGGATGGTCCTGGAAGCCAAATTTAGGTTGCTAGGTAGAAGATTAAGGTCCAGGACCTCAAAGGTAGCATTCTCGGAAATGCTACCTGTTCCACGCGCAGGGACAGCCAGACAGGCAGAGCTCAGGAGCTTCAATGCGTGGATGAGGCAGTGGTGTCGAGAGGAAGGATTTAGATTTGTTAGGAACTGGGGAACATTTTCAGGAAAGCCAGACCTGTACAAAGGGACGGGTTACACTTGAACGAAAATGGAACCAGACTGCCGGCGATTAATATTAAAAGATTTCAGAGCAGCTTTTAAACTGATTCCTAGGGGAAAGTCGACAGGAGCTGGGCAGCTTCCGGTTCGAGAGGGTGAAATGCCAAGTATGGAGGATGAAATCCATACACAAATGGCTGAGTCAACAGAAAAGATAGATAGTAGTAGTCGAGAGGTAGGACATGGTAGGCCTTCTACAAATTCTCACAAACAGCCAAAGTTGAAAGTGCACCAGAGAAATAAATATAAATGTCTGTACGCAAACGCTAGAAGCCTTCGAACAAAAATAGGGGAGTTGGAATATTTGGCAAAAGAAAAAAATATTGATATTATTGGCATAACAGAAACCTGGTGGATGGAGGAAAACAAATGGGACACAAAGATTCCAGGTTATAAACTGTACAGGAAAGACAGGAGAGGGAAAAATGGTGCAAAAAGAAATACATTAGTCATAATGGGGGACTTCAACTATCCCCAAATAGATTGGCCAAATTCTTGTTCTACGCATGAAAGAGAGACAAGGTTCCTCGACATGTTAGCTGATTATTCCCTTGAGCAGATGGTCATGGAACCAACCAGGGGAAAGGGGATCCTGGACTTGGTGCTAACTAATGAACAAGATCTCGTTCAAGATGTCCTTGTAGCTGAGCCCATAGGTACCAGTGACACAATAACCTTCAACTTAAGTTTGGATAGCAAACTGTCAGTGAAAACTAACACGGAGACATTAAACTTTCACAAAGGGAATTTCACCAAAATGAGAAAAATTGTAAAGAACAAACTAAAAGGAGCAGTAAAAAAAAAACAAATCCCTCCAAAATGCTGGGAAACTGTTTAAAAATACCTTAAAACAGGCCGAACTAAAATGCATTCCAATAAAAAGAAAGAGGCATGGAAAGTCCAAAAGGACACCAGTATGGTTTACAAATGAAGTAAAAGATGTGATTGGAAAGAAAAAAAACTCATTTAAGAAATGGAAGGCTCTTCCTACTGAGGAGAACAGAAAGGAACACAAGCTCTGGCAAACTAAATGCAAAGCAACAGTCAGGAAAGCCAAGAGAGATTTTGAGGCACACATAGCAAAGAATATTTAAAAAAAACAACAAAAACTTCTTTAAGTACATCAGAAGCAGGAACCCAACTAGAAAAGCAGTTGGGCCACTCGACGACAATGGTCAGAAAGGGAAAATCAGCGTAGACAAGGAGATTGCTGAGCGGCTAAATGACTTCTTTGCCTCCGTTTTCACACAGGAGGACAGACAACATATGCCTGCAGCTGAGTCCGTTTTTTCAGGGAGGGAATTAAAAGAATGAAAACAGATAGAGATAAACAAGGAGGATGTTCTCACATGCCTTACTAAACTAAATGTCAACAAATCACCAGGTCCAGACGGCATCCACCCCAGAGTTCTTAAGGAACTCAAGTGTGAAATTGCTGAACTTCTAGCTAAGATATATAACCTTTCTCTAAGATCAGGCACTGTACCCGAGGACTGGAGGGAGGCAAATGTAACACTGATCTTCAAGAAAGGATCCAGATGTGATCCAGGAAACTATAGACCAGTCAGTTTAACCTCAGTTCCAGGCAAAGTGATGGAAACCATTATTAAAGAAAATATTACTAGGCACATAGAAGAACAGGCATTGCTGAAAGAAAATCAACATGGTTTCTGCAAAGGCAAATCATGTCTTACTAACTTGTTAGAATTCTTTGAGGGTATAAATAAACACATAGATAAAGGGGACCCAATTGATATTGTTTACCTTGACTTTCAAAAGGCTTTTGACAAAGTCCCTCACCAAAGGCTCCTAAATAAGCTCTTCAGCCATGGAATAAGAGGACAGGTCTTGTCCTGGATTGGAACCTGGCTAAACTGTAGGAAACAAAGGGTGGTAATAAACGGACATTTCTCTGGGTGGAAAAGGTGAGAAGTGGCGTACCCCAAGGTTCAGTTTTGGGTCCGTTACTTTTTAATTTATTCATTAATGATCTGGATGTAGGAGTGAATTCTGAGGTAGCAAAGTTTGCAGACGACACTAAATTGTTCAGGGTAGTTAAAAATGAAACTGATTGTAAAGAGCTCCAGAAAGATCTCTCGAAATTGAGTGAATGGGCAACAAAGTGGCAAATGCATTTTAACCTAAACAAGTGTAAAGTCATGCACATCGGGGCAAAGAACCCCAACTACACCTACAAATTGATGGGGTCAAAGCTTTCCGAGACAAACCAGGAAAGGGATCTTGGGGTCTTGGTGGACAGCTCAATGAAGATGTCAACCCAGTGCGCAGCAGCAGTGAAAAAAGCAAATTCTATGCTAGGCATGATCAGAAAGGGAATCGAAAATAGGTCAGCAAATGTTGTATTACCTCTCTACAAATCGATGGTAAGGCCACATTTGGAGTACTGTGTACAATTCTGGTCTCCGCACCTTAAGAAGGATATAACGGAACTGGAAAAGGTACAGAAAAGGGCAACAAGAATAATCCAAAGGATGGAGCGGCTCCCTTATGAAATCAGGTTGCAACGCCTTGGTCTTTTCAGCCTTGAAAGACGGCGTTTAAGAGGTGACTTGATCGAGTGTATAAAATCATGCATGGGATAGAAAAGGTGAATAAAGAAAAATATTTTCTTTGTCACAAAACACTAGGACTAGAGGGCACTCCTGAAGCTCCAAGGAAGGAAAATTAGGACTAATAAAGGGAAATATTTCTTCACCCAGAGGGTCATTGGATTATGGAACTCACTTCCAGAAGAGGTTGTGACAGCTGTCAGCCTGAACAACTTCAAGGCAGGATTAGACAGATTCATGGATACCAAGTGTATCGGTAGTTACTGAAAAGGACATTCAAGTGCCACCTCAGAGTTGGTTGAGGTAGGCATGATTTCCCTGGGTACTGGTTGTGGGGGGTCGGGAGCAGGTCAGGGTTTTGCCCTCCCTTCTGCTCGAGATCCCCGTGTACAACTGGTGGGCCACTGTGTGATACAGAATGCTGGACTAGATGGGCTGAGGTCCGATTCAGCATGGCTCTTCTTATGTTCTTATGTTCTTAACAAACAATCCTTCACCCAGCAACAGCCAACCCAGTGACATCACAGAGGGCCACTTCATCTAGCAACAGTCTTCATGGTACATGCACACTAGGCATGGTTTAGAATCCTAAAATGGTGAATCGTAAATCAAATGGGGGGGGGGATTTTTTTTGATTAGTAAAAGAAAGACTTACAAAAAATTTCCCAAAAATTTCGGAAATGTAACTTAAGTACTAACGAAATCTGTTAGTAATTCGTATGCCAGAGCATGTGCATTCCAGATGGTTTTGGCCTACAACTCCCAGAAATCCTAACAGCTGGTAAATTGGCTGGGATTTCTGGGAGTTGTAGGCCAAAACTTGAATAAATCACACTGAATTCTAGATGGGACTCTCCAAATAGGAAGGAGGGAGGGAGGGAGGGAGGGGTATTCTATTCTTGGAAGCAGCAAAAGAAAAGGAGGAGGAGCCCCCTCGCTCCTCGCTGCCTCTCTCACCCCGATCCTGAGGGAGCGAGGGCCCAAGTTTGCCCAGGCTGGTCATATACCTACATTCTATGCACATGCAATAATACAGCAGTAATAACAATGGGTATAAGGAATAGGTAAAATTCAAACCGAAGTGTTCTGAGTGGTCCCTGCCTCATGCGGTGCAAACGGGCTCTTCTTTGTGAGCCCGGAAATTAGCCCGGGAAAAGACAGCGTTTTCTGCTTGGGTGCACACACATACATATTCTTTGGGGGGTTTGCTGCAGAATCTTCTCTATGAGGCCGGGATTCTGCAACAAATCCCCCTCCCAAGAATATGTATGTGTGCGCTCCCGAGCTGGCCGTTCCCCCGGGCTTATTTCCGTTTGCACCGCATGAGCCCGTTTGCACCGCATGAGCCCGTTTGCATGAGGCAGGGACCACTCAGAATACTTCGGTTTGAATTTTACCTCTTCTTATTCCCATTGTTATTACGGCTGTATTATTGCATGTGCATGGAATTAGGTATGACCAGTTGATTACTTATAATATTAGGCAGTGGCACTTACAGTAGCATTCATTCTATTATACATTAGGTTGGTTTCTCACCCCAATACTCTTTGATGCCTTAGATCCTGGCTGGCAGGCAGGAGAGGCAGGGAAGCCTGGAAAAATGTAAACAGAGAGGTTTACTCAGAAGTAATCCACAAAGGAGGACCCTTCATCCAAAGTGCCCTCCTTTGCAGATTTACTGAGTAATCCTCTCTGTTTACATTTTTCCAGGCTTCCTTCCAGCCGAGGAAGGAGCGAGTTTAGGGCTTGCCTTGCCATAATATTGGCAAGGGAGGCTGGAGGGTGGTGAGAGAGAAGGAGGGTGCCCCCTTATGCCCCCTTATGACCTAATAACGACACTTAAGAAAATCCTGGCCCCGAGGTTCTAAAAAGAAAGTCCACTTCCTGGTTGGCGTTCCAGGTGCGGAAACGCTCGAAAGTAGCATTTCTTACAAATTTCTTACGAAACGAATCATTTTCATAACTTTTTTCTCATGCCTAATGCACACACACACACACACACACACACTTTTGCTCTTATATAATAGATAGAAGATAAGATAACCATTTGGAGGTCCGATTCAGCACGGCTCTTCTTATGTTCTTATGTTCTAAATTGCTCTCTCCCCCCCCCCTTCCCCGCCAGCAGTACTGGGGTGGGAAAGTCCCAAAACAGAGGCAGAATGAGATGTCAGTCCACAGTGCAATCTGGAGCAAGGCAGGAAATGGTGCAACAATGTCACAGTTTGTGAGACTCTGTGTTGTACAAACAGCAGTAGTAATATTTCTGCAAGTCCCAGCAAAATCACCAATGCTATCATCAGAAAAAGCAATATATGGTCTTAAACTGAACTTGTGTAATTTATGCTGTGAGCTCTAGAACAAATTGTATTAACTACTGCAGCATATTTTTCTGTGCACTCATCTATCAAAAACATATTTTCTTCTCCATCCCTCTGTTGTCATATTACCAGAATTCTTTTATATACTATAACATTATGATTTCATTTTAACTGCCATGATAACACCTTATAGACTCCTGGAGTTTGTAATTTTGTGAAGAACTAGATCTTAATGTCTGAGAATTCCCTAAACTGCAAAGCCTGGGCTTCCATGGCATTGTGTTGTGGTTCTGCTTTAAAGGTTCTACCCCAGTTGATGGTCCCCATGTTACCTGGGTTTTACTAAAATTCTGGGGTCATTCACTTCAGAATTTGCCTATTTCTACAGTCACATGACCCAGAATAACTTAAGTACACAACTCTATGATCAGAACAAAAGATCAGACCAAAGGTCTAGCCATCCAAAATTCTGTTTATATGGTGACCACATTTGCCCACAAGAATCCTACTTTCTTTCTACAGCACCCTTTCATCCCAGCAAGCTGGGGTGAGAGGAATTTGCCCGCCCAACTATGAGGCAGAGTTAGGTTCCTGTTGGAACCTTCCAGGCGGGGGGCATGGCCTTTAGTAAGGCCAATCCCCGTTAGGCCATTCCGAGCCTGACTGCCTGCCCACCACTCCCGCCCATTGTCAGTATTTGTCGCACCCCAAGAGCTTCAGACGGCCTCTTTCCTAGGGGCTGCATTTTGCCCGCTTGACTCCAAGAAACTTTCCAGCACAGCTGGGTTAACTCCCGGCTCCTGCCGTGGGCCTCTTTGCTGTTCTCATGTGCCTCCCAGGAAAGATGCTATGGTAAAGGCATGTCAAGGCCAAACTGAGCCCACCAGACTGATAGCAGAAGCGGGTACTCGGAGCACAAAGCGCTACTCCCCAGCCCAGGTGGTTTGTGCTAACAAGGAACCACATTCTTCAAGACTGAGGTTCTCAAAACAACCCAAGGCCCATCCATCATCCAATTTGATGTTCGACGCACTGGGCCCTACAGTCAGAAATCCTATAAAGGCTGTGAGATCCTGCATGCCAGCATCTCGTACCAACGACCGCTATTGCCATGATGCTATTGTGAACCGGGCCTTTCGGCCAGCTACTAAGACCCTGCCAGCCTGCCTTCCGCAGCTGCCTCGTTCCAGCACCAAGCCTTGTTCCTGCTCATCGTCGAACCCTGTGGAGAAGCCGTGATACTTACACATTGACTCTGCCTGCAGTACCCAAAGCCGCCCAACCTTCTTGCGCCGGTTGGGGGCTCAGAGACTATCTATCGCATCCCGCATTTGTTCCTGAACTTCCTCCGCTTGAGATCCTGCCATTGCGGATACTCAAGCCCTGCTGATTCCAGTATTTGCTGCTATCCGGAGGCTGCATATTAAAGGCTTCCTGGACTATCTACTTACCTTGCTACCTTATAATCAATAAAGCTTGTTGTACCTCAGCTGCCTTGTCTGTTGTCACCGTAAGTTCTGGTTGTTGGGTGAGGTAGAGTTAATGGCCATGGAATGTGAAGAGGCTATTCTCAAGTTCGGGAGAATGGACCTCTTACTCATTTCCCTGATAGGCTTGTTCTGGTTGGTTAATCAGGCAAGCCTGGTGTTCGCCCGGAAATTTGAATGAAGTTGGAGTATGTCAAATTCCTGACACCCCCCTGAGTTGAGTTGAGGTGATTTAAATAGGTAACAATAAATGTTGCCCAATTTGAACCCAATGAAGTTGTAGTCTGACTATTATTGTTTGTGTCTCGTTACTTCATGGGATGGGTGGGCAATATTTTACTATGTATTTAGTTCTCTTTTTTAATAACTTTTATTGAGAGCTTAAAAATAAGATTAGAAAAAATAACAAACTAAAGTACCATAGAATACACATGCAAGAATGAAGAGCAGAAAGAAGATAAAGAAATGAAATAAAAGAAAAAGAAGCTGGGAAAGTTGCTGTCAATTTTCATTTCAGTAGTTATATATATGCATGTAGTCATTCAGAATTCCCACATAATCCCCTCTTTTAATATCCTATTAATTCTATTCATCCAAAACTAATTTTGTTCAGTCATTTCTTTCTTTCCCCAAAAAAACATCCACTCTAGAAGAAATGTTCATATCAGGGTTCCTCAAACTTTTAAAACAGAGGGCCAGGTCACAGTCCCCCAGATTGTTGGAAAGCTAGACTATAGTTTGAAAAGAATGAATGCATTCCTATGCACACTGCACATATCTTATTTGGAGGCTTCTTGAAGGAAAAATACAGTATTTAAAATGTAGAACAATTTAAACCCACATAAACTTACCAGTATTTCAATTCAAAGTGTGGGCCTGCTTTTGACTGATCCGATAATCAAATTAATTATGATTGTTGATGTTGTGTGCTTTTGTGTTATTTCAGACACAGCGTGATCTGACCGTAAGTGTACAGTTTAGGGTGGGGGCCTGGAAAATTACCTTGGAGGACTGCATCCAGCCCACAAGCCTTGGTTTAGGAACTCCTGGTCTATATGGACCTTTCTTATATCAAGACAATTTGTTAATTTCTGCTAAATCTATTAATTTCTGCTAAATCTATTATCATAAAATAGACAATTATTATAGGAAACTATGGAACAAACTAGATATATTTTTATTCCATTGCAATGCCCTGATGAATATATATGACTTGTTATATGTAGTGCTATATATAGAAGGGGTTGCATCCAATGCATCATTTTCACTAATGAGAGTTTCTGTAGTCTAGAGGAGGCTTCTTGAATAGAACGTGTAAGTGGAGATTCTCAATTTTTATTGTTCACCACATGTTGTGTTCACCTGGCATAGGTGAACATACAATAACAGTGTGTAAGAACAAAACTAAACTAAAAGGATCCAATGGTCAATCATTGGTCTCTAATGGGTCATAGATCCCAGTGCATATCCAGTTCTGATAACCCAGGAATGGGAAAACTTCAGCCTTCTAGGTGTTTTTGACTTCAACTCCCACAATTCCTAACAGCTGGTAAATTGGCTGAAATTTCCAGGAGTTGAAGTTCAAAACACCTGGAGAGCTGAAGTTTGCTTATGCCTATGATAACTCATGACATTGCTCCTGCTGAAATGTGTTGGGCATGAGCTGAGAAGTAAACATATCAGTGATCCTTGATATGGGAATGGAATGGACACTCCCAAACTTTATAAACCATATTTGGAAAGTTAATGCAACATAGCACAAACGGGAGTAAAAGGGTCAAGATCAAGACAGTAATGCAATCTGTCAAAAGGGTTTCGATTAAAAAGGTACCAAATAGGATCAATATCATGTGACATCAAATTGACACACACCAAAGTTTTTATCCCTTAATTCTTACCCAAGAGGAAACATGTTCTACAGGGTGAAAAACAACCTCTCAATCATCATAGAAATGTTCGTTTTAAGTATTTCAATTGTGTGACAGCTCATGTTGCCTTGTGGCATCTCATATAGCCTTGTGTTATAAATTTCCTGCTGAAAACTTTTTGACACAGCCAGATACTACTGACAGAAAGTAATGCAGCTCACCATGCAACACAAAGACTAATACTGTTCCTGAAAATGGTGTGAATTTGATCTTTTAAATTAAATCACTAGAGAGAATGAGACATATAGTTGTGACAGTGGTAACAAGAACGGAGCAAAAGTATTAGTTGTTAATGTTTAGCACAATTATAAGTGTGTGTCCATCCCACTGCTGAATGAAAGCATGGGGGCTAAATGGGATATTAATTCAAGCCTTCATGATTAATTTGCAGATATTCTGAAAATAAAACACTTATTGCTAGCATACTATATGTTTTAAAGTATACCATTGTTACACTTTATTTGAGAAAGTATTATGGGCAATATTGTTACATGCATATGACATTAAAAATGAATGTTATATGCATGTAATGCTCCAAGAAGGCACAGAATAAAACCACTATCAAATTAATTCACTACAAACCTGGTTTTTCCTGGTTTGTAGCAAATTAATTTGGGATTCTCCAGAATGTTGTCTGGACAGCCCCTCCTTTATTGTGGGAGTTACCGCAATCAATCTAATGTCTGAACGGGCCCTAGGATGTGCTTCACACAGTTCTATCTACCTTTAATCCTTTTTAAAATGTCAGCACTTAACCACCCTCCCTTTGTTTAGTTGGCCTTTCTAGACATCAAAATAAGAAAGTTGTTCATCATTCATTTTGGTGGAACTCTTTTCTGCTAATACCATACTGAACCAATGGGCATCCATGGTTTATTGAATGGAGTTCTGTTCTTTTTATTAGTTTTCCTTATATCTTATTTCATTTACTGTACTATTCAGTGCTAACACTGGCTAGATTAAGTTGGTTGTATCTGATTTTTAACATGATATGTGTACAGGTTAGGCTGATCCCTACATATTTTAAAGACATACACAAAAACTGTATGCAGTTTCATTCTTATGGTTCTTGAAGCTTTGAGGATCAGGAATGAGTTGCCTTTAGAACCAACTTTTCTTATCTATTGAGAGTTTTGAGGCATTGAAATTGAGGTGATGGGAACCTCCTCTATGTTGACATCAGTGTGAATCTTGCTGGGGAGAGGCTATGCATCTGGAATGCCTTTCTTCTAGTTTGGAGGAACTCATAAAATGTTTTTTTCTTCTTCTTCATAGTACCTGCTAGGGTTGGGCTTTCGGAAAAAGAAAATAAATTAGTTCGTATTAGATTCGTTCAAAATGCTAATTTTGAGCTTTTACGCACTTCCCCTGCCAAACCGGAAGTGGACTGTGTTTAACGCACTTCGTGGGCCCAAAAGTTCTTTATTATTGTAATTATTTCGTATGCCCCCCTAACAGGAAAATTATCCCCTCCAAAATAGCTTTCAAGACATTACTCACAGTCAGATCGGGGCCTTTCCATGCTCGGAGCCTAATTTAACTGAAAGGCCTTCCTGTAGGAAGTGAAAAAGCAGCCGGAACCATAGAGATCCACAGCGCGACTCCTAGGGCGGCTGGGAGGACTGAGGAAAAAAGCCGTTTAAACCCCAGGGAAATTAGGCTAGATAGAAGGACAGACGAGGAGGACATGAGAAAGGCTGAAACAATGGGAGCAGGGAGTGAAAAGAGCACGGAGAGGAGAAGGAAAAGTGCATAGTCAAGGAAAAGCCATAGAGGACAAACGGAGATCCCCAGAGAGCTTTGGAAAACTGAAGGGGGAAAAGCTGGAGTGAGAAGAGCAGTAGAGAAGCAACTCCTAGACCAGAGGTGGGCAATTATTTTATAATATTATATATTAATAATATTTATTCCTTATATTTTCCTGCAAGGGGGCCCTGGCCTTTTATTATAATAAATAGTAGTAGTAATAATAATAATATATCTATTTTTATATTCTCCTGCAAGGAGGCCCTGGCCTTTTATTATAATAAATAGTAATATTAATGTAGCAACCCCGTTCTCATTCGTGCCGGGGGGGCAGGGGGCTGCCCCGGGGGTCCCGCTTGCATTAGGGCCAATTGAGGCTGATGGGGAGGCAGATGAAGGGGATGATGAGGCAGCTGGGCCTTCATCTCCCACGGAAAGTTTGGAATAGGATGATGGCTGGCCCGATGGGTATGAAAGCTGGGAAAGTCAGGCCGACACTGATGGTGCTGATTCAGATAATCAGTATGAGAGACCAGGTGGTTTCGGTTTGCAAGAAAGGGTCAGGGAGATAGCGAGGGATGAGCCCATGGAAGCTGAAAGGGAGTCCGGCTCTCACGAAGATAGCGACCCAGGTGCTGGGAGGCAAGGAAGGAGCTTTGATAGGAGACGGAGCATCGAGTTCAGTAGGAGGGAATGGTACCGAAGCCTAGAGTGCCAAAGGAGCGTTGGGTCCCGTAGCACAGATTGGCGCAGAAGCCTAGAGCGCCGTAGGTCTCACCAAGGGAATTAAGTATAGGTTCCGTGGGAACGGATCCTCAGTTGCTCGGCCACTTCTGATCTGAAGGGAGTGAAGCGAGTGAAGATCCATGGAGCCCGGACTGGGGCTCGTGTTGACCAAGAAGTTTCTTGGCCCTTTGATTCCCTGAACTTTGCCTTGTTTGAATTGCCACAGACCAAGTCTGTTTCGATCCGCATTGCTTTTGCGGAAACTTTTGCCAAGCTCTTTGCCTTTGGATTGACTTCAGAACTCTTAACCATTTTGATTGAACTTTTTGATACTTTTATGGACAATTTACCTTTTCACCTGTTTTCTATTATTCAATAAATAGTTAGCTGATTAACGTCTCTCTGTGTGTGATTAAGGGGCTGGGCCGAGACCCTGCATCGTGACAATTAATAATAATATATCTATTCCTTATATTCTCCTGCAAGGAGGCCCTGGCCTTTTATTATAATAAATAGTAATATTAATAATAATATATCTATTCCTTATATTCTCCTGCAAGGAGGCCCGGCCTTTTATTATAATAAATAGTAATATTAATAATAATATATCTATTCCTTATATTTTCCTGCAAGGAGGCCCTGGCCTTTTATTATAATAAATAGTAATATTAATAATAATATATCTGTTCCTTATATTTTCCTGCATGGAGGCCCTGGCCTTTTGTTATAATAAATAGTAATATTAATAATAATATATCTATCCTTATATTTTCCTGCAAGGAGGCCCTGGCCTTTTTTTATAATAAATAGTAATATTAATAATAATAATAATTCCTTATATTTACCTGCAAGGAAACCCAGGCATATAATAATAATAATATATTAATAATATTAATTCATTATATTTCACTCCAAGGAGGCCCAAGCATTTTTTATTATAATAATAATAATAATAGTAATTCCTTATATTTCCCTCCGAGCAGGCCTAAGGCATTTTATAATAATAATAAAAATAATAGGTCCCAGTGAATTGCACTCCAGAGAAGAAGGGAAATGTTGCCCCTTGATTTGCCTGTGCTTAAAACAGTGTCAGTCCTGTTTCCCTGCTTTGGGGAATGTAGAACTAATTACGAAATTCGTAATTACTTACAAAACAGTTAAGATTTTTTTTGATTTTTTTTGTAGGTCATTACGTTCAGCATAAAAAAATCCCCCCCCCCATTGGTTTTTAGAACCGTGTTTTTTTGGGTTCTAAACCAACCCTAGTACTTGCCTTTTAAGAATGGCATTTCCATACATGTTTCACTCTTTTGCAGATTCTTGTTAATGCTAATTAATAAGTATTTTATCATACCTCTTACTTACTCCAAGACAGTCAGCATAATGCAGTGGTTTGAGGAAAGTATTCCAGGTACATAATCCCTCCCTAGCCAAATTCACATTGATGCTAACGTAGGGCCCTTCCACACAGCCATATAACCCAGAATATCAAGGCAGAATAACCCACAATATCTGCTTTGAACTGGATTATCTGAGTCCACACTGTCCTATATCCCAGTTCAAAGCAGATGATTTTGAATTTTATTCAGCTGTGTGGGAAGGGCCTTAGAGGAGTTTCCCATCACCAGCACCAGAGTTTAAATGATATTTTGTGACTCACACTCTCTTTGCCTAGACAAAGAGGAAATAACAAATTGTCTCTAGATAAATCTTGGCAAGAACATCAATGGATGAGGTAATCTTAAACGGGTTGACTTTAACACACAACTACAACAAACAACAAATGCAAATGCTCAGACCCTGAGAATATCCTGAGATAATAGATTAGGTTTCAGATTTCTCCAGACTTTTGAAGACTACTTCATTTGCTCATTTGTGTGTGTGTGTGTGTGTGTGTTTCATAACAAATCACAGACAATGATTCTGCAGCAAGCCCACACATAAAGTTTCCCAAATAGAAGAGCTTTTCTTTGAAAACTTTATTGCAAATAGAATGCAAAATTTGCAACATAACCAATGCAAACTAATTTCATAAAAGTGTCATCTAGACATACACAGCTTCCTCACAATATAACTTGTTTCTGATAGTATTCCGAATGAGAGGCACATATATCACTAACAGAGGGCAAAGAGTTCTGGGTGCTAACAGGTCTGATTCTTAATGGCTTAAAATCTTCTGATCATACATTTGTTTCTTTATTAGTATTAACTTTATTATTTTGGACCATATATTGCACAAAATAAAGTTTGTGAAAGTTGAGAATTTGGCTTTCAGATAACCTTATAGATGATTGAAAATTGGTGTGAAGATAATAGGAAGGTCTGTTTTTCTCCTTTTTCTCAGTTTTCAAAAATTAGTTGATATTTTGATTAGTGTGCTGGCACTTGTACTATACAGAATCAAAGTTCATATTGGAGAAAAAAGCAACAGTACAAATATAACGAGGATGCACTTTGATCCTAAAGCTTTAAATGATTCAGATTCATTGAAATTCAAGGGCTTTTGGCTACTTGAATGATCTGAAGAAAAGTTCGCTGATTTGAATGGAATTTGATTTTGCATTATTTTTCATGTTGGCCCTTAATCAGTGGTTTAGATATAAATGGTTCAAACATTACAACATGCAGATGGTATTTTGAATTGAATAGCTCCTACTAATTTATAATTTCTGTTAATACAGAATGACCAATGATACAAAATCTAATTACCAGTAGGAATTCAATGGAAAATGCTAGTGTTTGCTCATTTTATATGTGGAAACAATTTGAGATGATTTAAAATTAAATATGATTACAATGTTTCCAGATATAGAGGGGAGGGGGGCAGGGAGCTAAGAAATTTCATCAAAGATGTGTACCCACCACAAATTGCTTCCTTTAATCATTTGAAATACATTATGAGTTGTTCATGTTTTTGTAACATGGCATTCACACTTAATGGTCAGTCAAAATGAAAAGTTGTAGTGTATAATTATTTGCTAAGTTTGGTGATGTTTTGCTTTTATTGGCACAAAGCTGAAATGTGAAGGGAAAGTTCTCCCTTCTGAGGAAACATCAAACTAAAGTCCTGCAATATATTACTTTACCATACATCCTGTAAAGTACTGGAATTAGTGAGCCCAATAAAACCATTCACTCCAACTAGCACAAGAACCCCTAGTCACAATACTACCAATTCTCCTTTGCATCCTCATATTGGTGATTTCTTCAAACAGAGAGCTTAGAAGGACATGTTTGCATCCATGTAACACATACCCTCCAATTGCCCCTATGTGGCAGGAACAGTCCCGATTAATTATCTGTCATTTCCTTCCCCATCTGAATTTAAAATGGGCCACTTTCTTTCTCAATCCTTCCCTCTGTCATTTGCAACAAAAAGTTACAAGTCAAAGCACAGTTTTAAACAATACTATTTAAATGCTATTGAATGTCTTAGAAGCAATTAAACACTTGATAAAAAGTACGGAACCCATAAATGAAATGCCACTTTCTAAACAGTTGGCCAATTGCTAAATGCCTGCCTCAGTGAAGACATCTTTTTGTGTTGTGGACTCACCAAGCTTGCATTGGCACCTAAGAAGAATCACTGAGAAGATCCTCAACAAATGCTAATGGTTTGGGGCTCTCATTGTTGTAAATCTACACTATAGTCACAAAGAGGTCACACCACCTTTATGTTAATACGTACAATGTGAAAAAAAATGTGGTGTCTGCCAATACGTCTGCTTATTGTATGCAGTTTTCGACCCTATGTCCAAATTAAGTTGGGATAGCATAAATATGGTTTCCCATTGTGCTATAGACATCACTGTTGCTATTTCTGCAATCCCAGTGAATAAAGTGATGCAGTCAAGGCAAATAGTTATGCACCATATCAAAATGCATAATGCCATGGCTGAAATCTGTTTCATAAACTAACAAACAAACTCACTGAAATCTGTTTAATCCCATCTAGAGTAGATTTACTGAATTAACTGAACAACAAGTCAACAAGTCAGTTCAAATTGATGGGTAGATTCAATTGATTCAATGTCTTTACTATAGCCAGGACTAACCAATCCTATTTAGGCCAAAATAGAATGTTTTCATTTGTGGGACTCTACTTATACAGTGAGCGTAAACCATCTGTTGCACCATGACCCAAAATAGAAATGGAAATTCCATAGATTTATGTCACCAATTATGTCTGTACATCTTTAAAAATTCTAATTGCTAGTAAATCACTCCAACATAGGGCTGTCTGGTCTCCTTTCACAATAAGAGCTGTAGCACTGTGATTTCAACAACCATGACAATATATTATGGGGTCCTGACATATGACTTATGGGAAGGACATTTAGGATTCTTAGCCAAACATCAAATATAAGGATTTGAGATGATGTCACTATGGCAATTCACATGGAAATACAGTGCTATGGTATATCTGTAGAACAACAAAAGATTTCAAATAATTTTAGTTGTTTGGAGAGGTTAAACTCGCAAAAACTGTCTGCTGTAAGAAAAGCTAGAAGTGCATATTTATTGGTAAGGAACTGGTGGAAATGGTTTGAGATGAATACAATTAAGTTATAGTTTGTGTAGCTACCTACTAATAAATAAATAGGAGAGTAATATAATCCCAAATTAAATGGTTAAACAGAAGTAATGAAAAAGTTTCAATCCAAATAAACTGTAAATCATACATGTAATTCCTGAATACATCGGACTACAGACTGATCTTATCCAGTACTATATGTGAAAGCTCAGTCTGGTTAAATCCATGGGATTCCATACTATTTGAACTTAGTTCTATTAGATTTGTGTAAACCACTAAAATGCATTTAGGACCAAAATCAACACACAAATTAAATCTTGTGTAGCATTAGTTAACATGTTTTCCTAAGCATAAACCTGTCACTAGTGAAGCCAGGCAATTTATCCTCTGTACACCATTTTATTGGCCAGTATGTAGTAACACCATTCGACCACTGCAAATGACATTGGACACCTAATTCTACATTCTCCACAGGAAGAAATGCAAAACAGATGCAAAATCAATTGTATGATCCCTTTTGAGACATTTGTGAAACAATCAATTTCACATGTGTTGCATGTCAAGACACCATACATTTTTGAAACAAGAAAATTCCGCAACATTGTTTTTGTCTATTCCATTACATACCATCAAATTAAATACCTTATCCACACAAATTCTTCTCTAATCAGATCAAATAAATCAAATAAGTGTTAGATTTCTCTTTCTACACCTTCACAAGACAACAGCTCTGTTCCATTGCTGTCTTGCTCTCTAATGTCTGTATAGAGAACCTCGAATAACAAAGCCCACACATACACATATGTTTTATCCAGTCTAGATGACATGAGTAAACTGAAAAGGGGTTCTCCTATCAATGTAATTTTATCCTTGAATGAGACTAGATACTTTTAATGTTTACATGAAGGGACAATGACGGATATTTTTGGTCTTCTCTTTCTTTCCTTGCTCGTACTTTATCAGCTTTTCTTATGGTATCATCCAGCTGAGAAAGGTGATTTGTGTGTGGCTAATCACTGCCTAGGAAAGAAAAACTTCTCCGCTAAGAATAGAACAAAGTGCAAGAACGGAGGAATTATTAGAAGATGAAAGCATGAGCCTGGAGGGTGAAGGACACAGAACAGTGAGACTTGGCCCTGATTGAGAGAACACAAGAGAGGAGAAAAGGTACAGGGACATTTGAAAAGGGAGAACTAATTGAGGGCCCTTGTACAGAGCCCTAAAACTTGAGCTAAAAAAACATGAAAAGCTTGATGCATCCAGATGATGTTTCAGGTAAATAGATTTTAACCTGGAGTAAACCGAATTTACTAGTTTTAATCCAGGTTTAAAAAAACACCTTAAGCTGAGATCTGGATCTTTAAATGTGAAGGTCCTGTCTATGGGGACTGAATCCTAGGCCTGCTTCCACCATTTCAAGGGTCAGTTCCCACAGCCATCTCTCTTCTTCACGCTCCCAAAAGTCTGGAGGAGCACCTCCCTGTTCTGTTTCTCATTCCCTTCCCATAGATTTAGCCTTAGGGACTGCCAGTAATGCAGGCCCCTCTGGAGAGCTCTTTAGTCACATCAGAATGACTCTTTGGGCTGGGGGGGGGGGTAGCTGGATGCTCTCCTGGGTCAACCTTTGACATCTAGCCACTCCCCAAGGGAAAGCCCGGGTTTGGGAGTTGGAGCAGGGACAAAGTCCCTAGAAAAATTGGGATTTTATATCCTTATTCCTCTCAGACTTTGATATCTCAGGAAGGACCCTCAGAAGAAACGGTATACGTCTACACCAGGGGTGATCACACTTTTTCAGCATGGGAGCTACTTATAAAACAGCCAAGTCACAAAGATCACCTACACCAGAGGTGGGCAATTATTTTTTCCCAGGGGGCCACACGAGAGCCAAAAAATATTATGGAGGGCCGCACCTAAAGACTGAACTACATTCTAATGTATTTATTTATTTATTTACTATATTTACTATATAATACACATCATTAATATTAACATATTAATATATCAAGAAATATTCATATTATTAGTACTAATATCATAATTATATTATTTATTATACTATTATAATAAAATTATTATACAATAATAATAAAAACCACTAAAATAAAATAAAATAAAATTCAAGAAGACAAGGTGCGAACCAAGATGAAGGCTGACATCCTGAAGAGAGGAAGGATCCCAAGATGGAATGGCCCAATGGACCCAGCCCAGAGGATGGCCAAGCGGGCCCAGCGTGTGTGTGTTTTCTTCTTTTCCTCTCCTTCCTTTTTTATCCTCTTTCCTTCCCCCTTTCTTTCCTTCCTCTTTCCCCCTTTCTTACTTTCCAATCTTCCTTCTTTCTTTTGTTTTCTGTCTTCTCTCCTTCCTTCCTTTTTCTGTTTCCTTTCTTTCTTCCTTCCTCATCTTTCCCTGTGTTCTTCCATTCTTTCCCTCATTCCTTCCTTTTCCTCTCTCCATTCTTTCCTTCTTCTCAACTTTCTTTCCCTCTTCCTTTCCTTCCTCCAATTTCCTTCTTTCTTTCTTTCTTCCTTTCCTTCTTTCGTCCCTCCCTTTCCCCCCTCCTTTCTTTCTTTCCCTCGTTCCTTCCCTTTTCCCCTTTCCTTTCCTTCTCTCCTCCCTCTCTCTTTCCTCCTTCCCTCCCTGCAGGGGCTGATCGGCATGGCGAACTGGAAGACTTCATCGTCTTTCGGATTGCCATGGCGATGAGCCCATCAGATTGCTCGGGCTCTCCCAGTGCCGGCGAGAGCAAGCCTAAGCAGGGGAAACAAGCTCCCTGCCTGGCCTTGCTGCTGCTGCCACCGCTGGGAGGGCCCGAGCAGGAGAGAGGGCTCGCTCGCCACCCGCTCGGGCTCTCCCAGTGCCGGAGACAGCCAGGCCCAGCAGGGGAAACAAGCTCCCCTGCCTGGCCTGGCTGCTGCTGCCGCTGGGAGAGCCCGAGCGGGCAAGTGGGTGGCGAGCAAGCCCTCTCGCCCGCTCAGGCTCTCCCAGCGGCAGCAGCAGCCAGGCCAGGCAGGGGAGCTTGTGTGCAGGCGGCGCGTCAAGAGGAGCAATGAGCGATTGACCGGTCAGGGCCTGAAGATCACCCGGATAAGACCCAAAAATCACCCGGTCGATCGCGATCGACATTTTGAGCGCCCCTGGTGTAAACTATATAATTTGTGCAGTTTGAACCATGTTAGCTGCCCCTGCTCAATGCTAGAGAAACATGTGAGCTGCAGTTTTACAGGTTCTTTGGCCTTCTCTACCAAATAGTACTAGTATCTCATCAAACTGCAACTCTCATGAGGTATGAGAGCAATATGGAAAAGACCTGTATGTGAGCTTGGTGAAGCAAGTATCAGAGAAAAAGCACAAATGATGGCGAGGATCTAATTTTTCTACATAGGAATACCAAGGACAAACATCTGATCATCCAATAATCTGTTACAGTTTAGAACAAAAACTTGGGATCTTACCTGCTTTAATGGGAAATAATTTGCTTGCTTCCTGTGTAGCAAAGTCAAATTGCTGGGAGGGGATGCTTTAACATGGAAAGGAAATGGGTTGGGGAGTTTGGTTGGTAGCTTAGCACTAAAGAAACAATCTCATCACATTGAGAGGGGAAAACATAGGTGACCACTCCTTTAATAGTAGAGAATAGGGTTGTGCACAGATCTGTATTAAAAATGGTCTTTGACTGCTTAAGCTGGTTTTGATGCCCATAACAGCATGGGATCTGCCACCATTTTTTTCTGGCTGCAACAGAAAAGTGGCTACTGAAAAATGGCTGCTTTCAGTTTCTTTTAGCTACATGTGGAATGTGGGGAGGGAGGCAGCAGCTAGAAGGAAAAGGATTCCAGAAAAGATGGTTTCTTAAGTCATTGCATTTAACCTAAGTCTCCTTGACAGATGGAAGGGAAAGGAAGTGGAAAGGGTAGTTTCTTAAGTCAGATGACAAAAAGGGGAGCCTTGCAAATTCCCCATTGCAACCCATGGGCTGGATCTTCCCAGATCTTTTGGTTGCCAAACCAAAACTGGCTTTTTTCCCATCAGACAATTTTGGGAGGCTCCCACAAACAGATCTGGGCACCCACCTAAATGTAGATGTTGGAAACAGATCACAGTCCAGCTGAATTGCACAACCCTAGTAGAGAATTGCCCTCTTATATCATCAGCAGTCCTGTTTCACATTATGCCTCCACATCATACTTCAGCTCACACGTGGAAACTTAAGAGCTGGCAATACAATAATCTTACATTCATCAAAAGGTCAGTATTACTTTTTTAAAATCAGGAAAAACAACGATATTCAAAAACCACAAGATCCCTTGTTATGAGATCCCTTATATTAAGGACTAACACCAGTTTAAAACCATTTCTTTCCATGGGATCCTATGGTTCTGCATCAAAGCCCATAGCATACAAGAGACAGTGATCCAGGTTGAAACAATTAATTATGTTTGGGCAATGAAACTGCAATGGTTCCCATCCCACCTGTTTTTCAGTTGTAAACATGGGAGGAAAGTGTGATAAGAGGTAGAAGCTCTGAACATGATTGCTGATTTGCATTCGGCGTTCCCTTCTTTCAAGACATTTCTGCCTCTTTTCAACCCTGAAACATGTGATGATCTTCATGTCTCTCCATGCTTGAAAAGAGGCAGAAGTGTCTTATCAGGGGGAAATTTCTCAATGTGATGAGGTCAGTTGTCAGAGTTCCCTCCTTTCAAGTGGGACATTTCTCAATGTGAAAAAATGAGCCATAAGTATTTGCAAGCCTCCTTGATCATAAATTCTAGATTTTTCTCATTAGCTGATCCTCCCTTCCACCATTTAGGAAGTACAAGCAACTTCTGGTCACTTCTTGGGTCCAGGTAGGACTTTTCTTCCTTTCTCCATTTTTTTTCTTGCTTGCTGTTCTCTGCTCTTATTTGAATTTTAGTTATCTGCATGGAAGTTGAATGTTTATGCAATCATTGACAGGTAAGTGGTGTTATTGATGGTGGAGTGATGGTAAGAACTCCATCATAGCTATTTGGTAAAAGTCATGTCTCTAAACATCAAAGAACCACAGAATCATAGAGTTGGAAGAGACCACATGGACCATCTAGTCCACCCTCTGCCATGCAGGAAAAACACTATTAAAGTATCCCTGACAGATGGCCACCCAGCCACTATTTAAAAGTTTCCAGAAATGTGAATCATAGCCTAGAGAGAGGGAAAAGAGGTTATTATTGAGGCTGATCAGGATGCACTTTCAACTAATGCCAGGAGGTGGAATGTCTCTCAAAAGATCTTCTTTATTGATGGATGGCTGAGTGCCAGGCCAAAATTGTGGTTGACACTTGAGTTTATGAACATTGTCCATTAACACACGAGAAGAGAAAAAAACTACCAGCAACCACTGGTTGTCCTTAGGCACTTTAGGTTTCTCATCCTGCTGATCAGGATACTTAAAGTTTCTAAATTTAAACAGTGAATAAAGTGTTCCTTTTAATACTCATCTGACTGGGTGATCTCATTATTTGCTACCAGGTGAACAAAAATTATTTTAACTAAACAATTTTCTCCTTAATTACCATAGTACCATAATGGATTGATAATTATAGTTGCCTCCAGATTGAGATTTTTGAGACAAGTGTTTTCCTTGTACACCATTGCAGCTTCAGATGATGACCAGAATTGTGTATGTGTGAGAGAGTGGGTGCCCTTTTATCCATCCATCAAAATGACATAATTGTTTGAAGGTGAAATGAAATATGACACAAGCAGTCCAAAATAATATTCTGAAAAGGTTTTGACTCCTTTAGGTCTCTTATTCAAAGAATGAAAAGAAGAAGAAGAAAAATAGTGTCAGGAAACATTAGTAGATTGGCAGTAATGTGTTCTGAAATCTGTCACAGTTACAAACCTGCAAAAAGCTTCTCAGGACCCAGGACTGAAAAATAGAGCAAATTTCTCTGATGCTAGTTTAGTTCCCATAAGAAAACTCACACTATCCCCACTGCAAAATAGACTCTGAAGTGACATATATTGCAGATTTCAAAACACCCCATCTCTTGCCATGAAGTCCCTCATGCCACAAATGCATTTGACTTTTGACAAAGTAAATATATTCAGCTGTTACCTACAGGTGTCTCAGCAGGAAAAGTGTGCTAGCAGCTTACCTGACCTTTTCAGGTGGAGTTGTATATGTCACCTATGTGCATTTGTTGAATTCAGTGCGGAAGGTCAAGTTAGCTTAGCTGACTCAAAGCTGATAAAAATATAGAAGCTTTATCTCTTCTCTACTTGTTAGAGACTGCTCAGAGCCTATTTGATTTTAAACCACCTTTCTTGCACCTTTAGGATTCTATAGGGAAGGCTACAATGAAGATGAAGAACTAAGTGAACTGGATAATCAGAATTTGGAATATGGAAATTGTATTTTATTCCACTGATAAACTCCTCAAGCGGTATAAAATGTTTTTGCAGCTGCTTAATCTACTAGAGGTCCCTAGTATTAAGATCTGTAGGCTGTCGAGCACCCGGCAGAGAGCATTTACAGTGGCCGCTCCGACCCTCTGGAATTCTCTGCCGGAGGAGATACGAGCACTACGGGGTTTGTTGGCCTTCTGCAAGTCTGTGAAGACTTGGCTATATAGGCAGGCATTTGGTCCCAACTGATGCCTCCTTAGTTGCCAGCTGCCAACATACCGTCCTGCCATGTATTGCCTCTGCGTATTATTGCTTGCCGGGATCATTTGTGGGGAGGGGGCTTTTGGGTATACGTCTTTTATCTCTTTATTGATGTTTTATTGATTTTATGCTGTAAACCGCTCTGAGCTCCAGAGAGAGCGGTCTACCAAATCGAATTTATAAATATATAAATAAATTTCCATTTTGGTCATCCAGTGTTGACTTTTTATTCCATATTGTAGCTGTGATTTTTAGTGGCAACTCTGTTTGAGGGCAGGACTGTAATCTGTGTGAGTTTCTAAGCATAAATTATAATCCCCCCCAAAGCTGGAATACATCTACTCTAAGAATTGAACCTCTCTCTTTACAGTGATACATAAGAGGGAATGAATCTACTTTCCTCATCCAATGCTTAGATTGTCACAGTAATTATGCTCTTTCTCACTACAACATTACAGTTCTGTGATTCCAATTTAATTTCTATTTTATGGGATCCTGAGACTTGTAGTTTTGCCCTTTCCTCCCAGTGCAACTGGGAGGAGAACAATTTGCCTCCCTCCCACGGGAAAGAGGAGGGTTCTACCAGAACCTTTCAGAAGTGGGGGGCGTGGCCTGCCCATTGGAAGTCCAGACGACACCAGACTCAGTCTGCGCCTGGACGTCAGAGGGAGAAGAGCAGACAAAGAGACCTGAGAGAAGAAGATCTCTACAGGATAGCTTCACAGAAGAATGTTGTCGGCCCCAAGGGAAAGGGATCTGCCAAGAAGACTGGGGCAAAACGCCCCCGCCTCTCTCTGGATCATCATCTGAAGATGAGGGCATTTCGGCTGAGGATCTTAAAGCCCTGTTGGTGCGGTTTGAGGGGTTGGAAAAGGGAAGGAGTCTGCCAGTCTGTGAGGCTGAGCCTTGACCAGCTCGTCGGGCTAGCAGAGATCTATTTTTTTTAAAAAAAATTGTCTCGTGTGTCTTCCTTAGAAGCTGGCCAGTGCTCCAGGGATCAATCCAGTGTCCTGTCCATACAACCTGACCTTCAGCAGACCCAGGCAGAGGGCCCATTACCTGAAGGACAGCACGCTGTGCCTGTTCCAGTGACAACACCTCAACTCTGGTGACTGTTGCAGTCATGTCACTCGAGGCTTTCATTGCACTGCCTGCCTTGGAAGGGCCCACAACCTCTGCAGGTACTAACGCTACATCTGTTTGGCCATGGGATAGCACCCAGGTACACAACACGACATCTAGCCAGGCAGAGGTGTTATCATCCACACCAGTGGGTGAGCCTGCTAATGTCACCCTCCAAAGCACCCCTGAGAGTGCAATATCACTGGAGGCAGCTAGAACAGGAGAGGCTAGTCAGTTTTGGGGGACTGATAAGTGGACGCTGCCTGTGACTTCCCCGGTAGCTACCTCTTCACTGGGTTCACATTTGGCCCAGAAAACTATTGAAAAAATCCTCAGGAATGAGGACATAGATATATTCTCCCTGTATTTTAGGGACTTGGAGAAGAAAGAGAAGGAAGAGTTAGATTACAAAAGTAAAGAGAAGTAAAAGAAGAGAAGGGTAGAGCAAATAATTGGCTAGCCTGCTACACCATTTATGATGCCATAATTAATGAAGCCCACCCATATACGGCCAAGTCCTTATTTAAATACCAGAATATTATTTATGGGGCTCGGGTTAACGTTTTGGGCCATGTATGGCTGGATTATGACAAGCACTTTCGAGCGCGGGCAGCCAGTCAGCCCTCAAAGCATTGGAATCTGATAGATAGCCAGTTGTGGATGGAAGCGATGGACACAGCTAGGACGATCCTGGGGGGAAAGGCAGACAGTGGCCACACCATCCAGAATGCAAAAGCGAGGCAGTCCTTTCATTAATCGGCCCCGTCCCAGCAAGCACAAAAACAGAGACCCATGTGTTGGGAGTATGCAGCCAAGGGAGCCTGCTACAGAAAGGTCTGCAGGTTCCAGCATGCCTGCACAATCTGCCTTGGCACCCACTCTGCTAGGAACTGTCCCAAAGGTAGACCCTCAAGGGCCAATCCCCAGGACACCCAGTTTAATTGGCCCCAGCCCAATTAAGCTAGGACCCCTCGAACAGTGGCTGAAGAATTACCCCTATCGAGCTGCAGCATACTATTTGCTCTGCGGTTTCAATTTTTGTTTTTGCATTCCAGCCCAAGGTCCATGCATGCCACATTTATCCCCTGACTTAAAATCTATAATTGTCATGGAAGCCGTGGTAAAATACAAAATGGACAACGAATTAAAGGAAGGTAGGGTCTTGGGCCCGTTTTCCTCTCCCCCTACATCTCATTTAAGAGTTTCCCCATTGGGAATAGTTCCAAAAAAGGCCCCAGATGAGCATCGCCTCATTCACCATCTGTCCTACCCTTGAGGTAACTCGGTGAATTACGCTATACCTGATTACTTATGCACCGTCCATTACACATCTTTCGATGCAGCAGTTCGACTTGTTAGGCGTTACGGGCCGGGAGCAGAATTGGCTAAGTGTGATATTAAATCATCATTCAGATTGCTCCCGGTCCACCCAGCAGACTTTGACCTTTTGGGTTTCCGTTTTGACGGGCTTTTCTATGTTGACCAAGCTTTGCCTATGGGTTGCTCAGTGTCGTGCACTGCGTTCGAAACCTTTAGCACCTTCTTGGAGTGGGCAGTAAAAACTAAATCAGGCCTTAACAGGGTGGTACACTAACTTGTAACAAAAACAGGGGAGTGCCGATAACCAAACAAAAGCAAAGGACCAAAAGGTCTCCGTATTAAATACAATCACAAAAATAATAACGTCCCCAATGGGATTACCGTATCCTGGAATTAAGAGTCCAATCTCAATGTCCATAACCCAAAAGTCTTTTATAATCCACGTGCCATTGATATACAGTCCATAGAATTATTCACAATGCTGGCATTTCCGTGGTGTTCAGGTAACAACATAATCCATACATAATTCAAATAAGCCGTATCCGGAAACACAAGATGTACCACCCCTGGTCAGCCAATACTCCAATTCCGGCGAAATTCGCTATGACGGGCGGCAGGGGTGGTGAAATTACACAGATAGGTGTACACAGCCGACGAGGTACATTAGCAGAGAACTCCAATCTCTCGTTTCGACCCACAGAATAAGTCTTTTTCAAGGCTCAGTGTAGTCCCAAATCTGGTTCCCACAGCAGCGTACCCAAACGGCAATCAATACTCTGTAATATAACATCAAAATATTAGCTTGAAATCCCTGATAGGGGGGGCCCCTAGGAGGTCCCGAAGGCAACTCTCAAATTTTAACAAGAGGTATGGATCACAATGATCCCTAACAGTGGCAATCTATAAATGCATCCATTGCAACCTCAACATAAAACATACCGCTAATTAAAACAGGAGTCGGACGTACCTATTCAATGCGGACCAATCCCCATGTCGCCGAAGGGCTTATGGCAAAAGCGAGTATAACAGATCTTGCTAGGGATTATAACCATGTATGCAACAGGCGGGGTGGCTCATTACCTTGATTACCTCCAACCTGCACCTAATAGAGTAACTCCCTTACAGTTAACCCTTCGTTTAACCCGGAGGGAATCCCGCTGCGTAGGAAAATAATCCAGCGTTTTTCGGCCCTGTGTAAATACTAGGCATGGTTTCGAATCCAAAAATGCCGATTCTAAAATCAATGGGGGGGGGGGGATTTTTTTTGATTAGTAAAAGAAAGACTTACAAAAAATTCTCCAAAAATTTCTAAAATGTAACTTAAGTACTAACGAATTTCGTTAGTAATTCGTATGCCAGAGCATGCACATTCAGATGGTTTTGGCCTACAACTCCCAGAAATCCTAACAGCTGGTAAATTGGCTGGGATTTCTGGGAGTTGTAGGCCAAAACTTGAATAAATCACACTGAATTCTAGATGGGACTCTCCAAATAGGAAGGAGGGGAGGGAAGGAGGGAGGGAGGGAGGGGGGTATTCTATTCTTGGAAGCAGCAAAAGAAAAGGAGGAGGAGCCCCCCCCCTCGCTCCTCGCTGCCTCTCTCTCACCCGATCCTGAGGGAGCGAGGGCCCAAGTTTGCCCAGGCTGAGAGGAAAAGGAAGAGGCCTGAGGCTGTGAGGAACGGTGGGAGTTGAAGTCCAAAACACGTACCTGGAGGGCTGAAGCTGGCCCCTGTGATGGGGCATGGCAGAGCAACGGGGAAGAGAAGCATCTGAGAGAGCGCAAGGAGAGAGAGGAGGAGAAGCGCGCGCGTGTGTGTGTGTGTGTGTGAAGCTGGCCCCTGCGATGGGGCATGGCAGCAGAGCAACGGGGAAGAGAAGGAGGGAAGAAAGCGTGGAGGACTACACTTTCCAGAATGCATTGCCTACCTAGCAGCAGCGTCACTTCCAGTTCCCCATAGAAATGCGGGAAAAAGAAGAAGCTGAATGAAGGCGGGAAGGAAATGAGGGGGAGAAGACAGGGAGAAGTGAGTACGTAGTACAATAATTAATTAATTAATAATTAAGAATTTATTACGATCATAACGCAAATTGTTGGCCTCAAGGACCGTAAAGGAAGTCTACTTCCAGGTTCGCGGCAGCGATCCGTAAAAGCTCAAAAGTCCCATTACATACGAATCTCTTACGAATCCTTTTAATTTCCGTTTCATTTTTCTCATGCCTAGTAAATACGTCTCTACATTTCCATGCGGTGGTACTTGGACATTTTCCAGGCCGAAGAACCTCAAATCATTGGGACCATGCTTGTGTATTTTAAAGTGGATGTAGAGGGGTGAATCCTCAGAAAAGTTCCTGATTTTCGATTTGTGCTCCCCAACTCTAACTCCCATCATTCTGCTGGTCATTCCCATGTAGACCCGCCCACAAGGGCAGACCAACCCATAGACGCATCTTTGACTCTTGCAACTGAAAAACTCTTTGAATTTAATGGTTCGTGATATACTTTGGATATAAATTTCTTTTTCAGTGTAGACACATGAGCATTGCTGGCATCTCCCGCATGTGTGAGTCTTGGGTGTAAGGCTGCTCTTAGGCTTCCTTTCTCTCATCCTTGATGTTCTGGCTTCTTTTGTTTGCAATCAACGGGGGTTTCGAGAGGCCTGGGATGTTCTGAATCAAAGGCCAATGCCTGTATACAATCTGCTTAAAAAATCTAGTTTTGGGGGTCAGTATCAGGGGCCATACCAAATGGTCCAATGGTGGTTTATTGCTTTTGCTCAACAGGGTTCTCCTGGGGATGGAGTCCGCCCTCTGTCGGGCCCTGCGAATCACTTCCTCCGGGTAATCCCTCTCCCTCAATTTACTCATGAGTAATTCGGCTTCATGTTCATACGCTGAGGCAGTGGTCGAATTGCGCTTCAATCTTAACAACTGAGAGAATGGGAGATTCCTCTTCAACGAATGACTATGGTAACTCTGGAAATGCAAAAGTGCATCCCGGTCTGTGGGCTTGTGATAACATTTAACCCGCAATCGTTGGTTCTCCACAAACACGGTGACATCCAAAAAGTTGATACTGGAAGTGCTTGATTCCATGGTGAAATCAATGGTGGTATACCACGAATTCATCCACGCTTTGAGCTCCTCTACATTCGTGTCCCCAGAAACGATCATTTGCACGTCGTCTATGTATCGACAATAGTGCTTGATATTAAACGGCGGCCTGTTGGCAGGATCGTATATGAACCTTTGTTCCAATGAGTCCATATATAGGTTGGCGACTGATGGCCCAAGGGGACTCCCCATAGCTGTGCCCCAAATTTGCAGAAAAAATTCATTGTTATATTTGAAATAATTGTAGTCAAAGACGAAATCCGTCAGGTCCATAAGGAAACCTATGGGCGGTAAGTCCGTATTATTGTCCCGAAGGGATTCAAATGTGTCTTTTTAATACGGAGACCTTTTGGTACATTAACTTGACAATTTCCTTTTCATCGGAAGATATGGGTCAGGTGAGTGCAACATTCTGCTGCATTCTTTACAGCACCTGGCTCAGTATCTTGGTGTATCAAGGAGAAAACTGAGGGCCCACACACAGTTTTGACTTTTGGGGGGTGGAATTGGACATTGTTAACCAATATTCCAGGCTGCTGCCGGCCAGGGTGGCAGACTTGAAGACTAGGGTCGAGCAATTCTTGCTCCGTAATAAAGCCACTTTAAGAGAATTCCAGGAACTGATCAGTCACCTAAATCTCGCTTGCAAGGTAGTTGCATCGGGCAGGGTCTTCCTGCACAGGCTGCGCAATGCCATTTCTGACGTACTGATGACCCACCATCACATTAGGGTGACCTGGCATATGAAATTAGATTTGTCAATTTGGCTGTAATTTCTTTAAAATTTCAATGGAACATCTTTCTGGCGCCAAGATCTACTGCTAAAAAACGCCCTGCAAGTGCTGTCAGATGCTGCAGGCTCAATAGGATTTGGAGTTTATTTTTATGGGCACTGGTGCGCCAAAAGGTGGCCCGACAATTAGCATACATGGGGCATTACATCTGACTTAACCTTCTTGGAATTCTTCCCTATTTTAGTGGCAGTCTATCTTTGGGCCCATAGGTTCGCAAAATCCACAGTACATTTTTGGTGCAACAATATGGCCACTGTTCAGGTCATTAATACCTTAACATCCAAATCACCTAGGGTAATGGGCACCCTACATTTATTTACGTTACTTTGTTTACAGTTTAATATTTTGTTTCATGCATTCCACATTGCAGGGCTAGATAATTCATTAGCTGACGCTCTGTCTCACATGCAGTTGGAGTGCTTCAGACATCTAGCACCCACCGCGGACGTGCGCCTGAAAAGCATGCCAGACCATCTTTGGCAGGTTGGAGTGACGAAGTAACAGTTGGTATGTCATTGGCATTAGCACCTAGTTCCAGGTGAGCTTACTTCATGGCTGTCCAGGAATTTACGGAATTCAGGGGGTATTATGGTTTGCTCAAAGTTATTCTCATTCCCTACAAACACATAGCCCAGTTTTGTGTTTACAGTAGGAGAAGAGGGTTAGCTCCACACTCAATTAGAGCAAAGTTAGCTGCACCGGCCTATTGGTTCAAGGTGCAGAGCCTCCCTGATCCCACCAATGATTTCCGCCTACATAAACTTATGGCAGGATAGTCCTGAGCACATGATAGGCCGAGATATGATAGACAGCCTTTAACACCTGACATCTTGAAGGGACTTAAGCAATCATGGCCCACAGTTTGTGCATCCCAATATGAGCAATCATTATTTCATGCAACAGCTTTGACCACCTTTTTTGGGGCCCTGAGGGTGAATAGATTGGTGGCAGCATCTAAAACTGATTTTTCCCATCGTGCCCTACTTGCCTCTGATACCAAATCGACACAAGACAGGTAGGATGTAAAACTCTGTAATAGGATCACCCTAGGTCACCGTAAGCAAGAAGGCACATAACAACAACAACAGCAACAACAACAACAACCATTTTTGTACTTTTCAAAAAATAGAACTCACATGCTTGCAGGGGGGAGAAAAAAGGCCTATTTAGCACAAATAATGTGAAACTGGTGATGTCTGTTTCAACTTCAGTTTGCTTATTAAATATTTAACGTTCAACACTAAAAGTGTGTTAGGTATTCACTTTATAATTTTCTTTTAAATTTCACCCATTTATTAACTTCTTTTTGATCAACAGCTGCTTTGATTCATTAAAGCTTAAGAGCAGAATGAGATGCTGCCAGCATTCACAGAAGAGAAGACAAGAAATCTTCTGTACTCAAGAAGCTTAAATATATGAGCATTTGCTGGAAAAGGTATTTGGTAGAATTAATTGGTGCTATCTTCTACTTTTTCTGCTCAAGCAGCAGATCCAGGAATACATTTAGAGGCTAGAAATGTTTGCCCTCCCATCCCCGAAATAAAGAGATCACACACAATGTCTGGGTTAAATTGTGGACAACTTTAAATGTTACCATACCTATTTAATTTTATGCCTTAACCTAAACTAACACATGTCAAGAACTTGATGTACAGAGCTGAGGAGGTATTATAGTCAGGTATACCCATCAACTAACTGGGGTAAAAACCTAGGTTCCCTGGAATCAAAACCAGGCCAACCGCTAAGGGAAATGTGAAAGAAGTCTTTCTTACATGTCAAGACTAGACTCTCCCATTTCTGGGCCATCAAATTTCACCTCACCGAATAACTTACTTTTAGGTGAGTATTTTAGCATATGACCCACACCTTTAAAATGGGTGCCTTGTGTGAACACAAAGACCGAATTATTTTGAACAATTCAGCCGGACGTGAGCTAGCAGACGCTATCATGTCAGCATAATCTATTTTTTCACTTCCATAATAGCCTGCTCATAAGCATCTATAAACAGCTTATAAGCTGATCTTGACCCTTCATCACAGAGTTCCTGCCACACGCCATCTAGCCGTCTCTTCTCTCGCTTCATTGAACGTAGCTCCTCAGTAAACCAAGGGGATCGATTTTTGCAAGGTTGGAGAGGGCATCTAGGGGCGACCTCGTCAAGTGCATTGGACAATTTGGTGTTCCATGTATCCACCTGCATTTTGATCGAGTCACTGACAGGCTCCACGTCCCTCAGAGCATTCAGGAACCTACTGGGTTCCATTAGTCTCCTTGGGCAAATTCAAATTGTAGGTTTGGCGCCCCTGCAGGGTGGAGGGGCATGCTCCAAATGGATCCTCGGGGCGCAGTGGTCCAACCATGATATCTCAATAACAGAGGATAGGGTCACTTGGATTCCCACACTGAAGACCAAGTCCAGTGTGTGTCCCACCCAATGTGTGGACTTAGTATTGCAAAGTGAGAGTCCCAGTGTTGCCATGGTTGACACTAGATCCACTGCTGCTGCAGAAAATGAGCCTGCATCGGTGTGGACGTCGAAGTCCCCCAAGACGATAAGTCTTGGGAACCTCAAGGACCACTACGAAACAGTCTCAAGCAGCTGGGATAGACTTTCTGCCAGTGCGCAAGGCACTCGGTACACCAGCAAGAAGGCTATACTCTCCTGTGAATCCCACACTAGACCAACACTCTCAATACCGGCGATGTTCAGTGCAGGAACTGCCCTGAGAGATAATAGATCTCGAGAGAGCATTGCCACTCTACCCCTCCACACCCCCCTCCCCACCTCCCATTCCAAATCTGGTGGGTGATTACATATCCTGGATATCTTAGTTCTTGAAGGAGGGTCTCATCTCCTTCTTGTATCCAGGTTTCTGTAATGAAGAGAAGGTCAGCTACTAAGTCAGTTTATGACACATCCTTTGGCCTGCTGGTCAGTCTTTGAGGATCTGATCCGTATTTGTAATTTGTTTTGAGTTAGGTTAGCATCGGCTAAAAGCAGTGCATGATATGAAGTGTCCCTTTTTGATAGGGCCACCACTTGACTTATCTTTAGGGCACCAAAAAGGCTGTTAGTGCAGCTGCATGGAAAACTTTTCATACTCTGACACGCAAATCTTTGGCCAAGTATGTTTAAGGCCTCTTAAGATGTTGGGGGTGAGAGGTTCCCTATCATCTATGGGCCGACCCTGCTGTCACAACCAGCCAGCCACGAGCTTGTGCAATCAAAAATGATTGGTGACATCAGGGAGACCCTGGGCTTTAAACCAATAAGCTAAAGCCACCAGTTTTTTCCAACATAAGGGACATAAAGTGTTGAACCCTGTGTCTCAAGTCTGCCACCTTGTTAGGGGTCAACTGGGAATATTGTTGTATGGTGTCAATCTCTACCCCAAGGAAGGTTAACACCTGATGAAGGCCTTCGGTTTTTGGTTGTTTCTTTTTTTTGGCTAGGGGGACACCCAATTGTTTAGTGAGCTGTTGGAAGGACTGTAGTAAAAAAGGACATTGTCCAGTCCCACATTTTCCTATAAACAAAAAGTCATTGAGGTAGTGAACTATAACAGAAAGGCCAGATTTTGTTTTGATAGCCCACTCAAGAAAAGTGCTAAATGTTTTGAAAGCTGCACATGATATTGAACAGCCCATGGATAGGGCACGTTCCATCTAAAATAGACCTTGAAATCAAAAACCTAGCAGCTCAAAATCTAGGGGATGGACCGGAAGCAACCAGAATGCGGATTGAATATCACATTTTGCAAGTTCAGCCCCCACTCCATATCTCCTGACAATGTTAACAGCCATGTCGAAGGATGTGTATTGAACCGTACATTGGTCCTCCTGTATCGCATCCTTCATCGATCTGCCTCTGGGGTAAGACAGCATTTTAAAAATTATTTTTGGTACTATTCCCAGGGGGAGAGACCCGAAATTGAAGCGTGGGGGACGATGAAAAGGGGCCTAAAATGCAGCCCTCCTTCACCTCTTTATCAATTTTTTGTTTAACTATAGCCTCCCTACCTGTTATTGATTTTAAGTTGGGCGACAACCTCGGTACACGTGGGCCTTGGGCTGGGTTCCGAAAACCGGATGTAAAGCCATTGAGTAAATATTGTGCGGCCACCCTATCGGGGTAGGCCTTTAGCTAGTAACTTAGCTGGTCTAGTTTAATTGGGCTGGGACCCTTTAGGAAAGGGAGGCTGGGTTGGGCTCTTTTTAGGCAACTGGTTTTCTCAGCTGTTCACCCAGTTTGGCTTTCCTTTATTGCAATATTTAGCTGAGTGAGATCCCTGACAAATGATGCATGAGTGTTGAAATCTACAGCTTTTGCATGCGCAGGCTCCCTAAGCTGCATACTCCAAGCACATAGGTCACTGACGCTGCAGTTGGGATTGTGGGGCTGCTTGCTGAAAGGACTGCCCACTCTTGACATTTTGAATTGTATGGCCACTATCGGCCTTTTGGGTGTAAATCGCCGTATTTGGGTTCATGACTTCCATTCAGAGTTGGTTGTCAATGAGATCCCAACACCTATTGGGGCGACTTGCAGCCTCGGAATGGAAGCATTTATCATATTCAAGCCATAAATTTCCGGGAAAATTGACATGGACGCCATATATAATGTTCTGGTATTGAAACAGGGACTTGGCCCTGTATGGGTTGGCTTCTGAAATTAAACTGGCATAAATCATATAGCAAGCCAACCAATTTCCCCAGTTTTGCTTGACCCTCCTCTTTTATCTTAGCTTTGTTTTCCTCATCTAGGTCATCCTTCTCCTTTTTATCTAACTCTTTAAAGTATAACGAGAATATGTCAACGTATTAATTTCTAAGTATATTATCAATGGTTTTTTGAGATAGATGAGAATTCAAGGCTGTTGTGGCCACGACTGGCGTTGCCGATGGTGGTCACTTGTCAGTGCCCCAGTATTGATTGGCTAGATCAGTTCTAGCCAATTCTAAAGTTGGTTGTGGAATGATAAGGGCTTGTGAAGCGGGATCTTTATTGTATCCATCTGATGCCACAGGCATTGTCTATGTTGCCTGACTAGGTTTCATGTGTTGTGATTGGCCCTGATCCCAGGGCCATGTAGGTGTAGTATTTGTACCTGTTGACATGGTTGGTAGATTGGACAGTGGCATTGGCATGGACTCGCCAAGCACTGACTCAGAGCCAGAAGAGGGAGTTGGTGCAGGCTGTTGAGATGGCAGTTGTTCCTCACCAGATGGCTCACCCTGGTAGCTCACCCTAGATAGGCTGGTTGTCACTCTGTGCCATGTAACACCTGCTGGTTTCTAAAAGAGAAACACAGGAGAAGAGAGTTTTAAATATTAACTCCTTACTTGTCCGCTACGCCGACCATGGGCTGGTGTCCGCTGAAGCCAACCCCCTTTCTTTTTCCATGGTAGCCCCCAACCCATCTGTTATGGCCTATCCAGCCCCATATATGAGAGGCTACAAAGCGGGCCACACCAGGCAAAGTAACACTGATAGATATTCCAAACTTTGGTTAACTTATATACTCATCCTTAACTCATTGTTGTAATTGTGAAGTTCTTATTCTTATATTTATCATAATATATACGTATACACACACTGTGGTGTTTCAGCCTGGTGTTCATGTGCATGATGGGAATGATGGGATTGACAGTGAGCATGCTGATGTGCAAAAGGAAGTTTCTGATGAGGCTTCTGCTCCTGAGAACAGTTTAGCTCCCAGGGCACTGTTAGATAAACATTCCTTCGTTAAAGACTCAGAAGACCTTGACAGAGATAGTGCTGCACCTGAGAATGTTAATGACCAAGAGATGATATTTGATCATAGAGCAAACATTCGGGAGTATAGACAGGCCTCCCATGACTTTCGCCACAGCTGCAGGCTCCATTCAGGGAGTACAAAGTGAAACTGGGTTTTCTGTACTTAAGATTGTAAGAAAGGCCCAAGCTTCAGTTTCCAGGCCTCGTTTAGAATAGACCACGTCAAGTTTTCCTTGTCAAAAAGTTCATGTTTTTGCCTAGACCTTTTTCATGGATTGTTTCTATTGCTGCATTGAACTGTGCTAGAATCTAGTATCAAGCTTTCAACTTTTGCCTTTTGGATCCTGGTATTTTTTGAACTGTGTGCTTACTTTGGATATCTTATGTTTTATCTTTTTTAACCCTTTTGTTGGACACTATATTTTGTTTCAATAAAAGCCTATTATTCAAAGGCTGTCTGATGTGTGTGTGAACTAGGGGGATTCTGTCTGTCTGAAGTACAACACACACATATGTATCATTGGTAATATTGTTATTTTGTATTAGTATTAACATTAATAGAATTGGTAATTGTTATTTATATGACCAATATAATAAGGTAAAGCCGTGAGGCTGGACACATATCAAGCCCAGCCTTGAACTTGATATAAATATAACTTAAACAATAAGTTTGTTGACAGTAATTAAGGTATCCCTGTATGGGCCATGCTATAGTGATGCATTGTAGTAATCCAGTCTCCGAAACAATGGGCCATGCTATAGTGATGCATTGTAGTAATCCAGTCTCCGAAACAAATTGGCCGCCCGGCAACTAAAAACAAAATGGCCCCTGGCCATGTGGCTAAGATGGGAGCCGCCATCTTGAGCAAGGTACATATGGAAGCATGGCCCGGGCGTGATCCCTTGTGGGAGCCACCAAATCAGGCAGGCCCGTATACGGCCGGATCAATGGCCACCAACAAACTAAAGAAAAAGGGGGCTGCGGGAGAAGGAGGGCGACAGCGCCGCTAGCAAGGGACAAAACTGCCACTCAAGGCCCTGATCCTCCACGGCCTGAGTCCCTGCTGATGGTGGGCAACCAGGGGGAAAAGCCTCCACAGAAGGAGAAGACTGCTCCCTTTCCCAGCAGCACACCTGGAGCCCAGGGATCACCACACGGCGCCTCCAGCCCCATGAAGAAGAGGCACTGCCGCGGAAGAGAAAGATAAGGAAAAACAGGGAGGGGAGGAGCATGAAGGCCGCCTCCCAACACCGCACCAGAACCCAAGCCTCAGCATCGCCCACACCCAAAGGCCCCATGGCAAACGTCGCAATGCAGGTGGAAATTTGCTCCCCATCGGCTGACGGGGAGCAAGGAATGGAGAGCGCGGTGCGGGTGGAAAAGCAGGAAAGCCGCGGCAACTGACCCTCCCTTTTCCCCACCTCAGAAGGAAAAAATTGCCGTTATGCGGCAGGCCTTTGCTCCCCGTTCGCAGACAGGGGGCAAGGGCACGGAATTGCATGGGGGGAGGAGGCTATGCGATCCCCCCCAACTCTCCCTCCGCCCCAGAAGGAAAAATTGCCACAATGCAGCAAGGAAACTCATTCCCTCGTCCAACTGGGTGCAAGGGAACGGAAGCATGGGGGGACGGATGGGAAGGCCGGCCACGCCAGCCACCTCCCACCACCCCCACAGCCAGGAAGGAAAGTTTTGGAGCAGCAAAAAATTGCTCCTCCAGAGGATGGGGAGCAAGAAAAAACAGAAGAATGGGGGAGGGGAGCGAGAAGGCCACCACCCAGCCTCCCATACTCCCCACCCCGCCCTGGGACTGGAACTCACCACTTGCCACGCAGCGACTGCCGAATCTGCTCCCTGGTGGTGAGCAGCCAGTCCTCGGAGGGGGGGTAGGGGGTGAGGCGCACTCCCCTAGGGCCCCTATACAGACCTCAGCAGCAGCAGCAAAGTGGAGACGCGTCTGTCTCCCTCGACGATCTGGTCCCAACTGAGGACCAGGAGGCTTACTGGTCAGTTAGGCTGGCCATGCCCCCTATTCTGGATTGTTCCATTTGGAACCATCCATTCTCTTATTTGGGGGTGGGGGGAGGAAAATTGCTCTCTACACCCAGCGTGCTAGGGGTAGAGAGTGTATTCTGGACAACTGATCAGCAGTAGATTAAGAATGGACAAAAGGGTCATTTTCTTCATAACAACAGATACGCAATATGATCTGTTTCAATATAAGTTATGCTTCTAGCTATCATAACTAACACAACTCTAGAAATATTTTCTTAGAAAAGTCTAAAATTCCATAGAAAATCGGCGAGTAACTACAGTGGATTTGTGGAGGGAAGATGGGGTGATGGTCTTATTTTACTATGATTTTTATATGTTTTTTATTAATTTGCAAGCCTCTTTTGACACACAGACTTGGGGAAAGTATGTCGTACATGCATATGTTGAGAAAAGCAAACAGGCTGGATGACCACTTGTTAGGGTTTTTAAAATCATGCTTTTCCTGCATGGCAGAGGGTTGGACTGGATGCCCATGTGGTCTCTGCCAACTCCATGATCCTATGAATGTAAATCTACTGTCCAGCATATGCTGAACTGCAATAAAGATATTTACTAGGCATGAGAAAAAAGTTATGAAAATGATTCGTTTCGTAAGAAATTCGTAAGAAATGCTACTTTCGAGTATTTCCGCACCTGGAACGCCAACCAGGAAGTGGACTTTCTTTTTCGAACTTTGGGGGCCAGGATTTTCTTAAGTGTCGTTATTAGGTCGTAAGGGGGGGGGGCACCCTCCTTCTCTCTCACCACCCTCCTGCCTCCCTTGCCAATAAGTATTATGGCAAGGCAAGCCCTAAACTCGCTCCTTCTTTCGGCTGGAAGCCTGGAAAAAATGTAAACAGAGAGGTTTACTCAGAAGTAAATCTGCAAAGGAGGGCACTTTGGATGAAGGGCCCTCCTTTGTGGATTTCCTTCTGAGTAAACCTCTCTGTTTACATTTTTTCCAGGCTTCCCTGCCTCTCCTGCCCTGCCAGGATCTAAAGCATCAAAGAGTTTTGGGGTGAGAAACCAACCTAATGTATAATAGAATGAATGCTACTGTAAGTGCCTAATATTATAAGTAATCCAAATGGTCACTGTACCATTCCATGCACATGCAATAATACAGCAGTAATAACAATAACAAGAGGTAAAATTCAAACCGAAGTATTCTGACTGGTCCCTCCTCATGCGGTGCAAATGGGCTCTTCTCTTATTAGCCCGGGACAAGCCAGCGTTTGCTGCTTGGGAGCACACACCTACATATTCTTGAAGAGGGGGGGGATTTGCTGCAGAATCCCGGGCTCATAGAGAAGATTCTGCAGCAAATCCCCCAAAGAATATGTATGTGTGTAGCACAACGTTATTTTCCTGGGCTCACAGAGAAGAGCCCGTTTGCACCATGAGGAGGGACAAGTCAGAATACTTCGGTTTGAATTTTACTCTTGCACATGCAATAATACAGAAGAGTAGGGAAATTCAAACCAGTATTCTGACTGGTCTCTCCTCATGGGGTTGGGCTCTTCTCTTATTATACCCGGAAAAGCCAGTGTTTGCTGCTTGGGAGCACACACATACATATTCTTGGGGGGATTTGCTGCAGAATCCGGGCTCATAGAGAAGATTCTGCAGCAAATCCCCCAAAGAATATGTATGTGTGTGCACCCAAGCAGAAAATGCTGGTTTTTCCCGGGCTCACAGAGAAGAGCCCGTTTGCACTGCATGAGGAGGGACAAGTCAGAATACTTCAGTTTGAATTTTACTTCTTCTTATACCCATTGTTATTACTGCTGTATTATTGCATGTGCATGGAATGTCCTCGGGAGGTATATGACCAGCCTGGGCAAACTTGGGCCCTCGCTCCCTCGGGATCGTTAGTAATTAAGTTACATTTTAGAAATTTTTGGAATTTTTTTTGTAAGTCTTCCTATTACTAATCAAAAAAAATCCCCCCCCCCCCTTAGATTTTCGATTTCCTATTTTTGGGTTCTAAACCATGCCTAATACTTACATCCAATATTATACAACTACAGGTCCCCCAACAGAAATTATCTTCTGACATTCGTCTTGCAAGGACAAGAAAGCTCCACCATAGTCATAGTAAGCCTTTTTATTCTGAAAGCTATCAAGAAAAGAGCACATTTCCTGAAAGAAGAACCAGAACAATAATACTCTGACTTTAAATAGGTCAGCTGTTGTCCTCTCCTTATTGCCTTATATTTTGTGTTGTATTTTGAAATGGTCATATGACTAATCAAATAAATAAATTATATTATTATTATTATTACCATTTCTGGATTTGGTATTTAGGTATTTTTAATATTTACTAGCCCAGATAATGGTGATGGGGATTAACGCTGAATAGGAGAGTGGCTGCCCTGGAGGAATTAAGCAATTTGGAGTGTATGTGCTATAGCACAGCAAGCATCTGAGGATTTGTCAGAAGGTATGGGGATGATGGGTTTCAAAATGAGGAGACTGTGTGTGATGGGAATGAATTGCAGGCCTCAGATCAGGCATATGAGGCTGCAGCAGAGGATGTTTTGAATTATCATGCTAGTTCACAGGCAATAGGGGAAAGTGGAAGTCTTTGGGCTGATGGAGAGTTTTCCTAGGAAACTATATTGGAGGGAGTAAGACACAGACAAAGTAAATGTTCTCACAGAAGCCACGAGAAGTCCTTGAAGTCCAGGTATGTTTAGCATGATGTCATGGGTGCCTGGACGGGTTTAAATTAAGCATTTTGGCTTCAAGCCTCTCAGGGGAGACAACCTTGGTAAAGGATGGTTTCCTGTCTTGCTCTCAAGTTCCATGTTAAAATTCCTGCCTTTGTTCCTGTAAGGGTTTGCCTTAGAAGAAACTCCTGTTTTCTGGTTTATGGATTTATGCTTAGATAACTGCTGTGGATGCTAGGTACTGCTCTTCTGTATTTCCTATTTTGGATTACTGCTATTTTGTATTCCTACTATATTGACCTTTTGGAAATACCCGTTTCACCTTTGTACCAGTTTTCCTTAATAAATATTTCTAGATAGTACTATTGGACTCTGATGTGGTACTAGGTGGAAAGGTGTTTCAGTGCTAGAGTGCAACATTATGATAAGGGAGTCTCAACATTATCTGGGCAAAAATCTTGATGGATATAGTCTTCTCTCTTTACCCTCTCTAGATTAAAAATTAAGGATGTGTAGACTTAAGTTACATTTATTGGGGTCAGTATCATGAAATAATTGGTGATCATGGGAGACTACTGAATGAAGAGACCAATGAAGGTGACCATCTTGGGGAAACTTTGAGATGATTCAGTGAAGACGATATAAATAATTGGTTGGGGGCATGAGGTGTGTTAGAGAGGGGCAACAGGAGACAAAGGTTGAGGTACTCTTCATCATGTAGAAGCAGATTCATCAAGCAAAATAAATATCCAGAGCCCTAGCTACCATTAACAGTCAAACCCAGATTCCATTTCTATCATGAGTAGAATAGGAATGTTCAGGTAGACACATTAGGAGTCCTTTAACTGTGGCTGAGTATTCCTAATTTGTTTTAGTATCTTTGTAACCCTTGTAGATGTGCCTGAAAGAAGGCGACTTCATGTATGATACACCCTTTTGCCAATGTAAACTGTTTTCTTATAATATAAAACTTCCCTTAAAGATCCCCATTTCCCCACACTCTTTTTATGTCCTTGGATCAATGCGCATGCATATAAGATTGGGAAAAACTTTGCAAAGTCAGAGCTGGGAATTGCAAGTCAGGGTTCCTCAGTAACTTCCCACTGTGTTACTCCATAATGTGATTAAAAACCAATTGGTGGTGACTGCTTAGATAATATCAAGGAGTCACATTTATCATTCAAAAGATGGTGTAGGTGGGAATGTCAGAAAAAAGGGGGCAAAGGATCACAATAATGGACTTGAAAAATTACATTGCATATAGGTCTCCAGCCCACCTACTCCTGCCTTTAAAAAAATCACACATAGTATTATATTTGTAATGATATTACCTAGTTTGGGAATTTTAATTGAGGATTCTAATGGAGAGTGACACTTGTGGAAGGAAAGACACCCTAATACGTTGGGAGGGGAGAGTTATTTCCTATGTGCACTGTGTTTTCTTAATCTATTGAAAAACATAAGCAATGTCATTTCTTAACTGACATGGAGATTAATAACCTGCTTCCATCAATCTGATTCTAACTTGCCACATGGTTTCCCATATTTCACAGGGCATACATCATTTAAGCTGTAGATGAAACTTGCTTAGTAAAAAAGCCAGCTGTATCAAAATTATTCATAAAGGAAATTGCATCTCAAGACAGTTTAAAACTCGTATTAGATAAAGGAAAAGGTTGCTTGCTGAAAAGCAGCTGTAAGGGAGAACTTTTAAAAAAACAATTCTTGTGTGCCTACTTCTGAATTTATTTGAGTAGAAAAAACAAGATGCAAGAAGGCTGTGCACAATTTCCTGATTCCTGTTGTGAGGATGCATGCACATAGGAAATTGCTCCTTCACTCCATACATGCCTAGTTGATCCTCATTATTTCACAAGCAAAGAAATGTGGATTACCAGTGTCAAAGTCAGAAGAACATAGGTAACACTGAAAGAACAAAGTCAGTTCCACTGTTACATCACTCTCAGTTGTGTTCTGCTACATCTCAACCCCTGTCACAACCATGTAGTTTGAGAGTAGAGGGCTGACAGTAGGCTGAAAAATTGAGGATCATTGCAGGCAATATTCTGATAGTTTGCTCATAGTGCCATTCTCCTCTGTGGTCTCCCAAGACTCCTTTGGCTGACTGCTGCCCAAACACGCCCCACCAGCTTCTACATGACCATGTTGTGATGGAAGAACAAAAGATGAGTCTGGTCTTAGAAGGTGTAGTCTTCAAAAAAAAAAAAAGCTTCAGAGAGATTTATCCCAGTCAGTTTGACCTACACTTGAGAAGGCCTCCTTATTTTCACTCCAGTTTTCAAATATTATTTCCATTCCGGTTCTGGGCATTTAAGAGTAAAAAAAGAAGCTATAATATTATACACTTGATATCCATGTTATCTCATGAATGCAAAAGATTGGTTTGCTTGAATGGAGACTGCAGTTGCCCACAATTCAGTCCTGGCATCAACATGGAAAATTGGAAGTAGAATATGGGAAATATATGTAGTCATACATAGACTCCTTTCCTCCTTAAAAAAAACTTTGTCTGAGGGTCAATTTTATCCATGTCTAATGAATAAAATAGACATAGAGAGCCCATTTCTGAAATGAATCAAATAGACATATGTCTATTTGATTCTAATGAATCAAATAGACATAGAGAGCCAATATGTCTTTTGGATTTTGAATTTTCTCTGATTTTGGAATAACTGTATTTGTATAAATGAATACAATGAGATTGAACCCAATTCTAAAAAAAAATTCATATATGTGTCATGTACATCTTGGACACATATCCAATCTTTTCTGCATGAAACAGTTTTAATAATTTTGTGCATGAAACAGTTTGTGTATATTGAATAATCAGAAAGCAAAGGATTTTATTTCTAATATTTTAATGTATATTTGTAATCATGTTGTTCACTTAATTGTTAATTTGTTTTGTAATGTGATTGATGTTATTGTTGGCACTCGACAATCACCACTCAACAGTCCTGCATTCTTTGGCTGGTAGGAACAGCTATTTGTTTCAGAGCGCTATTATGTTCTTTATCTTGTAAAAACTGTCTATGCCTGGTCCATATTTCTTCCTCATATATTCACCTATAGTTCCAGTTCATCTTCTTATTAATCTGCATGTTTAAAGGTTTCACTGTATTCATTACCAAACATTATCCTTAAAAAGTAGGATTATAACCAGTCTTAATTGCATTATACATAACCAAAAATGTCTCTTTCTGTTAAATGTGTTATCTGAAACTTCATTGCCTATTTCTGCAGAATATTCCTCTTTACTTATTAGCTAGAGTAATAAATAATAATTTTTAAAAAATGTTTTTATTGTTCTTACTAAACAACTATACATAACCACGATTACCATGCCTTTTGTCCTTTTTCATTCCCATTATAAAGTAATAAATAATAATAATATAGCACCAACAGCCACTCTGGGGCCAGAGTAAAGGAAGGGAGCTGAGAAGACAGGTCCATCTTGTTTCTTGCGACATCAGGGCCCCTCCCCCAGCAACAATATAAGATTATATAATACTAATATTATGAATGATGTATTAGTACTATATTAGTAATGTAGTATGTTCATATGACTTGGAAGCCACTCCAAGTCCCCTTCGGGGTGAGAAGGACGGCATATAAATGTTATAAATAAATAAATAAATAAATAAATAAGACCATCTTCCCGAACTAAATGATACAAATGCCTGAAAAAAAAATCTGGCCTCTGTGGCAGCTCTCTATGGCATAAGTAGATGCCAGAATTTCCTCCTACACCATACCATTTATCCAAGTGTCTTCTTTTGGAAGGAAATGTCTCAAATACTCTTTGTTACTGGTGGTGTGATTTTTTTTCACAGTTTTCTTGCTGAAGAAAATGACACATTGTAAGTTATTATAATGACCTGGGTGTTTGCATACAGCTCATGCATATTGTGCTGTTCATCCATTTTCTAAAGTATCACTGCTTAATGGTCAGCTTTCATATGCTGATTAACAAAGAATTGTGCTATTATATTTGTATTATTATTATTATTATTATTATTGGATACAACAATTTGGAGTTTTTTTCCTTGGAAGTTTGACAAAGAATACTAACATATGTGATCATTTGTTGGCAAATGTAGTACTACAGTATCGCTCACAACATGAACATATATGAGGATTGCGTTTTTGGACTTGTGAATGAAATGAAAGAAAGCTCTAAAATAGCCCCACGATGCTCATCTGATTTTGCATTATCACCTATCCTACACCTACACTCTTTTCTTTCCCATCACTTTTAGTATTCAGAGCTCACCCCTGGACATCTGACCAAAGCTGTCAAACAAGCGATTTTATCACATTTCAGAACCTGGAACATTTCCCAATGCTGCGGAGAATTTCATTTGCAAGGCTGAATTAGCAATAACTTCCACGCTAGCTCTCCTTTGCTGTTTTCACCAGCTTTTATTTGCCTGAAGAACTGAAATTCTCTCAGTGTCCAGATATTTGACAGCTGAGAATTCAAGAGCCAAGAAACTTTGGCCTCAAGTTTTCTTGAATGAGTCTATATAAGTCCATTAAACAAACATGAACAGGCCAGAGAAAAATGGAAACTGTGAACCTCAGGCTGCTACTTGCTGGAAGGGTAGTCAATCCCATCCATACAAAACACCCCACATGTAATTCTCTGAGTTACAGAATGAATCCCTAGAAATGTTCTCATCCATCTAACTTTCCAGAAAGTGGGAAAAAACCCTCCTAGTTCCTCCAGTCACATCACAGAAAATCATTGCCAGTGGTGGAAGAAAAGGCCTAGAAAAGAAAAGAACCAGCTCCGAACAAGGAAAGATCTATCCAAGTAGAATCTCTGAACAAGGAAAGAACCACACAAGTAGAATAATAATTCTATTTGGGTAGATCTTTCCTGGTTCAGAGCTGGCCATAAACAATGGCATTGGTTTCCCTTTGAATAATTACACAATGGAACAACATTGAAGTCTGCCCACCAACACCTAGATATTCTTTAGATCTTGGAGCATCCCAGGATATTTTGTTCCCTAAAACTGAGTGCAAATATATTTAAGCAAGGGCCATTATTTTAGTGTTTTACTCTATTTGAACACCATTTCTTACTTCATGTCAAGTTTCACACTGCTTTATTGAAAGGCTTGTTGGTTTTGTTTCTGTCCCAGAGGCATACTGTAAAATGTCATTTACAATTGTCTCAAAGATCTCTTTCTGAAGTGATAGAAAGTCACTGAATTGAACGTAGTCTGTTTTCTCTTCAGGACAAATCCATCAGCAGTTTAATCATATGCAAGAACACTCATACATTTAGAGCCAAGGATGCATAGATTAAAGCCTAGCATGAGTAAATTCACACCATGCTGTTTTCTCAGTTCTTGTATCATTTCCATATTGCTTTTACTCATATATCAAAGGATGACATAAGGAAGGCTTTATATTAAATACACCCACATCACAAAATATGTAATTTATTGAGTTGTGTCACTTACCTTATATCCAGACAGAACAAGTAATAGCCATTTCACTTGCTATGTTTTCTGCCAGCTCTTTGTTTACTGATGTGAAAACAGGTTATGTGAAGCTGCCATATTTTCATAGAGATGTATGTCAATAATCATTGGTACATAATTCTTTTTCACTTATACATATACATGCATTTTGTTCATCCCACCAGCTACTTGGTGAGAACAAATGGGAAGATCTTCTCAGTGGCTTCTTCCAAGCTGTTAAATTCTTTCCTATGGGAAGTTAGGTCTGCTACCACTCTGTTCATCTGCTAACTAGGCAAAGATCTTTCATTAGAGGCAGCCCCAAGAACATGGGGCTAGGGAGTACAATCTAGCCTATAACTTTATGTTTCATAGTTTCTGAGTTCACCTAATCTAGTAATAGGAAACTCTTGTGTAAAAAACCCACCAAATATTATAGAAAAGGATTTTAAAAAACCATACTGAAATGCAAAATAAATCAACATTATTAAGAGATTATATCTTATCAATGCCAAATGCAAAGATGAAAGATGCTTTAAATATTGTTTGTGTATTAAGTGTTGTATGAATTCATTACACATGGTGTAGCCTATTTATTTCCCTCTGATGCTATCTGTTTGTCTGGGTGCCCCCAATTAGATTTGTTAATAAAATGTAACTGGAGACATCATCATCATCATCATTGCAGGATAAATATTTTAAAATATTATGCTGATATGACCTATGTTTGTACACGAAGAGTGATATAAAATTACAATGAATCACTTCGAAGTAAAGTCAGAGGTAATAGATAGTTCAGAAAAGTTTCTCTTGAAGCCACATTTCCACATTAAGTGAGGTCTTATACTCTTCATAATTTATTTTAATAATTTTAATTATTTCTGAATATTAAGCATTTTATTTTATAATCCCTTTTTGCTTTTATCTTTCCTTGTTTTGTACTTTATATATATATATTAAAATTAAGTTTCATTTGAGGTTTTACAAACCCTTGAATTAAATATTCAGTCTTTTATGTAAAGCTCCTTGCTCTCTACTTCCTCTATCTTTAATTAATAAGGACACAATCCTATACACATTTATTCAAAAGTAAGTAAAAATGAATGTGGTAGAATTTACTTCTGGAGACTCACTGTCCAATACTGTATGAGGTGGCATAGTTCTACAGATTGAACTATGCTAAATCTCTCTTCTTAACTCATTGTCCAGACTCACTGTTTAGTCACTGCAGCTTCTTGCTGTTGCCATTCAAGAAAAGTGGGAGGTGAAGAATGAGAAAATGGAGAAACATTCAAAACACTGACATCTGCTGGAATCCACAAGGTCCTTCAGAAGTCTCAGCATATGATGTATTCATCTGTCTCCCACAAACTGGGACACTCTTCAACATTATTGAAAATATCCTCAAAAGTGCTCTACTTTTGCAAGGTGCTCTTTTGTAAATAAGATTGCCTTATGATTGCTCTCACATTCAAACAAGATTTAGGGTTTCCAAAGCAAAAGTCATGGAAGGAAAAGATATCCACTGTTAAAACAGTCTAGGGTCAAGAAAGCTACAAATCAGAGACAGGGACCCAAGATTCCAAATGGTTAAACAGTACAAGGGTCATAAATTAATTAAACACACTTGCAAAAGTTGAGCTGTCAAGAAAAAGACTGAAATTGTACTCAATAAGGTGACTGTTGAATCTAATCTCCTTATATAGGCAACCTGCCTATATAACTTTAAGGACACATCTACCACTGCTGGGCCCAAGTATCAGGGCTGTAGCCCGGATTTTGATTCAGGGGGCTGAGTTTGGTTCAGGGGGGGCTGAGACTGGGTGGAAGAGGGTCTACCCTAGCAAACCTTTTGTATTGTTATCCCAATAACCCCATTAATGTGGGATATAATGAGCATGGTGTTCAGATCATGATTTAAATGCACGTAACAGATTAAATAATGTACCAGTAAGGCCTTTTCGCGGACCACCCTGAATTTTCCCTTAGCCCCGCCTGCCAAGTGTCATAACGTTTGGGTCATCTCCTGATTTTTAGGATTTTTCTTTCTTTCTAGAAATAATACCTTTAAAATTTCCCAAAAAGGTATTCTCCACTGGCCCTGCCCTATAACTTCTCAAGGAGCAGCAGCAGTACTTAATGCTGCAATACTTTTGAATAGTATAAATAACAATAATCTTTTATGTCCTGGTGGAGGTTAGAGTTAGAGGGAGACGATGGGTTATGTTGGCTTGGCAAAGTTTCCACAAAAGCCCAATAGTTACTACTACTACTACTACTACTACTACTACTACTACTAGGTGGCAACAGCCAAATTATTATTAACTGAAATTAAGGATGCAGTGAGGAAATAAGAAAGATTCAGTGCTTGAAGCAAAGCCAAGCCAAGCAAAAAGCTAAAGCAAAACTGCAAGTGAACATAAAGGCAAGGCAAATTAGGTAAGGCAATCGGCAAGGCAAAATAGGCAAGACAATCAGACAGAGCCAGGATGTAACTGAGCAATGGAGGTGCTTGCCCAGTGAATTAGACACAGCTTGCCTAAGACTTGTCCCAGCGTTCTTCAACTCCGATTGGCCCAACAGCCAGGGCTCACAGGGAAACCTCATGTGAGCATATGGTAGCCTCTCTGCGCATTGCATGTTCCCGAATAGAAAGGAAATAGTTGTGCAGCCATGTGGGCTATTTCGGGTGAAAAAAACTTGGCAGCTGTGTCCTTGCAATTACAGCCACCCAACCAGGGCAAAGAAGCTGAAGCAGCTGAAGACAAACAGCCAAAATAAATCTGTGCACAAGTCTAAAAATTATAATTATTTTTAAACAGTTTTCAATCTTATATACTGCAAAATTATTTCAATATTTCTTCTTCTTCTTTCATTTTACCTTTCTGGCAGACATGAGATTCAAGGTGCCATACAAACAAAAATATAGCCTAAAAACAAAAAATCAAAAAATACCCTACATTAAAATGATTAAAAACCTACTTTTTAAAATGTTTTTATTATAAACAACAATACATAACCACAATTACCATGCCTTTTGTCCTTTTTCATTCCCTTCTCCCTTCCCACTCCCACCCCTCCCTCTTCCCTGTTGACGATGAAGTCCTTTTTTCTCCGTTACATGAGCCTTCTTTTGATTCTTTCAATTTTTTCTTCCAGCTTTCATCATCTGGTTTCACGACCTGTAACCATCTTTTAAATGGAGTCCAAATTTCTTTAATTTTCTTCTGTTTGTCTGACCATGTCTTTTTGCTTCTTGTGATGTCCATAATATCTAGTTGTATTTGGTCCCACACATATTCATACCATTTTTCAAGTGTCCATTTCTTTTATTCTTTCCAACCCCAAGCTATTACTGCATGTGCTGCTCTAAACATCATCATCATCAATTACTGGTCTTGGTCCTTAACTCTTCTATCTCCATATATTCCTATTAACAAAATTTCATATGTATATCAAATTTTATTTTAGTATGTAATTCTATCTGGTCTAGAATTTGACTCCAGAATTTTTGTATCTTTTCACATTCCCACCATAGATGTGAATAACATGCTTCCCAACTTCCACAATGCCAACATTTGGGATTTAATCCCTGAATCATGTGTGCCAGTTGAATTGGTGTTCTATACCATTTTGTTATTATTTTCTGTTCTAATTCCTTGTATTTTTCTATTTTTATTTTATTTAAACCATTGATTATCTTTTCTGTTTTTTCTCTTCCTAGGCCCCCTTCCTTTTCCCACTTGTTTTCCATTATTCTATATATAGATTCCTTATCTTCTATCATTCTTCCATATATTTTGTTAAGACCTTTTTTGCCTTCGAATCTCTCTTCTAATATCTTGTCTATTATATTTTCTCCCTTACTACTTACTTTCTTTTTAATTTGTTCCCAAATTCCTCTTAGTGTTAACCAATTTATCCCGCCCCTAATGTTTCCAATTGTTTCCATTCTATTAATTCCTTTTTTTCATTATATAAATCTTTGATTTTACTATATCCCATCTGTTTCAATTTTTTAATGATACTTTCGTCTTCCTAGTTTCTTAAACTACCTATCGGGGCTTCCTTTGATAAATATGGCATCCATTTCTCTTTCCATTTCCCCCATATTTTTAATGCTATTTTCCTTGGACCTACTGTTCTTTTTATTTCCTCTTTTAAATTATTTGTAAAGATTCCATAGAATCCTTGACCATTATTTGTTTCATTCTCTATCCTTATCCACTTCTCTTGGTTGTCCTCTATCAATTCCAGAATCGCTTTCAGTTGAAATGCTTCGTAGTATTCTTGTAACTTTGGTATTCCCCTTCCTAATTCTGTATTTGACATATATAGTTCCTAATTACTTATACTTGATTATTTTCCCTCCGAATATCCACTTTCTTATTTCTCCATCCCATTTTTTAAATTTTTGTTGTGTAATCTCCAGTGGTACAGTTTGAACAAATACAGTAATTTAGGGAGGATACACATTTTAATTGCTCTAATTCTCGTTGAAATATTTCAGTATTTCGATTAAAAACCTATATTAACATTTTTTTAAAGTAAAGTTATTTTTTTAAAAAAATTATGTTTTATTCAAAAATATTTCTATTGTATAAATAATTCTTCCAGTAATCAAATAGAACAGATGTTAAAATCATACATTTTCACCCTTCCTCTTTTTCATGCTTGTAAAAACACACTAAGCCATGACAAGTTGCCCATTAGCTGCTTGCCTCTTTTCTACACCTTAATGTGTGTTATTTCAAGTGGAAGCAACCCTTGAATCTCCTGAGATATAAGGTTTGGAAACAAGGAGATGACTGTCCTATATTGTTTCTGGATGACTTTGCTTGTCTATATTTGTCAGGTTTTCCAGCTTGATGCTTGCATTAGTAACATTTACCTTATCTGGCAGTATCAGAGGCCTCTACAAAGTCAGCATTTGTAGTATGGGCAAAGATTAGCCATCAAACAAAAGAAGTGGAAACTTGTGTTTACCAGCTCACTCCCTCAACAGTTTCCACTAGGCTGTTGGAAGTTTAATTTGATGTATGGTAATAATACACAAACTTTTATGTAAAGCAATGATGGTAATAGTGTTGCCACCAGTTCTGCCCTATACTACTGCTACTACTAGTACTATTACTACTGCTAGTACTGCTGCTGCTGCTACTTCTATTACTAATAATAATAATAAACTTTTATATCCCACTCTATCTCCCCATTGGGAGTCAGGGTGGTTTCCAGCAAGCAATGGCAAATATTAATGCCATAATGATAAAGACAATTACCATGAAAATTAAACAATGATATTACAAAAATTTAATTTCCACACCTAAACATGAAAAGATGAAAACTTAGGATTTAAACTATTGATAATATAAAATGTATATTATTTTGGCCAACCTAGCCAAAATAACAAGCCATTTCATAGTATATCTGCTAAAAGTTCTATATATCTTCCTCTCTATATGCTTGAGAGCATTAAACGGTATTTAGCTGGGTTTCTTTTTAAAAAGAGAGTATGGATGGGGGCATTTTGATCTCCTTAGGGAGGAAATTCCAGAGGTAGGGGATGGCCATAGCTAAGCTTGAGACTAGGGTGGGACCGAGAGCAGTCTTCTCCACTGATCAAAGTGCTATTATAAAGAGATGTGGTTAGCCAGATAGTCTGGGCCCAAACCATTTAGAGAGTTAGCCCAGAAGCAGACCGGAAGCCAGTGGAGCTATTGTAACATAGGAGTTATCTGCTCCCTGAATTGTGCTCCCTGTATGGTGCTCCAGTTAGTAATCTGGTTGTTGATCTCTGAATCAGTTGTAGCTTTCAAACTATCTTCAAATGCAGCCCCATGTAGAGAGCATTGCAGTAGTCCAGATGCGATATAACTAAGATGTGGACAACCATGGCCAGATCTGGCGTCTCATGGTACGGATGCAGCTGACACACAAGTTTTAATTGTAGGAGGGTGTTCCTGACCATCACTGATACCTGGGGTTCCAGGGTCAGCGATGGGTCCAGGATCACACACACACACCCCTAGACTGCAAACTTGTGTATTCAGGGGGAGTGTGACCCTATCCAACACAGGCTGTAACCCCACAACCTGATCTGCCTTCCGACCGACCAGGAGTACCTCTGTTTTGTCTGGATTTACTTTCAACATGTTAGCCCTAATCCAGTCCATTGCTGATGACAGGCACTGGTTTAGGGGCAGGATAGCATCCTTGGCTTTTGGTGGAGAGAAGTAATAGAGCTAGGTGTCATCCAGAAAACTCTGGATGATATCTCCCAGCAGTTCCATGTAAATGTTAAACAGTGTGGGGGACATAAATGAACCCTGAGGGACCCCACAGGCCAATGGCCAGGGAGTCAAACAGGAATCCCCTGGCTCCAATATCTGGGTTTGCCCCTCTAGGAAAGACAGTGCCTCTCAGTCCCAATCCCAGAGAGCTCACCAAGAAGGCTATCATGATCAATGGTATTGAAAGCTGCTGAGAGGTCCAAGAGAATTCACAGGGGTGCACTTTCCCTATCTAGTTCTCTTCATGGTTACACACACTTTACACACTCACTTTATTCATATTCCGCCCTTCTCACCCCGAAGGGGACTCAGGGCAGATTACAGTACACATACAAGCAGACAATCCCTGCCATTTTTGTATTTGACATACAGGACATACAACATATACAGTAGGGAGGATCTTCCAGTTGAGCCACAGTGTTGCACTATAGACTCGGGGCCCCTCAGTAAACCACTTGACACTTGGCAACTGTTAAATGCTTTATTTAGAATAAATGGTTAAAGGAAAGAGTCAAAAGAGTATAGCCTATTGATGTTCTCTAACAGCAATAGGTAGCAGCAAAATTGTCTCTGAGGAAGGAAGAATAAAATATAATCCGCTGGCAATCAGGAACAAAGCAAAGAGTCTTGTGTGGCTTTGGTAGCAGGAAGGCCCAAGGCCCAGGCAGGAACTTGAGTGCGTGGAAACCGAAGCGTAGAATCCAACATTGATGACGGATAGGGACCCATTGCTGGGGCCCAACTTATATAGGAGTTAAAGGCTTTGATTGTCTGACGTCTAGTACGTCAGACATCACTTCTCATAACATGATCCAGCTGCGGCCCTTCTATCCTTGTTACATCAGTTTGGAATGTCTTGCCAATTAGCACGAGCAGATGATGTTGGGGAGTGAAGATCTCTCGGTTCTGCTAGGCACTGTTTATCATTCCCTGGCCGAGGTGAATCTCTGGTAACAGTGACCTTGGACAACGGATGAACCTGCCTTTGCTGGTTAGGCTGGTCAGGCCTAACAGGCCTCTTTGAAACATTGGGTCTGCTTTGAGAATTAACATGAGAGGAGCTTTGCAGAGGGCCTAAGTTGGGTTGAGGATCATGCAGGGGTGTGACAGACAGGTTCTTTTCCTGGTTCTTTCCAGTTGTGCCACCGGGTGCTGTTGCTCCATTGTGCCATAGGGGGTGTTGTTGCTTCATCCTCCTATGACGAAGAGCTTGCCAGCCCATTAGGCAATCTGTCTTCCTTATTTATTGGCATTATAAAAGTCCTCCCCCGCAAAGCAGTCCCTAATTTCTCTACTCACAGCTAGGCTTGTTTTCGACTGCTTAGATAAACAGAAGGCAGGGCTGACAGCTGGCTGCCCAAGCCAGCCCGGGGTCTCGAACCTGTAACATTCGGTTGATAAGATCTTTTAGCAGCTGTTGTTACCGCTGTGCTAAACCTCCGGCCCTAATGGATCACTTACCAAGGCGATCAATGCTGTCTCTGTTCCATAGCTGGGCCTGAAGCCAGATTGAGATGGATCCAGATAATCGGTTTCATCTAAGAGTTGTGAGGTAACCACTTTCTCTAGAACCTTGCCCAAACAGGTGTCCCCCAGCTTTACCATCTGGATTCTCCAGGAAAGACTGGAGCCACTGTAAAACAGAGCCTCCCAATCCCATCCTGGAGAGACGACCCAGATGGTATCAAAAGTTGCTGAGAGGTACAAAAGAACTTGTAGGGACAAACTCCCACTGCCTAGTTCCCTTTCTACCTATTCTGATTTCAGTTCTATCTCATCACTGCTAATTTGCTTCATCCTCAGCAAGGTTGTGTTTCCTTGTCCAACACTCTTTCTTAGTTGTTGTTGTTTTTTGCTCTGTGTGCAACTTGATCACTGAACTCTCTGGGCTCTGAATTTGCATTTCTTTTCCTTCTTGACACGTCTGCTATTCTGATTTCTTGTTTCCTTCTCATCCCTTCTAATTCATTTCTTCCTTGCCAAAGCTATTCTTCTCTGGCCACTTCATCCTCTGCTTCTCCTTCTGGGGTCCTTTTAAAATGTATCTTGCTCCCTAGACACTTTGGATTCTGAGTCTGTGGGGACTGCTCTTATTCTCTGTAGCTGCCCCAAGTCTTTGGAACGGCCTCCCGGAGGAGATCCGTGCCATCCACGCGCTTCTGCCCTTCCGCAAGGCCTTGAAGACTTGGCTCTTTAGGAGCCCTTAACTCAACTACATTGTGCTCCATGCCGCCTATGACTCCCTAGATTCTCACCTTGGGTGCTGTGGACTAGTGTTTTTAACTTGTTTTAACTTCTTTGATGTCTAATGTGTTTTAACCGTTTAATTTGTTTTACTACTCTCGATGTTTATGCTTCTTCTGTAAACCGCTCTGAGCTCCGGAGTGAGCGATATACTAAATCAAAGTTAATAAATAAATAAATAAATAAAATTCTAGGTAGGCAGGCAGCTGAGACAGGGTGGTGGAGAGGAGGGAGGCAGGAAAGGAACAGCCTTGGCAGGTATGAAGGCAATTAGAAGAGATGAGAAGTTATCAGGGAATCAGAGCAGATCAAAATATCAAAAAAGGAAAGAGTATTGACTCTGAACCAAGAAAATCAATTGTTTGGGGATTCTTTCATAGACAGATGCTCTAGTGTGATGAGATCCTAGATAAGAAGGTGAAATGGAATTGATGGTGATTTTGGGTGTATATCTTGAATATTCTACTGAGCAAAACCAAACCCCCCCCAAAACATCAAGAGCCCACATTGTTGTGTGTAATACAACAAAATTCCAGTGCACTCACCCATTTTTTTTCAAAATGTTATGCAAAATGCAACAGTTATGACCAGAAATAGACCTACAATGGCACAATTGTTTTTCCAAAAGTTGCACCATTTCAAATAAAACTGCATGAGTTTATGGGAAATGCAAAGTTTAAGTTTTGTGGTAAATTTACTTTCCTTTGTAGTAAATTTTAAAAACCAAACATTTCAATAAAATGGGGGAAAATGCCAGTGCCATTTTCTTTACATTCTTAACAGGTGGTTGAGAAGTGGAAAAATTGACAATTATCATCCCTACTTTGTGTGTGTTGTATGTGTTGGGAGAAGTATCAAACACCTTGAGATTGAACATTGCTAAATTCAAAGTCTTTCCTGCACAACAAAAAACATTTTATTCATAAACATAATATTTTAATTGAGAAATATTAATCATGTGCAAATCCCTATTACAGCTTTTTATGCATTGAAATATTATGTTTCATGTAAAAAAATGTTGCTTTCTGTGCAAATGAACCACATACAATGTTTTTGTTCTTGTCAATGTAGATTTTTTTCTCTATACTTAAAATATGTTTTTCAAGCATATTTTAATGATTTTCAGTTTTTCCCATCCTTAGTAACATGTTAGCTATTAGTATGTTGTTGTTGTTTCTGTTTATCTTTATTATTGTTATTCCTTTTTCTTCCACTTTATTTTTTAACTATTGCCCCAAATATCTTCCTGGAAACAATGTTTTTATCTAATAAACATCACCTATTATACTAAATAGGAATAGATTATGACTTATTCTGCTATTTTACAAAAGAAGTGGTGTAACACCATTCCAAAAATAAAATAACAGATAATACTACTTGTAGTAAGGTACAGGCAGATGTCAGCTACTGTCCTGAACTTAATAAATTTTCCTTCAGAATAAAAATGCATTTCTTTGTTTCATTATCACATGGACAAATAAAGCATTTCAAAATATTCTAGGTAGGCAGCTTTGACCAGGAAACTATGGGTGGTTGCATAGATCTTTCATTATTATAATGAAAAATTATGTCTCCTAACATTGACCATGCACTCTGAGGCCCCATCTACACTGCCATATAATGCTTTGAACTGCATTGTATATGAGTCTACATTGACCATACAATGCAGTTTCAAAGTGCATTATATGGTAATGTAGAAGAAATCTGAGGCATATGGGAGCCAATTTACAAGACATGGTTCAAAAATGTCCCTTGTCCCCATATATTTCTTTAATGCTTCATGTTATTTAGATGTCATTTCCCCTAACAGTGTTTTGATTAATTCTGTTACACCCAAGTGGAAAATTATTTTTGTGTTGAAGAACAAGCATGTTGGAGACATGTTTCCCTTACAATTTAGTTAATCCATGCTCATCAATTAGTTATTTATTCCCATGGCAGTTGTGCTCTATCTCTCATATCACATTTGTTCTTTTGCTGTCAATCACTCCATATTGCACAACCCAGGTGGATTTCAAAGCTTTGTGATTGCTGAGGTTCAAGCTGAACTATTATTTAGCTATCTGTCTTTTCTTGACAGCAGCATGCTCATCCAAAGTATTCACATCTGTTTCAAGTGAGCATGCATGGACAATTAAAAACTGAATATCAAGAAACCTATTCACCAATTTATTTTCTTTTAAACATTTGAGCAGAAGCAATTTTGAGATCTGGGAAAATATAAGAATATATGTTAAGATAGAGAAAAGGGTGGTTGGAAGAATCTTGTGGCCAAAAGAGAAATTGGTTTTAAATGTGAGATGTGGGTAACATTACTTGACTACTCTAGTCTGAAGTAGTCATTTGTTAATGCTATCAACAAACCTATTGTTCAAGTAATTTGGTAAAGTTGGAAAATCAATTTTGTTTTAGAAACACTAATGCCACAATCATTATCTTTGCTCTAACGGTTTATATTTGAACACAACATAATTCAGATTAATAACGCATATTTAATAAATGCTAGCATGTGCATGAAAAAAGCATTATCACTTTCAAATGGGACTCTACACAGGACTGTAATACCCAATCAATAATTAATTATAAATGAGTTGACCAAGTGGGTTCTTTATGCTTCTTTATATTAAAAGCAAGAATTCCTGTAAAGTATGGAAAAGGTTTATGAGAAAGTCATGGAAAAGAAATCATGAATTTCTCTTGGCAGTTTTAGAACAGTGAACTTCATAAAGGAAACTGTCAATATTCTGACCACTATGTTCACACTGCAGTATAGGTAGTAGGTCTGTGCTAACATGCTTCTAAATGTTTCTAAAGTACTTACAAAACTAAAATTCTGAGGGTGAAAACTAGATGGCGCTGGTACTTTGCGTCTATAGTGTTGCTAAAGTTCTGGTGGTTTAAAGTGATTTAAATTTCCTCTCCTCTTTCCCTAGACCTATCAGAAAGATTGAATTACATTATTATTATTATTTAATTATTAATTCATTCTTTGTTATTACACTCATACAGTTGGAAGGGACCCCCAAATGACATCCAGTCCAACCCCATTCTGCCAATCATGAAGATGGAATTACTATTATATAATGCCTTATTATCATTTATTATTATTCTACTTATTATTAATAGACTCATACAGTTGGAAAGGACACCATCCGGTCCCACCTCATTCTGCTAAGCATGAAAATTAAATTACTATTATATTAGTAGGTAAAGGTTTCCCCCTGACATGAAGTCCTGTCGTGTCCGACTTTGGGGTGTGGTGCTCATCTCTCCATTTCTAAGCCGAAGAGCTGGCAGTGTCCATAGACACCTCCAAGGTCATGTGGCCGGCAAGACTGCATGTAGCGCCGTTACCTTCCCACTGGAGTGGTACCTATTGATCTACTCACATTTGCATGTTTTTGAACTGCTAAGTTGAACGAAGCTGGGGCTGACAGCAGAAGCTAATGCTGCTACCTAGATTTGATGTAGAAAGTGTAGAGTAAGTAGTTCCAAGATGAATCCAATCAAGGTAAACGGGATCAGGAAGACACAGAGGTCAATGTAGATAACCAAACTATCTTTATGATTCAAAAATGATGTAAATCAACATTTATCTTGAAGTAGTCATTGTGAAACAAAAATCATTCGTCTGTATTAGACATTCATATCATAAGCAAAAAGAAGAGTCTTGAGCAACTATGCTGTAAATAACGATAAATTATACATCCACAATGGGTTAAATTCCAATGGCGTAGTGTTCAGAAGGGTCGACAGTCATGGTCCAAGCCGTTTTGCCAATTGTGGCTTCCTCGGGACCCCAGACTCCTTGCAATCAATAAGTTTCACAGGTCCGGATTTCTGTTAATATAACATATGTAAAGAGCGGGTAAGTTACATACAAAATCACACACAATAAACCCGTACATGGAGCTACAACATGGACTGAAGTTTAAGTATAAGATACATACCTGTCACGATGCACGGACTTGACCGGCCCCTTAATCACACACACAGAGACGGACTGAAGGCTAACTACTTTATTGAATATAAAGAAACAGTTCAAAAGGAATATTGTCCATAAAAATATCAAAAGCAATCCAAAGGCCGTAAGCAATCAATTGTCCAAAAACAGCTTGGTGAATAATCCAAAAGGCTTAGCAAAGCTCCGCACAGCAATGCGGATTCGGGAACAAAGCAGGGTACAAGATACAAGACTTGGTGGCCACTAGCCAACTTAGCTCTGTGGACCCACTTCGCTACACGTCTACTCAGAAGAGACGTGGCCGAAGCACTGGGGATTAGTTCCCACGGATCCTATACTTAATCTTTCGGCCGAGGTCCCCGACGCTCTAGGCTTCGTCGTCTCCAATCTCTGCTGACGGACCTCGGCCTGTCTAGGTTGTGGTACCATCCCCTCCTGCTGGACTTGATACTACGTCTCCTATCAAAGGTTCGGCCTTGTCTCCCAGCACCTGGGTCTGTATCTCCATGAGAGCTCTCCTCCCTAGAATCTTCCCAGCCGCTTTCTTCCATGTTTTCACTCACAAGATCCTGTGAGCCCCTCCCACCCGGCCGTTCATAACTTTCACTATCACTGCTTTCCATTTGCACCTGGTTATCTATGTCTTCATAGGGGTCAGGCCAACCTTCATCCCAAGCCAAGCTTTCAGTGGGAGAAAGGGGCCCGGTGATGGGAAACTCTCCTTCAGCTAAACCTTCCAAATCCTCTTCAGAATCTATCTCTGCTGGTGCAGGCCCTAATGCTAAAGGAACTCCCGGTCCTGTTCCCTGGCCCCCAGGCACAAACGAGAACTGCTGTGCTACAATACCAGTATAATTATTCTTAAGCCTTAAAGTGTGGACGCAGCCACCGACGCGATGTAACCGGACAATGAGAGATGGAAAGCAGCACCAATTTAACTCAATTCGGTTCCACAGGTGTAATCAGATTAACAGCTCACTAATTGATAAATGATCGTTCAACCCTCCAGGATACTCTGATTTAAGATTGACAATCCAGAATTTTTCTCTCTTGAGTAAATGTAATTTAAGATCACTGTGTGGCCGTGGGTCAACTTTCTCCAGTGCAACAACTTTAAAGTCTTCAAAATGATGGAACTCCCTAAAATGTGTATATAATAAAGAAGAGTCATTCCTGGTTTGGAAGCGCGATTTGTGTTCTTGGACGCGAACCTTAAGTTCACGCCCCGTTTCACCAACATAGTATAAGGAGCAGCTAAAAATTAAACAGTAAATTACGCGCTTGGACCCGCATTTCTCACATTTGTGAAATGTGAGCCATTTCACAACATTTTTTTAAAAAAAATGTGCAAATAAATATGAATACAATGAATGGAAATCATTAACCTAGTAAATCAGAACCAAGCAATGGTTATTAAAGCAAAAAACAAAACAAAACAAAAATACACACAAAACCCCCAACAACCTAAGGTGTAAAACCAAGTTTTAATCTGACACTAAAATGAGACCAGCATTAGTGCCAGTCAGGTCTTCAGAATGAAGACATTCCCATTCCATGTCAGTGATGCCACTACAGAAAAAGCCTATTGCAATGTCCTATCTTTGTTGTTTATTCATTCAGTTGCTTCCGACTCTTCATGACCTCATGGACTAGCCCACGGCAGAGCTCCCTGTCAGCCGTCACCACCCCCAGCTCTTTCAGAGTCAAGCCAGTCACTTTCATCCATCTTGCCCTTGGTCGGCCCCTCTTCCTTTTTCCTTCCTTTCCCCCTTGTCTTCAGTAAGCTTTCCTGTCTTCTAATTATGTGGCCAGAGTACTTCATCTTTGCCCCTAATATCCTTCCCTCCAATGAACAGCTGGACTTTATTTCCTGATGTATGAACTGGTTGGAACTTCTCACAGTCCAAGGCACTCTCAGAATTTCCTCCAACACCACAGTTCAAAAGCATCTATCTTCCTTCTCTCAGTCGTCCTTATGGTCCAGCTCTCACATCTGTAGGTTACTACAGCGAATACCATTGCTTTAACTATCCTATCTATTTAATGTCCTATCTAAATATTGTTTTCACTTACCAGGAGAACAAGGTTCTCAAATCTATTGACCTGTTCCTGGATGTCATGGCTGGCACTTGTTTTTTTTATGTGAGCAAAGAAATATCAGGGCAAGAGTGTTGACTCTAAAATATTTTTAACAATATGCTGCTAGACTTCCCCACAATAAGGTTACCTATAGAGTTGAAGTGATTGCTCCAGATTTTGCCGAGACCTCACATCCTTCCTTTTTCTTTGGTTAGTCATGTGATTGCTTTTTTTATTTAATGATATAATTTGAACAACTAGATTTCACTAGATCCCACTTCCTACAAGATTACCCAGCAATGCCCCTTGGCATCAAATATGTGATAAAACCTCAGGACTTGGCAAGTTTATGAATAAAGGTCTTGGAGACAAATGTTAATGTTCATATTGTATATTCATAATTGCTACAGGAAGTGTCTTGTGTGTAACTATGCAGCATTGAAAATGTGGCAGTCCCAGGACACTACGAACTTTACAATTCAATTGTTCTTTATGATGAAAAAAGACAATCCATGTAGACAAAAGTGAATTTTTGAATGTTAATCCATGCACCCACAGAAAATTGCCTAAAGTGAAAATGAGAAAAAAATGAACAATATATTAATCTGGGACTATAGCTTAATGTTTAAAAATCCACCTATTTGTGCCAACACTGATTTTTCTCATATAGAAACTGTTCCCCAAAGTGCATTATCCCATTCTTTCAGCAACACGATTGAAACAAGCAGAAAATTCAAAGGCAATGATTTTCCCTCACAGTAATGTATCCTCCAGGATACGAAAATTGAATTGTCCTGAGGTTATTTCACACTTATAACAAAATTATAGTTTTGTACCTGTTGTGTTCCTAAGGCACTTTAAAAAAACCCCAGATTTTAACATTCAGATATACTGAACTATCAGTGGTATGAGGCTGCTTTAACAAAGCAATGATAAGTAATACACATAGAAAAACTTATAGCATAACACAGCACAGTAATACTTGTAAATCATAAACACACTTTAATGAACATGCGACTGGGGCAAAATATCTGCAACAGTAATAGCAGCCATAGCTATAGCAACAGTAAACTTTTTTATCCAAAAAGTTGTGAAGTAGCAAACTCGAGTCTCTGAACTTTGACACATTAGCCATTAAATAGTTAGAGGTGAAGGTTTAAGATAGGAGCTTTCTCCTCAAGGGTTCACTACACTTCAAGTCATCACAATGTGCTACAGTATCCAACTGTTTACTAGCTCATTATATGTTCTTATCATTCATTTCATTTTTGTGCAAAGCACTCTTCTTTCCACTGGGTATACCAACTATATTGCCTTAGCTTCAAGCACTATAAAAATAATAATGCAAATATTCATTGAAAACAAGTTGCATAATACCTGCCTCCTCCTCCCTTGGATTGGATATTATTTCTGGCAGGTATATTTTTCTTAGAACTAAAAACAATTATACTATGGGATGATTGCACTTTGTGTCTACTCTCCATCCTACAATAGCATATTACAAATACAGTAGTATGCTGTGGTGAGGACAAAGGATAAATTTTCAGGGGTTTTTTTTAGTGGTCAAGGTAGTAACTTACTCTGCCAACTCCACATGAGCCTCTCTGTATTTCCTAAGCTTGGGGTAAAGGATAGAATTTTTCATCCCAACAATTTATTACTGTAAGGTGTCTATCATATATCAGTAATTTAAAATATTTTGGTATGGCCAACTCTGAACCATTAGCAGTACAAACAAAAAAATAGAAGGAAGAATATAAACCATATAGCTTATGAATTGGCCAAATCAGTTTCTGCACTTCAAAATTTGTCACTATGCACCAGATAGCAGCACACTTGCCATGGTGCATAGGCAAGCACGTTGGCAGTGAAGGAGCTCAATTTGCCATCTTAGAAGGCAATCAAATGACAATTTGCTCTCCTAGAATTCATGTAACTAAAAAATCCATAAATTAGAAAAATTAAACAAGCACATTGATCAGAAGAGATAGCCATATCTTTTCATTTATCATAATTCAGTGTTATCCCTCATTACAGTAGTGTAATGACTGGAACTTGCTAGCCCTTGCTTATATATCCCAGTGATTTCAATGGATCAGTTCTAATTGGGGGAGTGAGGGATCCAACAACATTGAATTTAGCTCCAGGTATTTAGGTGGTTGGAGTCTTGGTTTCAATAAATATAGTGTAGAAATCTTTAACATAATGTGGAACAAAGAATCATGCAGGCATCATGGACTTACAAATACAGTGTGCTAGCTAAAGAAGCACACATATATTTTAAAAAAACTAGAAAACCAAAATGTTTAAGATATTCCCTGTCTTAAATGGTGCCATCCAGATTTTGAGGTGCATTTCCTTGACATCTCTGCTTGACCCCATTTTGATTACATTTATTTTAGCTGTCATCTTCCAGCTACCATTGTGAAAGGTGAAGTATACATTTTAGTTCTAATCTAGATTGACTATACCAGTGTTTTTCAACCTTTTTTGAGCCGCGGCACATTTTTTACATTTACAAAATCCTGGGGCACACCACCAACCAAAATGACACAAAATGACACTCTAACACAGTAATACATATAGTTAATATGTTTTAAAATGTATTTATACACTCAGTATGAAACCTGGACCTGTTTCAATGAACACAAAATAGATATCCTGGCAGGAATGGCAGAAAGACACAAACTTCCCACACAGAACTCCCATAACCAAGAGAAAATACTATAAGAGTTTAGTGGGCATTGACCTTGGGTTTTGGAGTTGTAGTTCACCTATATCCAGAGAGCACTGAGGACTGAAACAATGTTGGATCAGGACCAAACTTGGCATGGATACTCAATATGCTCAAATGTGAACACAGATGGGGTTTGGGGAAGAATAGACCTTGACATTTGGGAGTTACAGTTTCTGGGATTTATAGTTAACACACTATCAAAGAGCATCCTGAACTCTTGCAACAATGGAATTGAATCAAACTTGGCATATTGAACTCTCATTACCAACAGAAAGTACTGAAAGGGAAACCTCGTCTCTCTGGGTGCTTTGGACTTCAATTCCTACCATTCGTAACAGCCTGAGGCCCTTTCCTGCTCAAGTGGCTGAGGGGGAAAAGGAAAAGAGCCTGAGGCTGCTAGGAATGGTGGGAGTTGGAGTCCAAAACACCTGGAAGGTCCAAGTTTGCCCATGCCAGCTTTTGACAGAGATCTCATCCTCCCCCTTCCTCTTCATGCCCTTTCTTCCCCTTCTGCTGAACACTTACTTTTTCTTCTACACTGCTGCTTCTGCCACCATTTTGTTCCAAGGGGGCAGCGTGAGCGTGTTCAGGAGGGGAGGGAGAGGGGGGAAGACGTGACCCGTGCAGGTGCTTCTGCGCAGACTCGCCTCAGAGCAAAGCGAGCAGAGCGATGCTGGGAAGAAGGGAGCCCAAGTGGAGAAGAAAAAGTGTTCGGCAGGAGGGAGAAGAAAGGGTATTGGAGGTTCCAATTTCCCACGGCACACCTGATGATCGCTCACGGCACACTAGTGTGCCATGGCACACCGGTTAGGAAACACTTGACTATACCATAGAGAATGGTGCCTGATTCAAACTTTCCTTCCTTATGCTATGTGTTTCCATGATTGTAATGGACAGAATACTTTTTATCAACTTCTGCTCAACACCTGCAACATGGAGATAATAATATTGACCTGTCTTATAATATAGTTGTAAGCATCAGAACAAGTTAATGTAGGTAAGTTAATTCAAGCATTGTACATGCTTTGTATTTTTAACCAAAAAAACTGGTGCCTGATATGAAAATTGCACACCAACTTGAAAGATAAAAAAAGTCACGAATCTTGAGACACGGAATTTTATTTCGCTTTTTAAAACAGTGAAGTTTCCCAGCTGTGTGGTAAATAAGCTGAAATAGAGGTCCCTTTAGAAACTTTTTCTTGATTGCTTTAAAGGGGGAGCCACTGAATACCAAGCAACATGACTACATCTTGATATCATCTTGTTGAAGGTGACTCCCCTGATGAACCTTCCCTAAGCCCCAAACCAAGAGATTCTTCAAAACCTTAGGGTTCTTCAGCTGCTTAAAATTCAGAGCAAGAACAAGTTATGAACCACCTTCCAACACAAAGGTGGTTGCCTTTTCCAAAGGTGAAAAACATAGAACTGCTCAATACCATCTTTGTCTTAGTCTTTTCCTGATAGGAAATTGGTGTTCAACCTAAGCAATATGGAGCAGATGAGGGGATAGAGAAAATGCAACCCAAAATAGATAAATGAATTCAAGTCTCCAGGACCAGAAGAACTACATCCAAAGGTATTGAAGGAACTAGCAGAAGCAATAATCTTTGAGAATTGTTGGTGAACAGGAGAAGTCCCAGCAGACTGGAGGATAACAAATATTGTCCTTATCTTCAAGAAGAGAATAAAGAGGACCCAAATGATTACTATCCAGTAAGCTTATCTCAATACCAGGAAAGAATCTGGAGCAGATCATTGAGGAGTCAGTTTGTCATCATCGAGAAAAGAATTGAAACATCACATGTTGAAGATAAGTAAAAATCAGCAAAGTAAAAAGCACTTTAAATCAAATCCAGGTAAATCCAATTGGGAAAGAGGATAAACAGGAACAAATTAGTCCAAGGTAATGTTCAGCAAAGTCCATAAAACAAAGTCCAAGGCATGAGTATGTAATCATAAGATACAAAAGGCAGAATCAAGAAAACAAGGAATACTTAAACATGAATCTTCTAAGCAAGGCTTCCATTAAACAGGAACAAGAATTTGGCAGGATTCTAAATGATGCTTCATCTGACTACACATCCCAAACTTGTGACTTTTATCCCCTCGTTAGCTAGGTCACTAGTGGTCAGAAACTGGTTTCTTTTTAATTGAGGCTTTATTATGGTTTTCTGTTGAAGTCTGGCAGAGTGGCAAAGGGACTGCTCTGCCCTCCTGTTCTGACTTATCTTTTCTCATCTATCTCTTGGCTTGTTATTTACTTGCTCATTAATTTCTGCAGGCGCCTCTCTCTCATGGGAACCCTCTGATAACAATTCAGAAACCCACATCCCTCAGAGCCATTCTCATGGGAAACTACAAGGACATTCTCATGGGAAACTACAATAGCATCCCCACACCCCTCAGAGCCATTCTCATGGGAAACTACAAGGACATTCTCATGGGAAACTACAGGGATCTCCTGGTCAGTCTTTGCATCCATATCACCAACCAAACCATCATTGATACCCTGATCCTGAAATGCAATCACAGGCTGAGCTCCAACAAGAATGCTGTGATTACTAAAAGTCAACATGGATGACTTTTAAAAAATGTCATGTCAGACTAGTGTAATCTTCTTTTTTGATAGAGTTACAAACTTGGTAGATGTAGGGAATGCTGTGGATGTTGAATACCTCTATTTCAATAAGGCCTTTGAAAACAAATTGGTAAAATGTAGCCTAGACACTACTACTATTAGGTAGATTCGTAATTGGTTATGCAACTGACTCAAAAAGGTGCTCACTAGTGATTCCTCTTAATTTTGGAAAGAAGTGACCAGCAGAGTGCTGAAGGATTCTGACCTGTGACCAGTTCTGTTCAACATTTTTTATTAATTACTTGGATACAGGGCATTCTTATCAAGTTTGCGGTGACACCAAATAAGGAAATAGAATTGGCATTCAAAATGACCTTAACAGATTAGAGGGCTGGGCTAAAACTAACAAAATGAATTTCAATAAGGGGAAATGTGGGATGCTACATTAGGTAGAAGAAATGAACTACAAAGATACAGAATGGGTTACACCTAGCTTGATGATAGTGCATGTAAAAAAGATCTTGGAGTTTCAGTGGGCAAGTTGAACATGAATCAACAATGTGATGCAGCAGCTAAAAAACGTCAAGATAGTAACGTGCATTGTATCAAAAGAAGTAGTGTGTAGATCAAGGAAAGTAATGGTAATGTTTTATTTTATTTTTGCAGCCTTTTTCATTTACCCTCAGAAGAAACTCCCTCATAAAGGGGAATAGGATTTCTTTATTCATCTTTAGCATTTGATGCTTAAATTACATTAACCCACACTGCTATGTTTTAAATGCTAGATGATGTGTGCATACAGCCAGGTGTTCTTTTTAAAAGAAACAATGGATTAGATTAAGAATGCAGCAGAATGATTGATAGGCATACAGTTTAACAGTTTATTATTTTTTTCATTACACATTAACTAAGGCAAGGCATTATATCTATGAAATATATTCTTTGAAAATGCAGCTGTACTGAGCGTAAAAAATATATCTTGAGGAGCATAATCAATACTCATGGATTTTAGGTGCTCTCTGCATAACGTTTATGCAAAATGTTGAGTAAGAGTCATGTCACAGACACTGAATATTTAAAAACTTCCTCACAAAGTACTCCAGAATTCCTTCCAGAATTCTGTGCTGTCAAATAGTCTCAACACCATTGACTAGCATCTGATGCCATATACTTTTTAAAGAGCTGCCTTGAAGGGGCTAACCTTAAGAAATAAACTATTAAGAATAAAGAGTGGGACATGGTAGGCAGAGGTGAATGATGCTAATGAATCAATTTTCATGTCTCTTGTTATCCTGATATCATGGAAATCTGGAGATCTAATCACTAAAAATATTAAATTTTAAATATGAATTCCCTGAAAGTAAGTAAAGGGTCAGCATTAAGCTTTCTTCTTTGTCAAAATATGCTTTTGACTAGTCACATTATAAGGGTAATTAAATATCTACAAACAGTACTTTATAATTGTGTCCCACTCTTTTTTATATATAGGATGATGAAGAAAGAAAGCCTAGGGAACTGCTGAATAGTAAATCAATATCGATGCAAATCCCATTTATTCATTATTCCTAATGTAGTAATTCTTGGCAATTGGCTAGGATCAGAAGAAAAACGATGTGTTGAATTCAAACAATATTCAGAATTTGCAGTGAATTTTCATGCGATTACCTTCATGGACTATTTCCTATCAGTATTAATAATTTATACACATTAACCCAGAACAAAATCTGATTAATTTCAGTTTACTTTACTCCCAGAAAATAAAATAGGAATGCAATTTCATGTATATTATGTTAATGTTTATGTAAAATCACAAAATGTTTCAATCTGTGTCTCAAAGCAGATCAGCAACAAAATTAGCCTATCTAGATTTGTTGTCTGAGCAAATAGCCATACAATATGGTATGGGAATATTTTATAGGGCTAAATGTTATGAAGAATTAGAGATGCAGTGGGTTTCATTGTTGAAATTTCAAATAATTGGGTGTTTTGTGTTTTCCCTGTTTTACTTAGTTTTATCTGGCAAAAATAATATAGACAATAAAAGTAAAAGTTTAACAAATACAGTGTGTGCGTGCATTTATACATATACATGCAATATGTGTGAGACCGCACCCTCCCTCTCCCCACCCCTAGCTTTTTAGGTACTTCATCACAATTTAAATCTGGTTTCTGGCTCCTGCAGAATTCTGGGGTTTGTAATTTTGTGAGTCAGTTAAAGGCTCCAGGAGGCAGCAACCGGACTTAAAGTGGATTCATTCTCTAGTGTGATGGAGTACTACGTATGTTTTGTTTCAACTTGGCTCTCAATCTATGTTCACTTAGATTTAAAAGAATTTAGAGCTAAAGCTACAATAAATTAAAAGTTATGTGAAATATTTACACAGTATTCAATTAGCAGTGGACTTACACTAATGTTGATGCCAATTGATTTCGTTGCAAGTTCAACCTCTGGAAAGAGATCAGTTAGCAGCAACATTAGTGTGATTCCCCTGCTAGTTCCAACCTATGGAAAAGCTTCTGTCCTATAGCCATATATATATATATATATATATATATATATATATATATATATATATATATAGTACTACAGTAGCATCATGCAGAGAAGGTTCTCAGAGGTCTGAAAATGTAAGTATCAGTGGAGAAGATTACTTTACACATAAATCCCTAAGTCATGAAAGGTTTAAAAATGTCAAAATTTAGCTGCAAATGGAAAGCAAAAAAAATACTCAGTTATTATCTTGGTCACTATATTCTGAACTTTCTGAAATTTGCCAAGTATTTACAAACATAGGGCAGTATACAAAAACACTCTAGGAATACAAACAAGATGATGTAAGGACATGGATAACCAAATCTCTACATTGGGTTACATTTATTTTCTGGTAAAACATATCTTGACTTATTCAGTCACCCCCTTAACACCAGCATAAGTTGCTGGGTAACGCCTTTACATAGGAGCCCCAAGAAGATCACATTAGCTTTTCAGGAAGGAGAAGATCTATTTGGATATCTTTTCCTGATTGTCTTAGAGGTATAAACTAAAGTCTCTATGGCCTGAGGAACAAAATAGACTAAATAAGACTAACTCTATACTTATGGATGTGGTGTAGTTATCTGATAATGTCATTGTTATATCAGATTTACAAAAACATAGAATATCAGATAATTTAAGACTTTTTGAAGAAAAAAACCTGATAAATTTAGCAATTTAATAGGTACTTTAGAAGCTAAAGTTCTAAAACTTCATTGACACAGAAACTAGGGATGGCATATGGTTCAGAGGTAGGATTTAGTGCAGTAAAATGATATGTAAATGGATGTGTGCCATTTGGTATTCCATATTACAATCAGTCATCTATTCATTCTTCACACATATTCTCATGAATAAGCTTTATAATATACCAATAAATTTTCCTGCTTTAAGAACAGGTTATCATTTTCAATAACACTGAAAGATAATATTTTCTATTCACTTTTCAATTTGAAGGTTATTACTCTCAAGAATTAAAAAATGGAATGGAATTACATATTATAATTTTGTATATTTATCTTCTCAATCAGTGTGAACTAAGCACTTATCATAGAGGACAATATCGAATGATTAGGACAATATTGAATGACACTCTATTGATGAACAAACAAAAGATTACAATTAGTGTTGCATTTTGAACAGTAGTTAAAGAACATTTGTGGTGTACAACACCATATGTAGCTTTGACAGTACAAAAACAGGCAATCCCCATGTTACAAACATCCTGCTTACAAACTATTCATAGTTAAGAACTCAGATAAGACAACAGGGAGTGAAAGAAATCTACCCTTCAGAAGGGAAATTCATTCCTGAAAGAGTTATCATGGGAAAATGTGTTCCCACTGAAGCTTTATCACCAATCCTTGTTTCCACAGCAAGCTGAATTTTTAAAAAATCCAATTATCACAGAGACAGGAAGTGAGGTGAAATCATCTGAAAAGGGCAAGAACAGCAAAACAAACATTACAGGGATGTTGACTCTTCCCTATGCTATCCAACACTATAATCTAGCTATCCATTTAGCTATCTAGCTATCTGGATGTGTGATCAATAAAAAATTGTTCAAAAGCCATTACAAAATTGGGGGGCACTAGTATTTCATTTTTCAAGTGTTTCTAAAGTATAGTTAGTGAAAAATTCATTACTATAATGAGAGTAACGAAGTTAGTGAAAAATACATTAGTACAATGAGTGTAACAAAAATTTGTTACTATTTTGTTATAATAATTGCACATAATTACTATAATTGGGGAAAATTCAGGGATCCTTTCTTCCTCATTTTTACAACCATTAGGGCGAAATTCACTACAATGGTAGAACACATTTACTTTTCTTAGCTCACCAAATTTCAGAATGTTTCACTTTTCCATGGATTTATGGTGCATTTTCAATTTTTTATAAACAACATTTTTAATAATAGAGAGTATGTTACCAGTTTGAAAATATAATTTCCTGTTTCATTGTGTAGTCCTTACATTGAAAGTAGTGATTCCTCCCCGAGAAAAGGTGTTTTTATGCCAAAAACCTTCTTAAATTGGTGGATAATGATGTTAAATTGGTAAACTGGATAGCAAAATGTGATATAACACAATGTCCCTCATGCAAAGACAAAGTTTTTACAGTGTAATAAACTTTTGCCATGTTTTTAAATGAAATAATCAATTAGGAAATGGCAAATACCATATCTGTGGTGCTCCTCTTAGCTCTGAAGCTGCATTGGCTTTCAGGGAGAAGTTCTTCTGAAATAGCAGGAACTAATCTGTTCAGGAGTATCCTTGCAAAGATTTTTGCAGCAATGGAAGGCAGTGTTATACCTCGATAGTTTGAGCAATCGGATTTTGTTCCTTTTTTCTTATACAGGGTGATGATAACTGCATCTCGGAAATCTGATGGCATTTCACCTTTTCCCCAGCAGTTCACAAGGAGCTCATGGAAATTAGCATGTACATAAGCTCTCTGTTTCCAAGCTTCAGGTGGGATTCCATTTTTCAACTGCTGTATGGCCTGAAGAGTCTCTTCCATAGTGGGGGCTGTGTCCAGTTCATTTTTCATTGGTTCTTGTATCATGTGTTGGATAGCTGAACCTTGAACTACTCAGTTGGCATTGAAGAGACTCTGAAAATGTTCAGCCCATCGGTTCAGGATGGAGGCTTTATCAGTAATTAGTGTTTGACCATCTATACTGTATAAGGGGCTTTGGATCTGATAAGTAGGTCCAAACACTGCTTTGAGAGCCTCGTAAAATCCTCTGTGATCACCCAGATCTGCACAACGTTGTGTCTTTTCTGCGAAATTGATCCACCACTTGTTCTGAATGTCTTGGAGTTTTTATTGGAGTTTACTACATGTGAGACTAAATGCTGATTTTCTTACATGGCAAGATGGCTAGGTGAGGTGTGCCTGGTGAGCGGTTCTCTTCATTGCCAACAGCTCCTGGATCTCTTGGTTGTTTTAAGCAAACCAGTCTTGGTTTTTCTTGAGGGAGAATCCTAGGGATTCTTCAGCAGACTGCAGGATACTGTTTTTGATATGTTGCCAAAGCTCTGTAGGAGAAGAATCTGTAAGTGGTCTTCAAGTTTTGTTTGCAGATTTGTCTGGAAGTTGCCTCTCACAGCAGCCTGTTGAAGATTGTTGACTTGGAGTCTCCTCTTTAAGATGCCACACCTCTTAGGTTTGAGCTTAAGGTGTAGATTTAATTTACATCTTACAAGGCAATGGTCTGTTTGACATTCTGCGCTGGGCATTACTCGAGTATGACGGGCATCACGAATGTTTCTCTGGCACATTAAAACATAGTCAATGAGGTGGCAGTGCTTGGATCGGGGATGCATCCAGATGGTCTTCAGGCTATCTTTCTGCTGAAAGATGGTGTTTGTAATAGTCAGCTGCTGTTCTGCACAAAACTCTAGCAGGAGGCGTCAGTTATCAATACAATTTCCAACACCATGCTTGCCTAATACACCTTTCCAGGCTTCAAAGTTTTTTTCCCATTCTGGCATTGAAGTCACCAAGGATAATGATTTTATCTTCTACAGGGACCTTTTGTATGAGGTGGCGTAGGTCTGAGTAGATTTTGTCTTTCTCCACAGCGTCGGCTTGCATAGTTGGGGCATGTATACTGAAGACAACAGCATGTGGGAGGTGTAAGGAGATAGTGTGATCAGAGTGACCTGTTGGCAACATTTCAAGTTTAGAGGCGGTGGAGTTTTTAATCATAAAGCCTACTCCTGAAAGATGTTTTTCAGTTTTGGGTTGGCCAGACCAGTAGAGTTTGTAGCCGGCACCGTGTTCTTTAAGGCTGCCTTCCTCATGGAGACAAACTTCACTAAGAGCATCAATGTTAATATTAAGTTATGATAGTTCATGGGCTATTAGAGCAGAATGACACTCAGGATGTCCACTATCTGCAGAATCTTGCATGGTTCTGATGTTCCAGCATGCAAGTGTCAGTCTGTTGCGGCTGGGCCTTGGAGGAGAGAGGATCTCTGTGACCAGAGACAAGAGAAGCAAGATGGCGACTGCTGTGGAGCTCCCTCTGGGTGAGCTCCGGCATGACCTCTCTGATTCCCTGGATATATTAGGCCGATCATGCTGCCCCCTCTGGGGAGAAGGCAGTTGATCGCCAGATTCAGGGGTCACTTTTGGTGACCCACAGACACCGGAGAATGTAATCTGGCTGGGGAAAGCTTCTGGACTTTCTGGATTTCCAAGGAGGACACCAAAAACGCCTAGAAATGGCTGGGTCATCCGACCGGTAACGGCTTCGGGTGCACGATTCCTGAGGAGGTTCGGTAGGAGATCGTTGGGCAAATGCCCTCCCCACTACCCCGACGACCCCCCTGAAGGCTGAGCCTCTCTCCAGCCCGGGAATTTAACCCCCCTGAGAGATGCGGTCCCTTACGGAGCAGCTCCCCAAGGAGGCCACGACGGGAGGGCCGGGACTCTACCACCGACCAACTTGACCGAAAGGCCTACGCACCGGGAAACAGCTTGCCGGTGCCCCTGAACTCCCTGGAACCCCCCCCAGACCAGCGGGACCCTGGCCAACTCGACCCCGGCCTGTATGCAGAGCTCATTGCTGAATACAATGAGCTCGCGGCCCAGATGGAGAAGTTTCGGGAGAGGTTTGGCGGCATTCTGGAGTTGACGGGCATGCCATGCCCCCAACTTCCCCGGATCCCAATCCCGGATGACGTGCCTGGTGGACCCCCCATGCAGGTGGACCTCCCCCTTGAGCCTCAGCCGGACCCCCGCGGCGACTCAGACTTCGCCTGGGACCACTCTTGGGACTTCCCCACTAGCTCCGTAGGCGGACTAATCCCTGCCGAGGAGCTAGTGGCGGCGCAGAACCTAACCCCCAGGGGCCAGGCCGACTCACGAGTGTCAAGCCCGAGCCCCGATGACCAGGGTGAGCCGTCTACCTGCCTGGCCCACAACGAGGAAGCACAGGATGTTCCCGAGACTCACCAGCCGCATGCAGAGGACCCGCTGGAGGACCTCGACATCACGGCCAGCCTGGCGTTCCCCCGGAACTCCCGGGTCCGCCGGCGCCGCTACGCGAAGAGCTGGGGGAGTCAGCTGGAGATGGAGCGTCCCAATATGGCGACCGGCCTTGAGGACGCTCCACTCAGCCATGTGCCGGACCCCGAGGAGGAAGCAGGACCCGGAAATGATCGTCTTCCGGAAGCCCTGCCTCTGGAGGATACCTACACGGAAGTCCCGCCTCTGGAGGACCCCGACGACAGCACAGCCCCTGACCGGAAGCAAGCCACCCATAGAAGGAGGCGGCGCCGCCGGAGGAGGAAGCATCGAGACGAGCGGGTCTCAGGTGGAGCTCTTCGTCGAGGGGATCGGGCGCGGGGGTCCAGGTCCTCCGCCAACCCACCGGACCGGTTGGAAGAGTGGAGGAGGCATCCAGCACCAAGGTTGGCTGGGCCAGGGAGGACCCTTCGGACCTTCCGACCAAGGACTTTCTGGAGCTCCAGCTACCGACGGCCGGAACCCAGAGTGGCTAATCCAGCAAGGACTGTTGTCTCAGACAGCTGGCGGAGGCCTACGACCACCCAGGGCAGGCGATCTGCCAGCAGCCTGCCCACGATGCCCTCCGCTTGCGCCTTAGTACCAGCGATCCTTTTGGGCCCTCCCGCCTGCCTTCCTTTGACGGCGGGTAGGGTCCCAGGTATCGCTGTTGGCTCCCTTCTCCCTCCCTCGTCCCTTGCCCCCACCCTTGTGTTCTTATCCATGTCTATTGTATTTGTTGTTATTTGTTTGTCACTGCTGTATTGTTTATATGTCACCTGTAAGTCGCCCGGAGCACTTTCCGTGGAGGGCGACTCATAAGTAATAAACTTATTATTATTATTATTATTATTTGCACCTTTGTAGGCTGGTGTGTGCCTTTGTTTCTTTGTCTTTGTTGAACTGCATCGGAAGATGCCCGTTGGCTGCGGCTAGCCAACCGGGTAGATGGGGATGAGCTTTCCTTAGGCCACCTTTTCTAGGCTCCTCTCCATATGGACCAAGCAGTGCTCTCCTTTAAAAAGGCTGCTTGGTCATTCAGTCTGTTGAGCAAGACTGTCATCTCCCAGGTCAGTCTCGAGCGACCAAATTCCTGAACCGCCTGCATGCAGGGTTGGGTCTGTGGCTTCCAGTGCATCTTTACACTTGCCGTTTCGTCCCTCGCCTATCGCTACAGGGCTTTTTCAGAAGTTGGATGTGTCCTTCGAGCCTGTGCAATGGATTGTTCTGGTGGAGTGCAGCATTTTCTTTGTTGTTATTATTATTATTATTCACCTATTTTGGTTTAAAAGGGTGAATAATAATAACAATAATAAATAAAACATGCTTCTAGTTTGAAAGTGTTGTTTCTTGTTTAATTGTATAGTTCTTACTTTGAAATGTTGAATTCTCTGGCATAGGCTCCTTCCTTCCCAAACTACATTTCCCAGAGTTCTGTGTGGTTCCCAGAAAACACTGCTCCCTCTTAAAAATCTCTGAAATTATAACAGTAAAAAAGAACAAAATGCAAACATGGGGGAACTCCAGAGAAGAAACAATCAGGAACAGCTAATCACTTCTCAACAAAGAATTCTCTCAGGCAGCAACATAGTACACCTATTTTTAGTTATTTATTTATTTCCTATATTTATATTCCACCCTTCTCAGGGCAGACTCACAAAAGTACCATATGATGCCATTCTCATAAAAATATTCAGCAATACATTAAGAATGTTAAAACCAGCAATTAAATAATTTATTAAAACACGCCTATTAAAATCAGAATCCAAAATCCTAAAATCCACTCCGGGTCAATTCATTGTCTTATGTCTGCCTTATGTCTCTGAACTTCAGGCTATTGAACACTTGGTCCCATAGTCAGGTCTTAAATTTCCTTCTAAAAGACAGGAGGGATGTGGCCAATCTGATGTCCCTTGGGAGGGAGTTCCACAGACAGGAGGCTACTGCCAGGTCATCAAATGCTAATCAAGGTGGCCAATTGAAACATTCACACCTAGCTCCAACAGACAAGAATTATTTCTCCCACCCTGGACCTTCCACAGATATATAAACACAATTTTCCTAGTTTCCAACAGATCTCACAATCTCTGAGGATGCCTCCCATAGATGCAGGTGAAACGTCAGGAGATAATGATTTTAGAACATGGCCTTACAGTCCAAAATCCTACAACAATCCACTGCTCCATCTTTTCCCCCACTTCTAATGGTGAGACTCCATTAATTTACAGAGGAAAGACAAGGCACTAAGGCAGCCTTTTTGGCTTTGCTTTTCAGTTTTGCTTCTTTGCACTGAATATACAATTGACCTTGGGAGCCTTCCGAGATTTACAAAACTAAAACAAAAAAGTATAGGATAAGTTTCGATTCTTAAATTTTTGGTGTTAGCCACAGCATCTATCAGCTATCACCTCATAAGTACGAATTTAACAAATTTGATATAACTTAAAAGGACTAACAAAAATGCACACTTCTACTATCTATCTGCAGTTACACTTAAAAATTTACATGTTCTGACATGCATACAATTTCAACTTAAGAACAAACCTACATAATCCCTCTTCTTTGTAACTTGAGGGCTGCTTGTATAGCAATGAATGTACTAGCATTTTATATATGTGCACATTATATTGTTAGGATGTCTATTGAGATTATATTAAGGATATGTATGATATAAATGGACAGCTGACTCCCACGGACAGGTTAATAGAAAAATGGGTAACAGAAACTGGATAAAAGTATTAGGCCTTTGCAATAAGCTTAAACAGGGGAGATATGGAGAATGTTTAGGTAAAGAAAATGTGGTTGAAAGTATATTGCTGAAAGGACAGAAGGCAACGAAAGGCTTGGTAGGAGTAATATATAAAACAATGATAAATGATGAGGAATATATAGTCAGATCATTACAAAATAAATGGCAGAAGGAGGGGACACTTACAAAACAAAATATCGAGGAATGGAAGAAGGGGGTAAATAAAATTAAAATGGAAAAATATAAAGAACTAGAAAGGAAATTTATTTGGAAATGGTACAGGACACCAGCTCAATTAGCAAATATGGGAACAGGATTAAGCCCAATGTGTTGGCACTGCAAAGCTGAGAAGGGCTGGTATGCACACATGTGGTGGGACTGTATAATTGCAAAAAGAAATTGGAATAAAATAACAAGGAAAATTGGGAAACTCTTCAAAATAACAACTCAAGCTAATATGGAATTTTTACTAATGGCAGTCACAGGGAATAAAAACATTGCTGCAAAGGACCAAGAGTTATTTAAAGCACTGACCCTAGCAGGCAAAGCAGTAATAGCATGGGGATGGAGAGATGAAAAAAAAATGGAATCTGGAAAATTGGAATAACTACTTATTTGAACAAGTCCAATCTGATATCATTGCATGTATAAACCAAGAAGATTCACAGATAGATATAACAGAAGAAATTAAAGAGAAATGGGGAACTTATATGAAATGGTTAGAAGAAGGAGAAGCCAGTCCAGATATTATACAGAGATTTCAAAAGCTGTATTCGTGGTTAAAAATAAATATATAGAGAAGAAGTGGTGGGAGGGACAGGGAGGGGGGTGGAGAAAAATAAAAAATGTAATTATGAATTTTCTGTAAAGAATGTGAATAGATAACACAGGAATTATGTTCATTATAATCTATGCCTACAATAGACAATTATTATCTGTTCAAATATGTGTTTTTTTCCAATAAACAAAAAAAAACAGTTGGAGGGGAAGCTGCAGCAATGACATGGGGAAGATCCATCCCCTTCCCGACACTGATCACTACAGAGAAAGAAAGATAGCCTCTGAAAATAGTTTTGGGCCAACCCTGATTTCATGATAACTCTGGAGTATCCCTTGACTTTGCATAAAGTGGAGCAAAATTAAGTGAAGGACACAATACACAGGATATTTTCCAGCAATCACCATATCTCAGGTTTGTGGTGAGTACAGGGTTTTAAAATTTATATAGACATGACAAACCCTAAAGGTGTGTTTGCCAGGGTTGCTCATATAGTGCTATTATATTTAAGATTATAACATTAATTAGTATTCTTGGGATTGCTTAGAGAAGCCTTGATAAGGTGGGAGGCTTTTTTAAAAAAATGTGATTGTGTACTCTACTGCTTTTGGGATCTAAATGATCTTGGGAACATTTAGAGTCAAGATGCTATAGACTTAATGCAGAATGAGAGCATGATCTCAGGCTATAGATGTTGTGGGGAGGTAAATGGGACTACTTAATAGTCTGTGTGTTCATTGTTCATAAATGTGAAATACTTTCCTATAAGCCGATCTAATTGTTTTCTCTTTTTGAACTCCTCTATTTTCCTTCCCATTCTGGGAAGGTTTCTGTCTATGATCCTGAGTTTCTAAACTAGGGTCCATCTACAGTATAAAATTAATGCAGTTTGACACCACTTTGCTTGATGTTCTGAAGACCTGGGACTTGTAATTTGGAAAAGAACAGCATTCTTTGGCAGAGAAGGCTTATATCAATGGCTATGATTCTATACATTGAGTTATAAGAGTTAAAATTGTGTCAAACTGCATCAATTCTTCAGTATATATATGCCTCAAGTCTTGTCTCTGAGGAGCAATAGATGACATGCTGTCACTCGAGAAGTTAGGGGACAAATCAAGAAATTTTCAACTATCAGCTGCATGAAGGAACTGTGTCATTTTTTTGCCTTAACTGGAAATATGTCTTGGACAAGATCCAGTAAAATTTTAAATGATAGCTGGGATTTAAAAACTGAGCTTTGAACTGAGAATAATCTCATTGTAAAGTTTCAAATTGACATAATTAGTAACTCTGTTGTTTCTAACAAGGGCCTTTTGGGGGGGGGGTTACATTTCTTTTCAAAAATGTGAAGATAAGTGTGTTCTCTGTATGGGTGATAGGAAGCATCTTTTTTTCTGTGAAGATGCCTATGAAAACTCCCAGGCTCAATTTCTGCCATCTCTAGGAAAGGATGGAAAAGATTCCTGTCTGAAATTGAAAAGAGATAACACTGGTCTCCTGAGATATTAATGGATTATGAGGACTAAGATTCTGACTTGTAAAGAGGCAGTTTCCTGTGCTGAAGTGTGAATATAATACATTTTTTGCAAGTTTGGGGAAAAGTAAAAGGAGATGTGATAAGGTCTTCCTGCCTGAAAATGGGATGAGGTTATATAAGCCTCCTGAGGGTTGTGTACAGAATCAGTTAATATAACCTATACCTTTCTTTTGATGATTTTGCTAGGCATCCTTGAAGTGAAAATCAGTTGAGAAAAGCATGTAACAATGCATAATAACAAAACATTTGAGATCAAGTAAACTATAACTCGATAAAAGTAAGTCTATTACTGCATACCTGAATGGATGATTCCATATAAAGAGAATCATATTTGTAATGACGCTCCAATGTCGGTAAGGATCACGCGTAGGTAGAAGCACGGTCCAACACGATTTTATTGCAGGTACAACACTTGTAAAGCTAAAGCACCGCCCCGCCACCCAAACACACCTTTTATACCCGAACCCCCTCCCCTTGCCCATGCAATGTCCAGGCAAGGTTGCACCATATCTGGGTGAATCAGCAAATCCCATAGTCCAAAGGGATGTGACCTCATTAGTCTCTGAGTCAGCATTAATAGTCCATTGTCCAATGTCCGAGTCCAGAAGAGGTTACCTCACTTCCCCTGGAACACCTGGAAGTTACATCACTCCCAGACTGACTCAGCATAGTCCTTCAGTAACTAGAGCAAAGGTCACTTTACTTCCCGGAGAACTGGGACAAAGGTCAGCACCACCTCATGGCAGGCTGGAAACCTGAACTTCTTCCAAGCTCAGATTTCCCAGATCTGACATAACGTCCTTCTCCACCGCGTCCTCCCCCTGTAGAAATAAAACACCATTCAGTCCTTAGGCGGAAGCGGCCCCACATATCTCTTCAAAAAACTACAGTGGAATGTAGGGTGAACTTTGCCTAGACTTTTTGGCAAAAGGAGGGTATAAGAGACTTTATTGGCTGCCTTCTCCACCCTGAAAGGTCCAATATATTTCGGGCTTAGTTTCTTAGACGGGCGTCCCAACTTTAAATTCTGTGTGGATAACCATACCAGATCACCCTCTGCATACTCCTCCCCTTCCTGTCTCCGCCGATCCCCAAACAGCTTGTACGCCCGTTGCGCCTTTCCCAGAGCTTCCGTTACTTCCCTCCAATCATCTTGCGCTCGCATCTTCCACTCACTCTTTTCCTCCCCTCCAAACTCTAACAATTGGGGCAAAGGAGCCACATCCTGGCCGTAAACTACCTCAAAAGGGGACTTTCCGTGGAAGAATGCACTGAGCTATTATATGCCATCTCAGCATATGGCAACAAGTCCGACCAGTTATTCTGCTCTTTATTACTAAATATACGCAGATACCCCCTCCTAGCGATTTTGCGCTCTCCACGCCCCATTGCAGCAAGGATGATAAGCAGTCGTAAGACGTCTTTGGGCCCCCAACACCTCCAAAAACTTCTCCCAAAACCGGGCAGTAAACTGAACCCCACGATCGCTAAGAACCTGCTCCGGGCACCCATGCAACCGGTACACATGCTGCACGTATAACTCAGCCAACCTCTCTGCCGACGGTAGCCCCTTCAAAGGGACGAAATGAGCTTGTTTCGAAAATAAGTCTAACACAGTCCAGATATATCTGTAACCCGACTAGAGGGCAACTCCCCCACGAAGTCAGTGCTGACATGCGTCCACGGCCGCACTGGAGAAGCCACCACTTGGATCAACCCTTGCGGTTTAGCGGCAGGATCCTTATTCCTAGCACAATCCTCACAACGCTCTACATACTCCTTCACTTCCGCTCTCATCCCTGGCCACCAATATCGCTTCTTTATGGCCAAAAGTGTCTTTTGTGACTCCCCAATGACCAGCAGACTTGTGATCATGATTAAACTGTAAAACCTTCCTCCTCACACCTTGAGGAACATACACTTTATTTCCCATAACCCATAAACCATGCAACAACTTGCATTCATCTTCATGGCTCTGCAACCACCTATCACCTTCATAACCCTTCTGTAACTCCAAACACCATTCATCAACCACTCCTTCCTCCTTCTTCACCTCTCTCACTGCCTGAGACCTCGTCTGCACTGCCAATCCCCAATGCTCTTTAGTAAACACCTCCTCCGATTTCTCCAAACAATTCTCTCCCACATTGGGATACCGGGACAACGCGTCTGCCACTACATTTTCTTTCCCCTTTATATGCTGCAATGAGAAATTAAACCAGGAAAAATACTGAGCCCACCTCACCAATTTGGGAGATAGCTTCTGAGGGTTCTTCAAATACTGAAGGTTCTGGTGATCCGTTAACACCACAAAAGGAAAAGCAGCCCCCTCCAGAAACTGACGCCACGTTTGCAAAGCACACCTCACAGCAAAAGCCTCTTTCTCCCAAACGGGCCACTTCCTTTCCAGCTCCCGAACTTTTTGGAGAAATAGGCACACGGCCTCAAATTCTCCTGCTCATCTTTTTGCATCAGCGCCCCTCCATATGCCCAAGCGGAAGCATCACACTGTACAACAAAAGGCTTGTCTACATCTGGGTGCATTAACAGAGGACCACGGGTGAAAGCTCTCTTCAATCTTTCAAACGCCTCTTGACACTCCTTATTCCAGCCTAATTTAGCACCCGGGGACTTGGTCTTCTTCGACTCCCCCTTCCCCTTAGTCTTTAACAACTCTGTGAGCGGGAGAGTTATAGCTGAAAATCCAGGTATAAAGTACGATAAAAATTAGCCAATCCCAGGAAAGCCTGCAACTGCCTACGGGTTTGCGGAGCCTCCCAGCTCAACACATCCTCCACTTTAGCTGGATCCATAGCCACTCCACTCTCACTAATCCTATAACCCAAAAATCAATCTGACTCTTCCCAAACTCACACTTACTCAATTTCACATACAAACTAGCTTGCCTCAACCTCTCAAGCACCTCTCGAACCAACTGAACATGCTCTTCTCTGGTACGCGTCACAATCACAATATCATCCAAATACACAAAAAAACCCTTATATAAAAGGGGGTGCAACACCTCATTTATAAGCTGCATGAAAATACCGGGAGCTCCTGCCAAACCGAATGGCATCACGGTCCATTCGTACAGCCCGAGGGGGCAAGAGAAAGCAGTCTTCCATTGATCACTTTTTTTCACCCGCACCATATGGAACGCATCTATCAAGTCCAATTTGGTGAAAAACCTACCGCCCCCTAGCTGGCCCAACAAATCCTTAATCAAAGGCAAGGGATAACAATTTGTAGTGCTGATAGCATTCAACCCCCGATAATCGATACATAATCGCAACCTCCCATCCTTTTTCTCCCGAAACAAAACTGGGGCCGCAATAGGGGATTCAGACCTCTGGATAAACCCCTTCTCCAAATATCCATCAATCTGTTCCCTCAACGCCACCTTCTCCTGCACCGTCATAGCATATATTTTCGGTTTCGGCAAGATAGCCCCCTCCTTGACCTCTATGCCACACTGTACATTGCGGAAAGGGGGAAGACTCTGGGCCAATATAGGGTTAAACACATCTGCGTAATCCCAATACTCAACAGGCACCCCCTGTACCTCACCCAGAACCCCTTTCCCCACATTAGGCTCACATTGCACCTTCCCAGTCTTCCAATCAATTTTGGGGTTTACTTGCTCTAACCAAGGCAGTCCTAATACCACTTCATGACCTTTAATGGGAGCCACTACAAAATCTATACCTCCTTCCCAAGGTCCCACCCGACCTTTTAAATCCTTAGTGCCCAAAGAAAATGGTCCACCCTCAATAGATGACCCATCCAACTGAGTAAAAGTTACAGATGTTGCCAGGGTTTTAGTCCCCCCCCCCCCCAAATCATCTACTAACTTCGGGGACATGATATTTTCTGAACACCCACAATCAACCAATGCTTTTTTCTCAATAATCTCCTTCCCTTTAAATAAACCCAGGGTGCATTGTACACTTGGGGGACTCACCCCAACACTTTTTGAATCTGTATTGTCCACAAAAGCCGCCCTAGCGGATGCTACTTTAAGTGGATTCGAACGGATTGGGTCCGACACCTGCTTCTGCCGGCACTGGGACGCAAAATGGCCCTGCTGAGAGCAAACGAAACAAAGGCCACGTCCCATCATGGGTTTCTTCATAGCTCTCGTTCTGCCATCGCCGCCACCACGTCGAGGCTCTCCTCCCCGGAATCGTCCCTCAGGAAAACCCCGTCCCGGAACTCTGGACTTTATCGACTGGAACCGTTGTCGCTGCACCTGGGCCAGGATCCCCTCCACGCTGCCGGCTAACTGGATCCAACCATCTACATCTCCTGGATCACCTCTGTGCAGACACCACTCTAATATTTCCTTCCGCAGGCCATCCTTAAATAGTTCAAGCAATGTAGCCTGGGACCACTCGGCAACTTTGCCAGCCAATCCCATAAATTCCTCTGCATATTCTGTAACTGATCTGGGTCCTTGGGATAGACAGCGCAGCGCTTCCTTCGCTTTTATCCTCTCCAGAGGATCACGGAAGCGGTTTCGAATAGCTTGCAAGAAGGCCCGGACCGATGTTAAACATGGATCTCTACGGTCATGGCACTGCACATACCATTCAGCGGCCCTTCCTTTAAACACTCCTCCAATGGCTCGAACTCGGCTACCATCACTAGGGTAGAGATGACCATAGTCCTCCATATGATCCCTCACTGCGGCGATAAAGAAAGCCACCTTGCAAGCTTCCCCTTCAAATTACACCCTCAGAGGTTCTTTCTTCAATCGTCCTCCAAACTCCTGAGATTGCACTCTCCTCCCCTGAGGGGCCTCCAGCCTTGAGACTCCTCTTCCCATCCCTGCCGACTGCAGGGGGCGACTCACCGGGACCGGATTCACTTCTGATGCAAGATGACCACCATCCGTCCACACTCCCATGGGAGATCTAGGACGCTCAGCTGCCAACGGTTCGCCATCCATCCACGAATAAAAAGTGAAGTCTCCTCCTCCCGGTGCACTCCACGCCAAATCCCTTGGCTCTCTCCTGGACATAGCCCGAGACATCCTTCTCATGGTATGCTCCATTGCCTCCATTCTACACCTCATCACCGCCAATTCCGATAGCGGTTCAGGTTCTGTGGTTTCACTACCACACTCCGCCAGGTCCACCTGAGCTGGGGCACTCTTCCCCTCAGCTTCTCTGGTCCCGCACTCCACTGGATCCACCTGAGCTGGCCCTTCTTTCAGCACAGCTTCTCTGGTTCCTCCGGCCATCCGGACACCCGTCTGAATGGGGCCTCGCTGCCCCATTCCTCTGGATTCACCTCTCAAAGCGCTCACCTGAGCGTCCCACAATCTCTCCGCTTCTCGGAGCTCGTCCACCTGAGCTGACGCACCGCACGCCGTCGCTTCCCTGGACTCGTCCGGGAACCCCACTTGGTCAATGGTAGTCCACTCCCAATCCATGGTTCTTCGGACCTCTTCAGGAGCAATATTCCACATATCAATATACTCCTCTTCCTTCCAAGCCAACCTCTCCATTGCTGGGAAAGTTGAATGGGGCTTTAGCTTCTGTAATGACGCTCCAATGTCGGTAAGGATCACGCGTAGGTAGAAGCACGGTCCAACACGATTTTATTGCAGGTACAACACTTGTAAAGCTAAAGCACCGCCCTGCCACCCAAACACACCTTTTATACCCGAACCCCCCCCTTGCCCATGCAATGTCCAGGCAGGGTTGCACCATATCCGGGTGAATCAGCAAATCCCATAGTCCAAAGGGATGTGACCTCATTAGTCTCTGAGTCAGCATTAATAGTCCATTGTCCAATGTCCGAGTCCAGAAGAGGTTACCTCACTTCCCCTGGAACACCTGGAAGTTACATCACTCCCAGACTGACTCAGCATAGTCCTTCAGTAACTAGAGCAAAGGTCACTTTACTTCCCGGAGAACTGGGACAAAGGTCAGCACCACCTCATGGCAAGCTGGAAACCTGAACTTCTTCCAAGCTCAGATTTCCCAGATCTGACACATATTGATGTGAAGGAGGAAAAAGGAAGGAAGGACAGTAGGACATTCAGAGCTCAAAATGCTTTCTTTTTTAGCAATAACTCAATTTCCCAATCAGCTTGATTACACACATCATTAAAACCAGTTCTCTAAATTCTGCATGCTCTCTAACAAATTCAATTCCAGGAAAGAACCACTTCCGAGTACTTCCTAGTCTCCCTCCAACTAGTTCCACCCTCCAGACAAACACTCAATAATTCTGAAGGGCATTAATTGCATGCAATATAATAGTCCCCATATAACCTTACACTGCCCATTTTATAATAACTCTTTTTCATTAAAGCAAAGACACTTGTAACAACTCTAAGTGCTTCATAGTAGTCCCTCTTCATATTAATGACAAGAACAGACAGCATAAATCTGTCTACCACACAACTACTTTTCTCGCAATCTAAACATAAACACAGACTTCTGAGCACATCAAGGACTTAATTTTAATAAGTGATGTTTACTTAATGACCACAAATGCAGCTTTTTGAATGATTGGCAGCTTAAATATCTGAGCCTTGCCAGCTGTTATCGTGAAGTCAGGAAGGGTGGCAAACAACTCAACGCTGCAGAATTGGAAAGTTAAATAGAATAATATAGGCAAACAAGTTCTAAAAGAGCAGATTTTTCTTTATTAATGCAAAATTATTTCCATACTAAATTTCTTCAGCATTTCCAAAGTGACATATTAATTTTATCTTTCTTAGGTCAAAGGATATTAGTATAATTTTTTCAGTTATGTTGTTGTTTTAAACTGGGAAGCTCTGGCACTCAAGTGTTCTAACTAGAGGTCAGTTGTTACCAACAGTGCTATGGATTTTGAAGAGGAGCAAATAGAGGGCGAAACAGAGACATGTGCCCACAGGAAGGTACATCAAGCAAACCCTTATTGTGACTATCTTCTATCTGGAAATCTATGTCCTCATTGTGAAAGACCATGCAGATCCAGAATAGGTCTCCACAATCACACCACCAAGACTTTATCCTTAGAAGACGATTGTACTCAGACACAAGTGATCACCTATGGCAATAGTTTTATATGTATTTATCAGGCTGTACTGATATGTATGGTGGCTGATAGCAATGACAAATTATTTCTCCATTGCATATTTTCTCCAATTCGCTTAGAAACAACCAAACATATTTGCAAGATGTTTCACTCGCTCCTTCCATTGATCCAATTGTGAATTTCCAAATCTCTCCTGAGTAGAAATGGTTAAATTATTTTAATTCGGCTCACTGTCTCTTACATTGGAATTAAACTTCAACTTCTTTCCTTTTGAAACAAAAATAAAAATAATTCTAATAAATTCCTCAAAATTAAACCAAGATTGTTTTTCCCATCTGTACTCTCCATAGAATAAATAAACCCATGCTGAATCTGCTACCAATAAGGATTTAGATAGGTGGAACCTCTTTAAAGAGTTGACAATCAAAATCAAGTGATAGCATGTTGGATACACAGGGATCGAAATCTAGAATGTTTACTCAAAAAGACACTGATGGACAAATTTGTCAGCATTACTTTCTCCCACATTTACTTAAAACCACACTCCCAATATTACTTTATGAAAAGTCCCTCATTTCAAATATTTATTTATTTATTTAGGTAAATTCCTATTAAAATCAAACTGGGGGAAAAACTAGTCCTGAACCATTCCTTCCCCTCACGTTCTGCCTTGCACAGAGCAGATCTATATTTTTCTTTCTTGATCAGGATGTTAACAACAAAGTGGGCAACTAGACTGCTAGAATATTTAGACAGACCTGAAGTTTCTATGGTTCATATTTCATTTGAGTTGCTAAATTTCATAATTCCAGAAAAAGAGATATGGATGTTGTGTAGGATCTCTAAACAGTTCTTGTTTTCTTTGTAGTACAAAGCTAGTAGTTGGGAGATTGGGACATGCTGCAATCAGTAAAAGGAATGCAGGTCAGAAATGGTTAGCATGTGGGTAGCGTTTCAGAATGGCATCTCTTCACATGGCCCCTGAAGCCATGCCGTTTCACTGGCAGTTGCCAGCGAAATGGCAGGCATGCAGGGTACCTCATGGCACCCCACTCGCCCTCCTTTCTTCCCCTATTATATGGTAGGGATGGGGCATCTGTCCCCATCAGATGGGTAAAAGGAAAAAATACACACTTTCCTCTCTGTTGTGGCAGAGGAAGCATCTTGTGATGCTCCCCCTCCACTTTGGGTGAAATGGGGACAAACTAGCTTCATTTGATGGCACTTGGCAAGCCCTATCCAGAAGATGGAAAGGGGGCCATAAAAACCCCAATGTGATGAAGTCTCCTTCTCTCATTAATGGTTAACAATGACAGCACTCTTGGTGCCTCTACAATACTGGTCATTATATTCAACCTGTGGAAAGATGAAGAGACAATTGTTTGAGGATCTATGATAGGGCTGTCATCCATCTTTGTTTCAGGCATGCACTCTTTTTCAAAGCTGTTGTATTTCTTGAAATGTTTTAAAATGCACATTTACTCATAGGTCTCTTTTTATATATACATATTTGTCCTACTGACACATATTGAACACAAAAGGCCCCATATTCAGTTGAAAGATAAATGAATTAAAACTTCTGAGCATAACTATACTTTAATGTGATTTTTTTTCTCTGCACATGAAATAAAATATATAAGAGAGTTCTTTTTTTAAAAAAATCTATCAGAATCTCAGCAATATACCTAAAAGAGATCTCAATTGTTGAAAAGACATCATGAAGGCATTCTGAGAGCCTCCAGTTCTCTAGACACACATTCCATTTTTGTCCTTTGCTCTACCTTTCCCTTGTTTCAGCACTTCTTGAGCAAAACAATAGACAATCAGCTGCTCCTTGAATTAACCAGCAGGCACTACCTTTGTACTGTAGCTATATAAAACTATGGTCTCAGTGGGATACTCGCTGTACATCTCAGAAAGCAAAAGATTAAAATTGGAATTTGGTTGCGGTCTCAAGTGTGTTACTAGGTCAGAGCTGGCCATTGCAGTTGTCTTTTTTTTTACTCTGGGTTTTGATCATGGATTTTTTTTAAAAAAAATAGACCCTTATTTTATGATTTTTTTCTGATACAAAGGCATGCAGAGTGTGAAGCAGCATAATTAAAGATCATCCAAAGCATCTTATTTTCTCACATACAATGCTAGTATTCAAAGCTGAGGAGATTAAGCGGAGTAATAATAATAATGATGATGATGATGATAAGGTGGAATTTTTTCACCTGGTCTTTATGATGTGAATGGCTGTTCTCTGTTTCAGACAGCGCTGGGGCAAATGCTTTTACATTACAGATCTAAATACATCCTTAATAGCTGCAATTTTAGCTTAAGTATGGGTTTTATTTTAATGCTCCATTGAGTAGGGTTAAATCTCACAGTAACATGGGAACAATCCATATAATTATCTGTACAGGCATTTTGTCAATGATCAATATTCGCTTGACCATAGATCAATAAGGGTGTAATCTCCAATCTGTGGATTTCTAAGAACAATCTCCTGAGTATTCTTACCACAAAATCTATATTCACTCCTGTCTTGATTCTGGCTGATTTAGACTTGGAGGAAGTTTGCTTTCAAGGACCTCCATTTGTCTAAGTGCTGCCTTGTAGGTAAGCAACTATCCATCAATTCAGTACCAACACCAAGGAAGCTTATATTTAATTACCGATAACAAGTCCACTGGGGAAGAAAACAAAAGTGGCAAGCTTTAAAATTTTATATGTGGTAAAATATTGCAAAAAGTAATAAATAGAAAATGAAGATTGATGCCAATACATTTCTTTAAAAAAAAAACACAGCCTACAATAAATTGAAGAAACCTGTGTTATAATATATTGTGCATTTTCTTGTGAATATGATCAAATATTTATATTAATATGTTTAGTAAGTTTTAAAATGTGATTAAAAGAAATACTATCTCACAGATTGTTTGTAACCACCAAGTTTTATCATAACACTATGTTGAAATAGTATATTCGATTCCAACCATTTCTTGGGAGGAAGAGTGAAAAAGAAATTTCATTCAAAAGCAGCGAAAAAGAGTAAAAAAAATTCTGAAAAGGGTTTCTTGACAGAAAGGACAGCAAGTTTTATAACTATTTTCAGATATCCAAAGCATGTGTGGGTGTGCTCTTATCTTTCTTTTTAAATGACAGAAATAAGTAATTGCAAAAACAACTCAACATCTTTCAGGGCCCATGGGGCTTTTTACAATACACAATTATAGCACAATGATTTCACTTTACCTGTCATGGTAATGTCCTATGGACCCTTGAGAATTCTAAATATGTATTCCTAATGTGAAAATCCCAGTAAACCATAGAATTATACATTGATATAGAGAAATTGGAACCCCTCTCCCCAATTATGAATTATGTAAAATAGTAACCGTGGCTCTGTGCGAAACAGCAAGCTGTGCCTTTTGTTTTTCCTTAACCTTTGTCATAAATCACCTTTGGAATGTTTTCCAGTCACACCCAAGACCCCTGCCTTGATCTCCATAATCTCCTTACAATGGATTAGGAGATGAAAGGGAAATTACTTCATGAATGTACATCAGAGAGTTTGGGTTTGTCTGTGTAAAGGATCTGGTGCCCATGCCACAAGCCAGCTTCACCTACTGCAATACTTACCACCCACAAGTATTCATTATGTAAACCATTAAGCCCATCACAGACTCTTTTGCTCCTGTAAGCCGCCGCGAGCCTCAGGGAGTCGGCGGCATAGAAGCCCGAATAAATAAATAAATAAATAAATATTGCCACATCACATTCCTTTCAATTGTGCTACTCTTGGGGGTGGACTAACAAATGGACTGACACCTCAAATAATCCAATGGCAGTCTACTGAATGTCCCACCATCAACAAAAGACAATCAGTGAAGGTGCTCCAAGGAGTCATCACCTAAACAAAATGTGAATCTTAGCTGGACTGTTTCTGTAACAATGAGGGGTTGGCATGCTAGACACAAGCCTAGCATGTAATTGAGTGAAATAGTTGTTTCACCATCACAAAATAAAGAGACCAGATAAACAAAATACAAAGGGCCAGTTTTTGAACTATTTTTTTTATTTATTTAGTCGCTGCAACTTGCAGAAAAAAAGGTGTTAAAACCACCTGATGGGTATAGTCAAGGCTACATGTCAGCTCTGAGACAACCTCCATATACTACCAAACAATTATGGTAATCCAAATTATCATGTTTATTTACTTTGGCTGTTTAATGGAAGGTCATTCTGAGGGTGCTCCCTATCAAACCACATAATTTTTCAAGGGTTAAAAATCCTCATTCTAGCCCTAAGGGATTCCCAGCAAGCCAGGGAAGCTGTTCTAGAGGCCCATCATTCACTCATAAAAGAGGTGCCATGTTGCTTACTGGATCTACTTTAAGATTCTTAAAATGCAACAGAAAGATCTACTAATAAAACTGTCTACAAGTGAGGATTTGGGGGAGGGTGTCATCTTTTGTGGCTACATTTTTTTGGAAATGCTATAATACAAACGTTTAGGATTTGGTAAAAGTCTAAAAAGGAGCAAGAGAGAACCAACCTGCAGTATATCCTGCTGAGGCCAGGTCCTAACACATGACAACTGCCTCAGCCCCCTTCTGTGTTGAAAACTTAAGCCCTGATACAATCCAACAATTGGATTGCTCCCCAGATAGCCATGTATTGCAGGGTAAAGATAAACACAAGCTTCTCCCATGCAAGTGTCAGAATGTTATAAGTGAGAGAAAACTCCCACAGAAGTCTAAAGGGTAGACTCCTTACTCACCCGTAACTCCTTATACTAAGAAGTACTACCATTCATCAAAAGAGTGTCATAGTTTATGTTGAAATCATATAGTTTCCCCCTGCTGCCTGTTACCAATAAGAGACAAATGTTTGTGTAGTCCTTTCTCACATCAGCACAGTCAGCATGGCTTGTTACAGGTCTCAGAGGAACAATATGTTAACTTGTTTCAGCTAATGAACTGCATCATCTTTGTAGGGCTCTGGCCATCAGAAAACTATGGTGTTATGTGAGAGAAAGTGACCAAAGACATTCTAGACCCTTCTGTAGGAGGGGTCAAGGTGTCAGGTAACTTTTATCGCCCCATCTAACTTTGAATAGTAAAATAATTCATCATACCAGGATTGCAGTTACTGTATATTTGCTCAGAGCCCTATAGTTACAGAATGAGGGCCTCACCCTTCAGCAAGGCTAAGTTATTCTTATCAAGGAGAATGACCGAAACATTGCATTTTTGAAACAAAAGATGTAACAAACCCTTTCAACAAATTTCTCTTTTCTGAAGTCGTTCCACTGTGATATATTCACTCAACCCCCAAAATGGTGGTATTTGTGCAAACCCTGGTTTGCATCACATATACTATGCAGTCCCCCTTTCTTCTTACTACTTGTGTGTTTGTGTGTGTGTGTGATCTGATAAAAAAAGATAAACATAAGAAATAACCTGATCCGATCTCTTTTGTTCTCATTGCTCTGAATCCTGTGGTCTAAAGGGGAATCTTTGTGTAATTGGTCTTTGGCGCTGTCCTTTTCATATGAATCATCTTGCTGCACAATGCCACACACAACATTCTCTGGCCTCTATCGTTGGAGGTTTTCAAATGTGTACTTTCCCTCACAACACTATTGACCATGTGATTCCAGGTAGGGATTATCACCCTTGTTGCAAAGAGCATACATACATTGGAGGAAACTGACACTACCTCCGCAAAAGAGGGAGAAAAACAACTTTCACAGGGTGGCAAAGTGCTTACAAAAGGAAAGGCGAAGGTTCAACACTAGTTTCTCATTCTTCCTGCTGTGTATAAAGGAGAAGGCAGCAGCAGCAAAAGTAAAGTAGAACAGAGCACGGGGTTGCCTGTATGAACCTTCCCTCCCATCATCCTGTTTGGACTACAATACTTAGAAGGTAACTGCAGCTTCAAATGAGAACTGTAAATGTATTTCCTTTTAGTTTTACAAGAGATAACCAGATTTTTCAGAGGCTACATATGGTTTCAGCACAATGTTGACAATTGTTGGTTCTCCATTGGTATTGAGAACATCACTTTAACAATGGGTGGATTCTGCGTGTTGTTTTAACTCTTCTTGAAAGAAACTTTGAACATTCCACTGCAGTGTTAAAATACATATATGTTCCAAATATGAGGAAGAAAAACTATTGACTTTGTCAACTTATCAACTATCACTGAATCTTCTGCTCACATGCAGTGAGGCTCAATGTACCCATGAAATGCTAATACAAAAGCCATCATATACTTTTATCAATGTATATCTATTAATCATTTCACTTTTTAAATTGTCAATTTTTGTCAATGCACAAAGTTCTCTGGACATAGGACAATGCATACCAGTATAAGATATGCATACCAGCATACCACTCCGGTCGGGAGTGATGATTGGCCTAGCTGCCCAGTGCTGGCAGGATGCCTCTGGAGAGACCAGATGCCTTTGGATGTTACTGAGGTCCTAGCCTGTACTCAGAGACCCCGTCCCCGACATTGTGGCTGCATGGAGCTCGGGGGGCTGAGCAACATGGCAGATGGCCTTGAGGACACCGAGGGGAGGCGGCCTTCTTCCTCCTCCTCAGACCCGGACCAGAAGAGACGAAGGCGCAGGCGCTGGAAGAGATGCTGGAAGAAGAAACCGAAGGAACACCCAACTTCCGGTCCATCAGTGGACTATCCGGGGACAGCAAACGTCCAAGAGGCTGATGTTCCTAGGAAGTCGAGCCTCTCCTCACTGAGCAGAGTGAACCCAGAGGGCCGCCAAGGACATCGGGCTACCCCTATATGCTCCGGTATGAGCAATGGAGATAAGGACAGCCCTGGAGCCGATCCTGGCTGTACTTTGGGGAGGAGAGAACATAAGAAATATAAAACCAGGACCTTCTGAGGGTTGGGCTTCGGGAGCTGAGCCAGATGAAAATTCCCATAGCCCCTCAATTAAAACCAATAAGATTGAAAACACCCTGAGATCACTGAAACTAAGGAAAGAAATTCCCCTAGCTTTGACAGATCCCCCCCTTAGACCTTGCGGTTGGAAGACCTGTTAGAGTTAATTGGGAAAGGCATAGTCTGGCTACCGTGTATTATTACTATGTTTAATGGTAATTTATTGTTAGTTGAATTTGTATTGTAATTTTGTTGTTTTATCTGTTCTCATACTGTGTTTATACTTCAATTTTGTAAACTGCTCCAAGGCCTGGGGGAGTGGTTTGAAGTATAAATAAATAAATTTTAAAAAGGTGACTCCATTGCATATTTGATCCTAGAAATGTTTTCTTATCCACTGAATTACAAAGGACTTGAAAACGCTATGCTTCGCAATGACTGAATAATATATACAACACATATTTTCTATCTATGCAATGTTTTTATTACATTGTTTTGAGAAATTATCAGAAATTCTAAAATTTATACTTAGACTTGCTTCACACATCTCATTCTGAGACAAAGTTAATACAATTAGCAAATGTCTCTGCATTCAAGATGAAAACAAGTTTATTTTTTGACAAAATTGGAAATTCACAAGTTCTTCATATTTGAAATACAATGAAGTTATTTTCTTTTAAATCAAAAGAAGAAATTGGTAGATAATTGCATCCCAACTGAGTTGCAATAAGTCCTACCTGCTCATGGAAAGTGGAAGCTGCTACACATTGAAAAGGAAGGGGCTACTTTTGCAATTTTGTCCTTTCCTCTGTGAAGCCACATATTCTACAATTACTGAAAATTCACCCACCCTCTATAGCAGATCATCTACCTAATCATGTGAGGTGATTTTAATGTCCTAGGACACTTTCAGGACACTTCCTCCTTGATGCCCATCACACGAGATACAACAACTTTTCCTGGGACTATGCAGTCAGGACACTTCCCTTGGAACATGAGAGGCTTTCTGTGTTCCTTTCAAAACAGTGGGGCCAATGAGGGGAGGGAGCCACATGATGACATTTCCCCATGTGGGATTGGGAAGCACAGCTGTGGGTGAGGTGGGGCAAGAGGACGTGTAATGAGGTCCTTAGGGGAAGTGAATGAAAAGGGAAATCTGTCCTTACTTCTGATATAGTAGTTATTTTCCTGCTGATTTTGCTGTTGTTCATTCACGTGCTATTTTTTTCTCAATAATGGAAAAATGTTTTTCAGATTGTTAAGATTACTACAGATTAAAAATCATAAATGCATCAATGTGTGTGTGTATAGGCTCTTATGTATTTTGGTGTGTAATAATAAACATGTACACATGTATTTACACACTCTCATATACACACAATACAATACAAACATATTATATGTTCATGTAAACCAAAAGAGCTTTTCTCAAGCCAAGGAACACAACTGGAAACACATCAGGCTCCTGAGTAGTGTTCATGTCCACCTAGACTGGAGGATTACTACTGTCATTTCCTTCAAATAGTGCATGACCAGATTCACCTACCCTTGCAGTGTTCTGGTATTACTGAATTTAGTCATAAACTATATTTACTATATACGAGGATGTTCCAACTACCCTGCAAAGATCGCATTTTGTTAAAATAATAATGTGAAGGTTATGTCTCTTTTCTGGCAAATGTGCATGTTTCCTGGGAGATAATTAGATTATGCAGCTCCACAGACACTGACTTCAAAGATGATCTGAGAAAGGAGACCTAACTGTTTTCCTTGGTCAAGATTTAGTGTGGTTGTCAGGAGATTTGTAGAAGGCAACTTGAATAAAAGATTTAAAATGTTTAGAATTCAGGAGCAATGCAGAGGTCTATCTGATGTTATTCAGCTTCTTTATCACAGCAGGACAGATCTATCTAGTTTTCTCAATAAATTCAATTTCCTAGAAGCTCACCCAGTATTCTGTGTTCTCCTCTTAACTATTAAGCAAAGGGTGTGCACTTACCCTGTTCTTCAGATTTTTCTTTCTCTTACAATGCACACAAACATGCACATATTCTTACCACAAGTATAAATAATGTAATACTCATTCTCAGTTCTGAAGTGAAAATTATTTATTATATCTCAGTTTATACAGTCATGAAGAGTATCTTTAGGAATTTTTCTCTTTGTTTTAGAGATGATCCCAAATTAAAAAATGCTAGGTAAAGGGGAAAATCTCTCTTGGAAACTTGACAGAATTCCTTACCATTCCCAAATGAATCTGGTTTGGGAGCTTGAATTTATCTTTTCTTTGGTGTGTGTGTGTGTGTGTGTGTGTGTGTGTATAAGCAAAACTCAAAATGCTGGTATAACTTTGAAAAAGAAGTATAACTGAAATAGTTACTCTAAAGCATGACCCAGTTGGCTAATGATCCCAAGAACAAGAAATCTATTGTGCTTTCTTACATAGCACATTGCTATCGATGTAGCAAAGAGAATATTATGAACCCTGCCAGATCATACAACTAATGGATATGACAGTCACAATCCATGGAAGTTTCTTGCAATTAAAAAAATAAAAATAATAAAAAGATACCTCTAACTTGCCATGTAGATTCCATTCCAATCATTTCTTTTTCTTCTAGAGAATGGACCGCATTGAATATCTATGTTAATACCTCAAAATTACGGTTAATACAAAGTGCTAACATGGTGATTAATACAATGCAGTTAACCCTATTGAAATATATGTGAAGGAAAATTATATTAGATGAGTCACAGAACTATATGTATTGGATTGCATGATTTTAAATAATTGGTTTTAAGGTTTGATATGTTTTTAATGACTGCTTATTGTATATGTTTATTTTACTATGTATGTTTGTATGGCATTGGATTGCTGCCTATAAATGTAAGCTGCCTTGAGTCCTCTACGGGGTGAAAAAGGTGGGATATAAATATGGTGAATAAATAAATAAATAGCTGTGGAATTTACTTGTCAAAGCATTTTATCAACTTGCAGTTCTGAGACAAGATCAATTACTTTCATTCAAGCATCTATAGATAATCAATGCTAAAAGATATTTGAGAAATTCTCATGCCCAATAACCAGAACAGCTCCGTGGCTGGCATATCCAAAGATAGTTGTAATTGGCACAGAATAGCAGAGGGTAATGATATTTCAAACATAACTGGGAGAATGGTTATGGAATTTCATAGATATTTTGCAAATAGGAATTATAAATTTATGAAATGTATTGCTCTTTAGCACCCATTTGATATCATGTACCATTTATTTTGATTTGGCTCTCCCTCTCTCCGCCTCCCAGCCTGCCTGCCTGCCTGCCATGGTGCCCAGCAAGGAGAACCAGCTGGTCCCCAAAGAGTTGAGTGGGCCCAATTGTGCTGGAGGTGGAGGGGACAGGGTAGGAAGGGTGAGGGCCCACTCACATCTTTGGGGAAACTGGTTCTCCTTGCTGGGCACCATGGCAGGCAGGCAGCTGGGAGGCAGGTGCAGGGAGAGCTCGCGGGAGTCATTGTTAGCAGCACTATTGCAGGCGCACTATTTCCCTTCCTGAGGCCTTTCCTCAGTGGCCTTGCCTCAAAGCCTATCAAAGGAAGGGGGAAGAGAAGGAGGAGGAGTAGAGGGGGAGCCAGGCATCCCTAAATCACAGATTTTCACTTATTGCAGGTGTTCCTGAAATGGAACACCTGCAATAAGTGAGGGAACACTGTATTGCAATTGCCCCAAAATATGGCAAAGGAAATGAACAGGTTGGTAGGTAGACTAGAATTAAAATAGAATTAGAATAAAGTTAAAATAGACTAGAAAATAACTTTATTTATTTATTTACAACATTATATGCCTCCCTTCTCACCCTGAAGGGGACTCTGTGAGGCTTACAAGTAATATATAGATGCAATATATTATATTGTTATCATAGCACAATATTAGTATTATATATTACTGTATTGTACTATGCCATTATACTGTAATATTATTAGTAATACTACATGTAATATAAATAAAATGTATAATATATTTATTTGCTGTATTTTTATACTGCCTTTCTCAGCCCGTAGAAAAATCAAGACGGTTATTATTATTATTATTATTATTATTATTAGTGTTATATTGTATGACATTATAATATTATCAATATTATATGTACATATATTATTATTAGCATAGTGCAGGATACAAGGTTTAACTGTCTTCCTGGCCCCTCTCTGCACTCTGGTCCCAGAGCAACAGTTGGTGCTGGAGGTACATAGTATAATGGTTTGTAATGTTGAATGATTGATGGACACTAGGCATGAGAAAAAAGTTATGAAAATGATTCGTTTCGTAAGAAATTCATAAGAAATGCTACTTTCGAGTATTTCCGCACCTGGAACGCCAACCAGGAAGTGGACTTTCTTTATAGAACTTCGGGGGCCAGGATTTTCTTAAGTGTCGTTATTAGGTCGTAAGGGGGCACCCTCCTTCTCTCTCACCACCCTCCGCCTCCCTTGCCAATAAGTATTATGGCAAGGCAAGCCCTAAACTCGCTCCTTCTTCGGCTGGAAGCCCGGAAAAATGTAAACAGAGGAGGATTACTCAAGTAAATCTGCAAAGGAGGGCACTTTGGATGAAGGGCCCTCCTTTGTGGATTTACTTCTGAGTAAACTCTCTGTTTACATTTTTCCAGGCTTCCTGCCTCTCCTGCCCTGCCAGGATCTAAAGCATCAAAGAGTATTGGGGTGAGAAACCAACCTAATGTATAATAGAATGAATGCTACTGTAAGTGCCTAATATTATAAGTAATCCAACTGGTCATACCTACATGTCAACCCAGTGCGCAGCAGCAGTAAAAAAAAGCAAATTCTATGCTTGGCATGATCAGGAAGGGAATCGAAAATAGGTCGTCAAATGTTGTATTGCCTCTCTACAAATCTATGGTGAGGCCACATCTGGAGTACTGTGTACATTTCTGGTCACCGCACCTCAAGAAGGATATAACGGAACTGGAAAAGGTACAGAAAAGGGCAACAAGAATGATCCAAGGGATGGAGCAGCTCCCTTACGAAATCAGGTTGCAACGCCTTGGTCTTTTCAGCCTTGAAAGACGGCGTTTAAGAGGTGACTTGATCGAAGTGTATAAAATCATGCATGGGATAGAAAGGGTGAATAGAGAAAAAATATTTTCTCTGTCACACAACACTAGGACTAGGGGCACTCCTAAAGCTCCAAGGTAGGAAAGTTAGGACTAATAAAGGGAAATATTTCTTCACCCAGAGGGTCATTGGGTTATGGAACTCACTTCCAGAGGAGGTTGTGACAGCGGTCAGCCTGGACAGCTTCAAGGCAGGATTAGACAGATTCATGGATACCAAGGGAATCAGTAGCTACTGAAATGGACATCCAAGTGCCACCTCTGTGTTGATGGAGGCAGGCAGGATTTCCCCGGGTACTGGTTGTGGGAGGTCGGGAGCAGGTGAGGGTTTTGCCCTCCTTTCTGCTAGAGATCCCTGTGTACAACTAGTGGGCCACTGTGTGACACAGAATGCTGGACTAGATGGGCTGAGGCCCGATTCAGCATGGCTCTTCTTATGTTCTTATGTTCTACATTGATCCATGCACATGCAATAATACAGCAGTAATAACAATAACAAGAGGTAAAATTCAAACCGAAGTATTCTGACTGGTCTCTCCTCATGTGGTGCAAACGGGCTCTTCTCTTATTAGCCGGAAATTAGCCCAGGAAAAGCCAGCGTTTGCTGCTTGGGAGCACACACATACATATTCTTGGGGGGTATTTGCTGCAGAATCCCGGGCTCATAGAGAAGATTCTGCAGCAAAATCCCCAAAGAATATGTATGTGTGTGCACCCAAGCAGAAAACTTCAGCTTTTCCCGGGCTCAGAGAAGAGCCCGTTTGCACCGCATGAGGCAGGGACCAGTCAGAATACTTCGGTTTGAATTTTACTCTTCTTATACCCATTGTTATTACTGCTGTATTATTGCATGTGCATGGAATGTAGGTATATGACCAGCCTGGGCAAACTTGGGCCTCGCTCCTCGGGATCGGGGTGAGAAAGAGGCAGCGAGGGAGTGTGGGGGCCTCCTCCTCCTTTTCTTTGCTGCTTCCAAGAATAGAATACCCCCTCCCTCCCTCCCTCCCTCCTTTGCTCCCTCCTTCCTATTTGGAGAGTCCCATCTAGAATTCAGTGTGATTTATTCAAGTTTTGGCCTACAACTCCCAGAAATCCCAGCCAATTTACCAGCTGTTAGGATTTCTGGGAGTTGTAGGCCAAAACCATCTGGAATGCGCATGCGCTGGCATACGAACTACTAATGAATTTCGTTAGTAATTAAGTTACATTTTAGAAATTTTTGGAAATTTTTTTGTAAGTCTTCCTATTACTAATCAAAAAAATCCCCCTCCCCCATTAGATTTTCGATTCCCTATTTTTGGGTTCTAAAACATGCCTAATGGACACAGAGTAAACGATACCATCTTTACTCTATTTGGGCTTGTTCCGTTTGAAGTGTTGGACAGTACATTTCACTAGCTTCTTTTGAACCGTTAAGTTGAAAATATTGTAGAACAATCTTGGATATATAAAACATACAATTTGTTGTCGAAGGCTTTCATGGCCGGAATCACTGGGTTGCTGCTGTTAGATTATACAGAGAAGCTATTGAAATCCACAAGCATGTGGACAATTTCAATGGAAAGCAGGAAACCATGAAAATGAACAAAATCTGACTACCAGTATTTTTAAAAACTCTAAAATCTGGACAGTAAATGAAGAACAACAATCAGGAATTTCAGACATGAAGCAACCAAGGACCAAAGCTTAAGAATGAGAAGAGACATATTGTCTTTCTTGTTCTCTGAACAACTTCTATCTTTATTCTCTCTCCTCTCTTTCCCACCAGAACCCTTAAAAACTCATAATTGCAGAAGATGAGACTATAAATCCTTCAGTTTTGGTAGGGCCATTTTCACACAAGAAGAAAGGACAGTACACAAATTTCCGGCTCAGCTAGTAGCACAACATCTTGTTACAATTTACAAGACTTAATTAAGTTGTTTTTACAATGTACAGAACATCTCCAGCCCCTAAATTAAACTTCACAGCCTGCTTTATTCAGTAGTTGAACTTCTGCGTGTTAATTTTCTCTACTTAGATCAACAATGCTTTATAAAGCTGTTTTAATTATCTATTTCATTTTTATGTATTGTAGTATTTGTCATTTGTAAACTAATTTGTTTCCTCTCACAAACTGTAAATAATATTTTCTATTTAATCGTTAACTTGTGTATAGTTTGAAATAGCTCTTGATGACCAATAGCTGCAGGTATGAACCTTCTAGATGCATTGTTGTCAAAGCTCAAAGATCTCTTTATATGTGTATTATCACAATGCATGTAAGTCTGTCTGTCTGTCTGTCTGTCTATCTATCTATCTATCATCTACCTGGTTAGAATAATGTACAACAGACAATGTCCATATATTGTCCATGTAATGTCATTGTTAATGCTCTATTAGCATTTGTTTGTAGAAGGAAACAAAGACTGACTGCAGCTATTATAAAGCTAAAAAATGACTGCTTTTCTTTTGTTCAATTATGCTCTTCTATAAATAACCAATCAAAGCAACCCCAGGTGGACAGCAGGATAGCAAATATATTTACTTATTTCTTTAGAAAAATATTTGTTTCCAAAATAAGTAATTTTTCAAGCAAGTAAATAACAATGCATCTGTCCCATTGGCTTGGAACAAGCTGCAAAATAGAGAACCTGGCTACCAGCCAAGATTGTGTGGGAAATCTTTCCACCAATGAACAAAAAACAGGTTAGCAACTTTAGTCAATGACTCAATTTCTTTCTAGAAAGGTGAGTCTTTACAGTGCTTTTCGATATCTGGTGCATTAAGTTTCACTTGCAAGATAGTTACAAGGACAGCATATTAATGAGCTTAAAGGTGGGGGGAAACAATCACAGAAAGGAATGGGGGATTGAAACCTTTTCCATTTCACCTGTGTATTCTTCACAGAACAACAGCATCCGTGTCTTGTTTCTACTGAGTGAGTAAATTGTCTCTTCTATCCACGCAGTGTGCTTTTGCCAGCTGTTCTTGCTTCTCAATAAGAAATCCAGTAAGCTGCAATTAAACCCAAGTGCTTGGAGACAGGGGTGCCCTTGCTCTAACAATCTCAGGAAGCAAACAAAAGAAGTACTAGGACAGAAATTCTGTTTTCTATGAAATAGCACATGAAAGCCTTGCACCAATGTAACTGTCCACCTCTTGTTAGAGTTTATTCTTACTTTTTTATCCTCAGTGAAAACCAGAGTAGTTCTGCTTCGCATTTATTGGCTCACTGCTGGGTAAAGAATGAGGCAAACAACCATTCTGAGCCAGAAAGCTCTTTATAATGTTTTTTGTGAATAATTTTTTATTGAGTATAATTATTTTTTTTCCCCATAAATAAAAGGGGTATCTTACTTCTTAAGTTCCAGGGTAGGATAGTCTGAGGGTATATTTGGGGTTATGGAAAATCTGTCTAGGGTAATAATCTACTAGGTTGGGTCGATGGGGGACATGCAGGGATGGCCTAAGGGTAGAAAGGTAGGATCCAGGGTGTTTACTGACTTCCTAATCATCTTCACCACGCACATAAATTAAATCTTTGTTTGTCTGCTTCTCTCTGAAATGACTTCTCCCAATCTTCAGTTTCTTTTATTTCTTTCTGCTATCTTCTCCTTGATACTTTTCACTTCTCTTCTCTCTCTTAACTAATATCTTGTTCACAATTTATTTTAAATCTTCAATTAGTTATCAAATAATTTCCAGTCTGTCCTCTTAATGGGTCTTCCATAAGAGTCTTTTAAGGCAAATGTTAATTTATCATTTTTTAAAAATTTCTTTAACGTTATTTAACCAATCTTCTGTAGTTACTAATTCTTTTGACTTCCATTTTTTGGCATGCATTATTCTAATATCTGTAACTAAATATGTAAATAAGATGCGTGATTTTGGTCCAGCTCAATATCTTCATCTGTTATGCCTAATAAGAAATATTCCGGTTTCATATAAATTTTTATTTTCAGTATTGTTTCGCAGACTTCTTGTATTTTCCTCCAATATGTTTTAACTCTGGGATGTCCACCATGCATGGTAAAATGTTCCTACTTAACTTCACACTTCCAACACTTATTATTTGCTTTTTTATACATTAGGCCTAATTTATGTGGAGTTATATACCATCTATAAAACATCTTGAGCCATTTTTCTTTCAGATCTGTAGAATATGTATACTTAAATTTTTTGCACCATATTTGTTCCCATACTTTAAATTTTATTGGTCTTCCTATGTTTTTGGCGCATTTTATCATACACTCCTTAACATTTTCGGTTTCCATAGCCCATTCTAATAGCTTATTATAAATTTTGGTTATATTCTTGTATTTTTTTTAAAAAAAATTCTTTCCCAAAAATCATCCTTTTCTAAGAAGCCCACTTCTTTGTCTTTATTGAAATATTCTTTCAGTTGAATATGTTGAAACCAAGAGAAGGATTAGAAATTTTGATTTAATTCTTCCTTTGTTTTTAATTGAATTTTGCCACTTTTCTTTATTAGAGTATCTCTATATGTTGGCCAGTTTGTCCATCCTAGCAGCCTTCTTTGCCTCACTTTTAGGGGGAAAATCCACATAGGTGTCTTTGGATACAATTTGTCTTTATACTTTTCCCAAATCTTCATTAGCGCATATCTAATAAAGTGATTATTATTTTTTTCCTCTTTCTTCAATTGATTATACCACAGGTAAGAGTGCCACCCGACCCTTAGTTCAAATACTTCCAAAGTCAAAACTTTTTCTTTCTTTAATAATATCCAATCTTTTATCCACATCAGCCCACAGGCATCATAGTAAAGTCTAAGATCTGGCACACCAAATCCTCCTCTAGTTTTTGCATCTGTTAAATGTCTAGATTTAATTCATCAGGATTCATGGACTTAATGCAGTTCCAATGGTGAGGTGAAGGGGTGCCTCACTGGGATGGTGTAATTGAAGGGCGGAGCAAGCTTCAGGCGTCCAGGGTGCCTGCGGTATGGAAAAAAGATAGAGTACCTCTGGGCCCAGAAAAACACATCTCTTTTACCTGTATGGCCCACCCTTGTATCCTATTACTGTACCTCCTCCTCTGCCTCTCAGATCTCGTTCTTGAAGACTGCAGTGAAGTGGTGCAGGTGTGCATGTGCGAGATATGGGAGGCAGAGAAGGAGGTACAGTAATAGGAAAATTGCCGTATTGAAATAAAATCTGATGGTTTAAAAAAATTTCATTTGGTGTGTGTTGGAAGAGGGGTAGTCTTATACGGCAAGTATAAATTGGGGGTCGTCTTATATGACCAGTCATCTTATATGCCAGAAAATACAGTATATTAATGCTAACACACACATGCCAAAATAAAAGAAGCAAGCAACAAAACAACTTTTCATAAAGAGGTTCTACACGAAGTATTAAAGTGTCACATTCAACTATAGCTGCCATTACAAAATCCTGCAGAATCCTGTCATTTGCAATTTAGGCTGGATCTACACTGCCATATAATCCAATTTCAGAATGCAGATTAACTGCATTGAACTGGATTTATGAGCCTATACTGCCATATAATCTAGTTCAATGCAGTTAATCTGCATCCTGAAACTGTATTACATTGAGAACAAAGATTTAAAATGGAGCTGAAAACACAAAAAGGATGAGGTCAGGAGACATCTCTATCTAACAAGACCACATCTATTATATAAAGGAGGTCCCGTCGTCGAACGACTGACAGAGACAGAGAAACCTTCCAAGACAGAGACACCAAACTTGCCAACACAAATAGGCCTCAGGCAAGAAAGGTTTTTAGCAAAGAAACTTTCCCCCCAAAACCTAGAAGGCCCCCAAAATAATGATACAAAAAAACTACATTTCCCAGTATCCTCTGTGGCAGCCAGCGAAACCCATTGGCCAACATCAGTTACCATAGTAACGGTGGCCAAAGCCACTTAGAATGCTCAGTGATTTCAGTTGAGGGTTAAACTGCTACGGTCAAGATCTAGGAGGGAGACAAATAGGGCACCTGGGACACAGGCACCACTGACAAACACATACCCCCAGAATAACACAAAAGTAATACCTACACACAACACAATACGCACATAACACAACCTTGCGTCTACAGCTCAACCCATTTGTATGCCATTCCTTCCTTCCACACAGGCATAAGCTGACCCAAAAGACAAGCCATGCCTCCTAAAAAGAACAGCATCTGATGACACACTCGCAACGCTACATACATCACACAAAAAAGGGCAGAACAAACACCAGAACAGAAAGACACAGCACTACACTAGCTTTTGCCATCACCATAAACAAGGCTCAAGGACAAACACTACAAATCTGTGGCATAGACCTTGACACAGAATGCTTCTCCCACAGACAACTCTACGTAGCGTGCTCCAGAGTTGGGAAACCACAGAACCTCTACATCAACACAGCAGACGGAAAGACAAAATTGTATATCCACAAGCTCTGCAGAACACCAGGAACACCACACACCAACAACTCCACAGGACTTCAACATCCCACCCACCAGAACAACCCACAACAACACAGCCATGACCCCACCAAGACCATAAGTAACATCAATTCCAACCCTTACATACTCAGACTTTCTCGCATCTCCTAAATAGGGCACAGCAATGCGTGCCGGGTACAGCTAGTATTTTTATATAAGTATATAATTCAAATCACGTAATGCAAAAATCCTGAACTGGCAACTCTAAAATTCAGAGTTCCCTGCTAGAGAGTTCTCGCACCTCACCAAACTACTAACCCATAAGGTTCTATAGGATGCAACCATGGCAGTTAATCTGGAATCACTGTGTTCTCTTTAGGTTGCAGGAATTCTACCTTAAATATAATGAAAGCATGAGTGGACAATTCTGCCTTCTCCAGAAAATCTCTTACAAGATCTAGTTAATGATCTCTCAGGGCCTTCGCCTCACTTAAATAGAATGGACAATAATGTGGCTGTTTGGGAATTACTGAAATAAAGACTGAGTAGTATTTCAAAGAAATAAACTCATTGCGTGATGTGTTTTATGTTGGAAAAGTTTCAGACTATTCTGGTTTTATACTGTGTTGCTGATTCAGCCCACCTTTTTTTGTTTATTCCAGTTAAATACTTGTGGGGGGACATTCTATTTTATGTCATTCATTTATTATATTTATCTTTATACATATTCAGAAACAGTGCTAAAATTAGAATGGCCTTACTCACAATGAAAAGCAATCATTAGGCCTTCAATTCAAACCGATGTTTATAAACATGATCCATAGCAACATTGTTGCTATTTGATTGCTTGCTGTTATTCCTATCCCTTCTTCTTTATATAATTATGTGATTCTCATTTTTTGATCATGACTGAACAATGATAGCCACCACAACACACACATACACACACATCACTTTTTCTTACAGGATCAGCTGGGGGTTTTTTTGAGCTTTGAAATATTTATAATGTTCTTTGTTCTCTATTCATAATGTTTCTTGCCTGGATGAGAAAGAATTCCATGTCTAGTCCAGACCTGTTTCTAAATTTGTATTTGTACTATTTCTGGTGCAGTAAATGCCACATTAATAATATATAGCAGGTATGAGCAAACCCAGGCCCATGGGCCAGAGACAGCCCCTTGGGCGCTTTCCTCTGGCCTCGTCTGCCTCAGTCCTCTCAGCATGCAGGCATGGTGACCCACCACTCCTACAGGCTGAGAGGAGGGCTGACACAGAGACACATGAATGGCAAGAGCTCTCTTTGGATCTTGCCATCCACATGTCTCCTCACAGCCTGGATATTTGGTAGGCTCCCACATCCCTAGGTTGAGAGAAGAGCCAGGGAGAGACACATAGCTGGTGAGAGACCTCTTGCCAGCCATGTATCTCCTGCTCACAGCCTGAGAAAGTGGCGGGCTATTGCATCTCTAAGCTGAGATGAGGACCAAGACAGAAACACATGGCTAGCAAGAGCTCTGCAGAGCTTTCATCAGCCTCATGTCTCCTCCTCTCTGGCTGGGGATGTGGTGAGCCACCACATCCCTAGACAGAGAGGAGAGTCAGCCGCATGTCTGTTCTTAGTCTGGGGATGTGGTGGGCCATCACATCTCCAGGCTGAGAGAAGAACCCGGGTAGAAAGACACACAGCTGGCAAGAGCCCTCTGAAACTCTCGCAAGTCACATGTCTCCTCTCAGTCTGGTAGGACAACCCTCACCCCCCACACCAACTGCCCCCACGGACTCCCTCTGCTCTACTCCCCCATCCTGGATCAGCCCACCCGCCCACCCACCCTGCCCTGGCCCACAATGTGTCCCCCAGGAAAAAAACATTTGCCTACGCCTGGTATATAGCATCATTATTGTCACCATTACAATAACGTTTCGTCCAGTAATTGCTTTGTTTTATTGGAAGTGCCTCTGATTACACAATACTTGGTATCCAGGCCTAAATTCAGTTTCTTGACTACAGTAGATATTTAATTTAGAGTCTTGGCAAACTACACCTTTTTTATAAAAAGAAATTGAATTTATACAAGTTGTGAGGTATCATTCAGCAACTGAATCATAGAATCATTGAGTTGGAAGAGACCTTGTGGGCCATTAAGTCCAACCTCCTACCAAGAAGCAGGAAATTACATTAAAAGTACCCCCAACAGATGGCCATCTAGGCTTTGTTTAAAAGCCTCCAAAGAAGGAACCCCCACCACACTCTGGGACAGAGGGTTCCACAGCTGAACAGCTTTCAAAGTTAAAAAGTTCTTCCTCATGTTCAGGTGGAATCTACTTTCCTGTAGTTTGAAGCCATTGTTCAGTGTCCTAGTTTCCAGGGCAGCAGAAAACAAGCTTCCTCCCTCCTCCTTTTGACTTACCCTGACTTATTTATTCATGGCAATCATGTCTCCTCTCATCCTTCTCTTCTGCAGGCTAAATATGCCCAGCTCTTTAAGCCGCTCCACATAGAGCTCGTTCTCCAGACCCTTAATCATTTTAGTCACCCTCCTCTGGACATATTCCAGCTTGTCAACATCTTCCTCCATTTGTAGTGCCAGGTGTGGTCTGACCAAGGCAGAATAGAAGGGTAACATGACTTCCCTGAATCTAAACACTATACTCCTATTTATACAGGCCAAAATCCCATTGGCCTTTTTAGCCACCCCATCACATTGTTGGCTCATATTTAACTTTTTGTCCACGAGGACTCAAATATCTTTTTCACACGTACTGCTGTCAAGCTGGGTATCCCCCATTCTTTATCTTTGCATTTCATTTTTTCTGCTTAAGTGGAGTCTCTTGCATTTGTCGCTGTTGAACTTCATTTTGTTAGTTTTGGCCCATCTCTCCAATCTGTTAAGACAGTTTTGAATTCTGCTCCTGTCTTCTGGAGTATTAGTTATCCCTCCCAATTTGGTGTCTTTGCAAACTTGATGATCTTGCCTTGATCTGTCCTGCGTGCAAGCACCTTGGAAAATGAGTTAATAGGAAGTTACTGGTGTCTTTTGCTTTTAATGCTTTTACAGGGTTTTTATAATGTGTGTTAAATGTTTTTAATTTTGTTTTAATTCTATTTATGTTCATTGTGGCATCGAATAGTGCCAGTGTAAGCCACCTTGAGTCGCCTTTGGGCTAAGAAAGGTGATATAGAAATACAGTAAATAAATAAATAACGTGGGGAAGGGTTAACACTCATGTGGTTTTTATTTTGCTGTTTGTGCACCTCTTCAGAAGATTTCACCTCACTTTCTGTCCCTGTGAAATTTGGATTTTGAAAAAAAAATGGCTTGTGAAAATGAAGATTGGCAATGAAGCTTCAGTTGAGACACCTTCTCCACTATAACTTTTTCAGGAGTGACTTTCCCTTTGTAGAGCTAGATTCTCTCACTGCCTGTTGTTTCACCCCATTCTGAACTTTGAGTCATTTGTAAGTTGGATGTTTGTTACCCGGGGACTTCCAGAACTTGAATTTAGATTCAATTCTTATTATTTCACTCTGTATTTTACAGCCCTCTAGCATGCACACTGAAAACTCGTTTATGGGAGGAATGGAATCCTGTGGAGGTTGAAAGGTTATAATAGATAGAGATGACTGAGAACAAATGTCAACTCTGCTTTCATATATGTGGAAGCACTTTCTACTAGTCTAAACCATAAAACCTAACAATTTGTCCAGTTCAATAGCTGCAGAGAACCACAGACACTGTGTCACTAGCAGGCATACTATGTCACTACCACCACCACTATCATAATGTCTATCTACTAGGCATGAGAAAAATGAAACGGAAATTAAAAGAAATCGTAAGTGATTCGTATGTAATGGGCCTTTCAAGTTTATACGGATCGCAAGGCCAATCCTGAAGTGGACTTTCTTTTACGCACCCTGGGCCCAAAAGTTCGTTAGATTATTAAATAGTTCGTGAGATTATTAAACAGGAAAATGTTCCCCTCCAAAAGAGCTGTGCAGACATAACTCACAGTGAAATCGGGGCCTTTCCATGCTTGAAGCCTAATTAGAGTGGAAGGCCCCCTCCAGGAAGTGAAAGGGAGCCGGAAACCATAGAGAGCCCGAAATCGGGACTCCTAGAGGGGCTGGAGGACTGACGAAAAAAGCGATTTAAACACCCAGGAAGGGGGTTTAGATAGAAGAACAGAGTAGGAGGACATAAGAACTGCTGAGAGAAGGGCAGCAGGAGTGAAAAGAGCACGGAGAGGAGAAGGAAGAGTTCAGAATCCAGAAAAGCCATAGAGTTCCAACGGAGGTCCTAGACTGCTATGGTAAAACTGAATGGGGAAAAAGATGGAGTGAGGAGAACTCTACAGATTAGCAAGGCCTGCACCAGAGGTAGGCCTAGGCATTTATTTAATAATATTAATAATAATATATTAATGCATTATATGTGTCCCTGCAAAGGAACCCTGTCCTTTAATAATATTAATAATAATAATATATTAATGCTTTATATCTCCTGCAAGGAAACCAAGGGAAATGTTGCCCCTTGATTTGCCTGTGTTTAAAACAGTATCAATCCTATTTCCCTGCTTTGCCTACTTTAGAACTACTAACGAATTTCGTAAGTAATTAAGTTACATTTCCAAAATTTTGGGGAAATTTTTTGTAAGTCTTTGATATACTAATAAAAAATCCCCCCCCCCCCCATTTGATTTACGATTCACCATTTTAGGATTCTAAAACATGCCTACTATCTACTTAACATTTCTAGCCAGGAATAAACAAAAAGCATGAGGAGAAAGAATGAAATCCAAACAATCAATAGCTTCTGACTTGCCCAGAGCACTGCTTACTGGCCATGGAGATGTTAACATAAGAACATAAGAAGAGCCATGCTGAATCGGGCCTCAGCCCATCTAGTCCAGCATTCTGTGTCACACAGTGGCCCACTAGTTGTACACAGGGATCTCTAGCAGAAAGGAGGGCAAAACCCTCACCTGCTCCCGACCCCCACAACCAGTACCCGGGAAATCCTGCCTGCCTCCATCAACACAGAGGTGGCACTTGGATGTCCATTTCAGTAGCTACTGATTCCCTTGGTATCCATGAATCTGTCTAATCCTGCCTTGAAGCTGTCCAGGCTGACCGCTGTCACAACCTCCTCTGGAAGTGAGTTCCATAACCCAATGACCCTCTGGGTGAAGAAATATTTCCTTTATTAGTCCTAACTTTCCTACCTTGGAGCTTTAGGGAGTGCCCCCTAGTCCTAGTGTTGTGTGACAGAGAAAATATTGTTTGCTCTATTCACCCTTTCTATCCCATGCATGATTTTATACACTTCGATCAAGTCACATCTTAAACGCCGTCTTTCAAGGCTGAAAAGACCAAGGCGTTGCAACCTGATTTCGTAAGGGAGCTGCTCCATCCCTTGGATCATTCTTGTTGCCCTTTTCTGTACCTTTTCCAGTTCCGTTATATCCTTCTTGAGGTGCGGTGACCAGAATTGTACACAGTACTCCAGATGTGGCCTCACCATAGATTTGTAGAGAGGCAATACAACATTTGACGACCTATTTTCGATTCCCTTCCTGATCATGCCAAGCATAGAATTTGCTTTTTTACTGCTGCTGCGCACTGGGTTGACATCTTCATTGAGCTGTCCACCAAAACCCCAAGATCCCTTTCCTGGTTTGTCTCAGAAAGCTTTGACCCCATCAATTGGTAGGTGTAGTTGGGGTTCTTTGCCCCGATGTGCATGACTTTACACTTGTTTAGGTTAAAATGCATTTGCCACTTTGTTGCCCATTCACTCAATTTCGAGAGATCTTTCTGGAGCTCGTTACAATCACTTTCATTTTTAACTACCCTGAACAATTTAGTGTCGTCTGCAAACTTTGCTACCTCAGAATTTACTCCTACATCCAGGTCATTAATGAATAAATTAAAAAGTAACGGACCCAAAACTGAACCTTGGGGTACGCCACTTCTCACCTCTTTCCACCCAGAGAAATGTCCATTTATTACCACCCTTTGTTTCCTACAGTTTAGCCAGGTTCCAATCCAGGACAAGACCTGTCCTCTGATTCCATGGCTGAAGAGCTTATTTAGGAGCCTTTGGTGAGGGACTTTGTCAAAAGCCTTTTGAAAGTCAAGGTAAACAATATCGACTGGGTCCCCTTTATCTATGTGTTTATTTACACCCTCAAAGAATTCTAACAAGTTAGTAAGACATGATTTGCCTTTGCAGAAACCATGTTGATTTTCCTTCAGCAATGCCTGTTCTTCTATGTGCTTAGTAATTTTTCTTTAATAATGGTTTCCATCACTTTGCCTGGAACTGAGGTTAGACTAACTGGCCTATAATTTCCTGGATCACCCCTGATCCTTTCTTGAAGATCGGAGTTACATTTGCCTCCCTCCAGTCCTCGGTACAGTGCCTGATCTTAGAGAAAGGTTATATATTTTGGCTAGAATTTCAGCAATTTCACACTTGAGTTCCTTAAGAACTCTGGGGTGGATGCCATCTGGCCCTGGTGATTTGTTGACATTTAGTTTAGTAAGGCATGTGAGAACATCTTCCTTGTTTATCTCTATCTGGTTTAATTCATTTAATTCCCTCCCTGAAAAAACTGACTCAGCTGCAGGCATATGTTGTCTGTCCTCCTGTGTGAAAACGGAGGCAAAGAAGTCGTTTAGCCGCTCGGCAATCTCCTTGTCTTCACTTATTGTCCCTTTCTTACCATTTTCGTCCATGTTGGAGAAAGTGGCTGTCATAACTGTTTTATATAAAGGAGAGCCACACACTTCCAGGTAATATAGGCACAGCACCAGATCCAGGGATCATCCAAGAACCGGTAAGCCAAGGAAAAAGTGGCTAAAAACAAGTGGGCAATACTCCCTGGGTAGAACTGAAGTGTCATCTCTGAATGCATCTATACTGTAGAATTAATGTAGTTTGGCATCACTTTAAGAGCCATTGCTCAATACTCTGGACTCCTGGGAGCTATAATATCACAAGTTCTTTAGTCTTCACTGCCAAAGAGTCCTGGCACCTCACCAAACTACAAATACTAAAATTCCATAGCACTGAATCTTGACAGTTAGTGTCAAACCACATTATTTCTACATTATAAACACACTCTTTGAAACCATTAAAATTGTAACCATTTGAATTCCAACAATCTCCATACTATATTGTATTTTCTTCTTGCTTGCATCTTCTCCCTTGCTGCTATGGAATCTGCTGGCAATGAAACCTAAATCTAGTTATTGAATGGTTTCTCTGGGTAAACTTTAAAGATGTAGTTACCAGATGTTCTTTCCTTTTTGTGTCAACTGCACACTCTGAGTTATAAGCAATGTAAATGCAGTTTGGATCCAGATTTCCACATATGAAATATATTTTAGGGGAAAAGTGACATAGATTTGTTAATGAATCACTTTTTGGCAATGAGAACTGCAGGCTTGTGATATCATTGAAGTATTGAATGAAGAAGACAAATTAAAGCTAAGTCAAGTGTAGCACATGAGTTAAACTTAAGGTCTATAGAGCAAATCCAGCGAGGAATGTCATTTTATGTGATCTGCGGGATTTTCAATGCCAGGGCAACAAAGTTTCATTTATATAGTCTTACAATTACTAACAGCCCTTTGAAGGCAACCATAAGGCTGCTATGGCCCTCAGTGAAAATGAGTTTGACATCCCTGCTCTAATGTTTATGTCATAGTCATGTTTACTCTACACCAGTCAATTAGCCCTTTAAAGGAATGCATACTTTAAGAAACTGTCAAGAAAGAGTCAGCATGGTCCTCACAGACGGAAACAGGGCTATAGGGCTAGGACCTTTTGGGGGGCGGCCTTTTTGGCTAGAGGGAAGATGAAGGTTGCAAATCAACTATGTGCGCCATGCCCGCCAAGCTCCAGTGGGTTGTCGGCCCCCTCTGATCTCCCTTTTCGGGGGGTGTGCCGCAAATTAAGCCCGCAAGACCTTCCATTGACGCAGTAGAAGCCCCCATTGCAGTGATCTCTGGGATGGGGAAGTACAGCATTAGGCGCAGGCCAAAAGCGAGAGGTGCGCTGAGTCGTTGCGAGACCCGACGTACCTCTGACCTGCGTCCTATCCCGAGGTACGCTGGTGCCCGGCTACCAACTTCCTCCCTTCCTCTCTGGTGTTAGTTAACGCGCGCTCTGTTAGGAACAAAACTGCTACTCTCAAGGATTTCTTTTTAGAGCAGCAAGCGGATCTCTGCTGCATAACTGAAACCTGGATCAACGACGGCGATGAAACCTGCCTGCACGAGCTAGCATTTCCTGATTATGTCATTACTCACCAGAATAGGAATGGGAGGCGGGGGGGAGTGGCTATTCTCTCTCATGACCTGTTACATCTTAGAGCGGTCCCTGCACTGGAAACAGACGGGATTGAAAGTGTCGGCCTGATGTGGGGAGCCCCGGAGAGTGTAGCCTTCTTGCTGGTGTACCGAGCACCTAGCGCACCAGCGAGGAGTCTCTCCCTGCTGCTGGAGACTGTGGCTGAGTGGGCATTGAGGTTCCCCAGACTCATAGTTCTGGGGGACTTCAATGTCCACGCCGACACAGCCTCCCCTCCATCTGCGGCGGGGGACCTTGTGTCGACCATGGCGGCGCTGGGCCTCTCCCTCTTAAACTCGGGCCCCACACATCGGGCTGGACACACTCTCGATCTGATTTTCTCTGCAGGTGTCCAAGTGTCTGTTACCTCTGTAATGGAGGTACCATGGTCGGATCACTGTGCTCTAAGAGTCCGGGTGGAGACCCCACCACCCCCCGGCAAGGGTGCCGAACCAATTTGGGTTCGCCCGAAGGGACTTATGGAACCAACTAGGTTCCTGAATGCCCTAAGGGACTTGGAGCCTGTCAGCATCTCGCTCGAGGAGCTAGTCACCACCTGGAACTCTAAGTTATCCACTGCCCTCGACGAGATTGCCACTAAGCGCCCTCTCAAATTCGCAATCAGCTTATAAGCTCTTTAGTGAAGCTTATGAGCATGCGGTCAAGGAGGCGAAAAATTCCCATTATGCCTCCTTGATAGCGTCTGCAGATTCACGCCCGGCTCAATTATTCCGGATAATTCGGCAGTTGACGATGGTCCCTACCATCCCAAAAAATGACGATCGGGCCCTTTCTGCCGAGGCTTTTCAGAATCATTTCGCAGACAAGATTGCGACGCTCCGCCGGGACCTTCCTGCCACGGTTGATACAGTACATGAGCGTGAGACTCCGTGGCCCTCCGCCGGGTCCACCTTCGACCGGTTTCGGCCACTGGACGCAGAGGATGTTGACAAGATTGTCGCAGCCCTTCGACCAACCACCTGCTCCCTTGACCCGTGCCCCTCCACGCTGATTCGAGCTTGCATGGAGGGGTTACGAGGCCCTCTGTTGAATATAGTCAACTGCTCCCTTGAGCAAGGAGCTTTTCCAGAGGAGTTAAAAGAGGCGATGGTTAGTCCATTGCTGAAGAAGCCCGGGCTAGATCCCGCGGCTCCCTCCAATTACCGCCCAGTGTCCAATTTACCGTACCTGGGCAAGGTAATTGAGAGGGCAGCAATGGACCCGCTGCAGACATTCTTGGATGATGCAACCTGGCTTGACCCCTTCCAGTCCGGCTTCCGTTCGGGCCATGGGACAGAGACCGTCCTGGTCTCCATCACAGACCTACTCCGATGCCACTTGGACCGAGGCGGATCGGCGCTGCTCATGTTATTGGACCTCACGGCAGCATTTGATACTGTCAATTACCAACTTTTGACACACCGCCTGGCGGTGGCGGGGGTGAGGGGGACAGCCCTCAACTGGCTGTCCTCCTTCCTCCAAAACCGCCTGCAGTGAGTGAAGTGGGGAGGGGTGGTCTCCGAGGGCGCCCCCTTACATTGTGGTGTCCCTCAGGGGGCCATTCTCTCCCCGCTGTTATTTAACATCTATATGCGACCACTCGCCCAATTGGTACAGAGTTTTGGGCTGGAGTGCCATCAGTACGCTGATGACACCCAGCTCATTCTGAGGATGGACCCCGGGGTGGAATCTGTACCCGATAATTTCCATCTCTGCCTTGAAACCGTAACTGGATGGCTGCGAGCCAGTAAGTTGTAGGTGAACCCGGCGAAGACGGAGATCTTGTGGCTGGGCCGCCCGGGGGGAGTAGAGACCCAGCTGCCGACGTTCGATGGTGTGGCACTTCACCCACAGCCCCTAGTTAAGAGCCTTGGGGTCCAGCTGGACACCCAACTGTCGATGGAAGCGCAGATTGCCTGCGCTTGCAAGACAGCGTTCTACCATCTGTGGCAGGTGAAACGGCTGGCTCCTTACCTCTCCCGCAGTGACCTGGCCACGGTGATCCAAGCCACGGTCATCTCGAGGCTCGATTACTGTAATGCGCTGTACATTGGCCTACCCTTGTCGATGATCCGGAAACTTAAGCTGGTGCAGAACGCAGCAGCGCCCTGCTGTCGGCAGCTCCAAGATCTGCGCATGTGACTCCACTCCTGCGTGCACTGCACTGGCTTCCCATTGAATTCCGGATCTCCTTCAAGGTGTTAGTTCTTACTTTCAAGGCCTTATATGGCTTGGGGCCAGTGTACCTGAGGGAGCGTCTTACCCCATATAAACCCAGAAGATCACTGCGTTCAGAGGGGCTCAATCTACTAGAAGTCCCTAGTATTAAGATCTGTAGGCTGTCGAGCACCCGGCAGAGAGCATTTACAGTGGCCGCTCCGATCCTCTGGAATTCTCTACCGGAGGAGATACGAGCAATACGGGGCTTGCTGGCCTTCCGCAAGTCTGTGAAGACTTGGCTATATAGGCAGGCATTTGGTTCCAACTGATGCCTCCTATAGCTCACCAGCGGCCATCATACCGTTTGCTATGTATTGCCTGTACATCATTGCTGCCGGGGTTATTGTGGGGAGTGGGGCCTTTGGGTATTCGTTTTTATCTGTACTGATGTTTTACTGATTTTACTGATTTTACTGATTGTGTTGTAAACCGCGCTGGGCTCTGGAGAGAGCAGTCTACCAAATCGAATTTTTAAAAAAAATATTGGAGATTTTCTGCACAAAATTAAACACTCATCACTCACTTCAAACCTGGTGAAATCAGTTCTGATGATATATGGGCATTTCTACTTCTTTTAGTCTTTTATGTGTTAAAAAATAAATATAAAATCTGTGAAACTTGCTGGAAACTCCAATGTGTTGCTGACAATTTTTTAAGTGTGGACAACTGGATTGGGTTGGATTCAGGATGATCAAGTTCTCCAGTAGCTCAATCATTTCGCCAATTATTGCTCAAATAGTTGGGTGTCTTCTTACAACCTTAGAATAAGAAATAACTTTGTCAGTGGGGCTTTCATTGGGAGAGGAGATGCTTGCCCAAGAAGGTGGTGATAGTAGCAGCAGAGGACTCAAGGAAATATTAAAACCTTTTTATTGCTACATCTGAAATAATGGTGATTGCGAATGTCTTCAAAATTCCACTAAAGTAACTCAAGGTAAGTTTCTTTAGCATATACTTAGCTCTCTGCATGTTTGTCATCCCCAGGCATCATTCTGGAGTGGTAAGATGAAGAAAAAAAATGAGATCATGGATATGCTTTAATTGGGCAGATAATATCTCATAGACAATGGCACTTGTTGCACAAAGTTCAGCAAAACAATAGCATTAAGCACAATCTTATTCTACACACAGTTTCAACAGCATCATTACCATTAAAATGATACAAGAAATAGGATTAAAACCAATGACCTTTGGCTTCTGTTTCAGAGAGCAGCATACTGAACCACTTAGTAAAAGGAAAATGCTTAAGTGCTCCACCAAATTGTCATAGTATTGCTGAGTGTCAGCAAATAAAGCAGAGACAGCATGCCAATGCATTACAATTTGGCGCCAGTACAAGCAAACAAGCCGTTCATTTCTTTTTTTTAAAAAAAAAACTGTTGTCAAAATATGGGCCAAAACAGTTTTGGAGCATCCACTTGATAGAACAGGGACCAGATGTTCCAGGAAATTATCATTTGGGAGCAATGAGTGATGGCAGCTTGGACTGCTGTGAACTTGGGATCAGATGTACTATCAAGGGAAGGACTTAACACTTGGGATGAGAGGATGAATACTAGTTCAATACAGGGCAGTTTATGTATGTGTGTGTGTGTATGGGGGGGGAGACAATCAATCTAAAAGCTTCAAACCCTAAGCAATTAAAAGAAGAAACCTTGCAACTGCCTGTCATAGTACAGATTGTTCATGCAACTTTACAATCCACATATGATCAGAAAAAGGAATGTAGAAAGTTAGCACAGTTAAGAAATGTTAGTTTATATAAAGCTTTCAAAAATAAGTTATAGAAGTCCTGCCCCGTATATATAATTATGTGATGGGGTCCAAAGGACGTCTCAGAAACATTTGGTTTAACTCAGAGTAAACCTGGGGTAACCCAGAATAAACCTGTATTTCCAGGTTTACCCCTGGGTTAAAAAAAGAACTCATTTATTATTTATTTATTTACACCATTTTTACCCCTCCCCTCTCAACCCCGGGGGGGGGGGGGGAGGCAGGACTTGGAGTGACCTGAAATGATATGAACCTCTCAATAAGGTCTGGATCTTTGCAAGTGTTGGGCCAGTGGGAATTGACTCTCAGGATTGCCTTCAGCTCACAAAAACCACTTCTAAGCTGCTAACACATCAATGTGATGAGACATGAGCTTAGTCCAAGAGGCCTGAGAATGGAGACAGGCCACTTGGGTAGGTTCAATTTGGGGGGGGGGATTTTGATCTAGCGCAGGCGTGGGTGGTTGCCGGCCCTCCAGGGGTTTTGGACTTCAACTCCCAGAAATCATAGGCAGTTTACCAGCTGTTAGGATTTCTGGGATTTGAAGGTTGATCTCTTATTGACTCAGGAGGGCATTTAGCTACCACCACCTCTAAAATTGTAGGATTTGGACCTAGTGTGTGACCAACTTGCTATTAGTCTATTCAACTGAATAGGAATTATTCAGTTGAATAGACTAATGAATCCTAGTTCTATACAAAATAATGACCCTGTCCAACATACAACCTATCAGCTGCCAGTCTGTGGCAAGTTTCCAGGAAAAGGAAACATTGATACACTGCAAAGAAAGAAGAAACTATCAGAGTTTGTTGCCCTTTAGTGAGATTCAAAGGATCGGTCAAATAAAGCCATTTGTAAAAACAAAAGTCTAATTTAATAAGAAATAAACAAACATTCTACAGATCACAGAAAAACATTTCTTCTCACTAGAGCAAAAGCATGTCGAAGAAGGCACAGTCTTATCTATAATCTCTTCCCCTTCCATATTCCAGCAGTCAGCAGTCACAGTTCATGAGTATGGCAATACGTCATTTGTCTAGTGCTGCACACAGTAGTAGTGCTTCATTAACCCGATAAATGCTGACCATTACAGTTCTAAGCACACACAGTACAGCATCGCTTTCCAACTATCAGCATATAGTTGGAAAGCACTGCCGCCGCCGGCCTTGGACCTGGGAACGCTACCAATGCTGGAGACTCTGAGGCCGGCCCCCCCCCCCCACTGCCCTGAAGGCGGGCCTGGAGACCATGGACTACCACAGGGCATGACCCGGGACATGGCGGGAGGACTGGCAAATGGAGGCGGAGTTGAGGGCGGGGCAGGGGGCGGGGCCGGAGGAAATTTCGACCCTCCTCTGCAACACCTCCTATAGCTGCTAAACTACGGAGGGCGACCCTCAACGCCTTTGGTACCACACAGACCCCACAACCTTCCTCTGGACCTCTGGAGCGAGGGAGATTTCCACCGCCTGTACCTGGGGCACCCAGAGGGTTCCGCCCTAGGACCTTCTGGAAGACCAACCCCAGGCGTCGGGTCCCCCCGTTGGCGAACCCCCAATCCAGGAGGCTCGATAATCCGACGATGGGGAGACCAGAGCCACAGGCTTGTGGTGACCACCACCGTACAGAACTCGAGACTCTAAGGATGCTGCTGGACTTGTGGGATTCTCCTAGGCTTCCCTCGTTCGACGGTCGATCCTGAAAGCTCGACTTGGATAGCTCTGATCCATGTGATCATGAGCCTGGCTTCCCCCTTCCCTGTCAGATGTAGTACCCCCTGTTGATGTTGTTCTGTTTTGTTTGTATCCTATGTATTTCTATGTCAAACTGTAAACCGCTCCGAGCCCTCGGGGAGTGGCGGTATAGTAAGTTTGAACATAATAATAATATACATACACAGGAATACTTATATCTCACTCCATATTTCATTCATTCTCTTAGCTTTTCTTTGTGAACGAAGATTCAGGAAGGACTCATCCCACACTTTCTACAAGCACATTGATTTTCGGAAGTTGGATGTGTCCTTCGAGCCTGTGCAATGGGTTTTTCTGGTGGAGCGCAGCGTGCACAGAACTGGTCTCACCTTTTAAACCAAAGGTTCATCTGCTGGGGCCTAACAAGCTGGGACGGTGGCAGCGAGATCCTCAGGTCATAGGTTTGGTTTGAGTTTCCTTCTCTTAGATGGTTGAACTTACAGGGTTAGACGAGCACCATCTGCCCAGGATTGAAATTAGAGTTTTTCTTCTCCTAGAATGGTTGCCAAAAGGCTAGAGAGCCCATCTTGCCTTTTGACGCTCTTTCTCAAACCCTTCGGTTGTGACCATGGGAGGCCCTTTTTAAAAAAGTATTTCATTAATACTTTAACAGTAACCACTAATCCACTACAATTATATTCGGCATGTGCAATCAATAAAAAATGTTTCAAAAGTCATTAAAAATTAGGGGGCACTGGCATTTCATTTCTAAAGTGTTTCTAAAATATTATTAGTGAAAATTTTGTTACTATAACAAAAGTAAAGAAATTTCATTGCTTTTTGTTATAGTAATTGCACAAGTGGGGAAACTTCAGGGGTTCTTTTCTAGCCCATAGTTACAGCTATTGTTGTGAAACTGGCTACAGTAGTAGAACACATTAACCATTATTAGCCCATCAAGTTTCTAAACGTTTCATGTATCCATAAATTTTTGGGGATTTTTCAGATTTTATAAACAATTTTTTTAAAAAAATAAAACTACAAGAGCTATCTTCTTGAATTTTCTATACAATGTCACAAGATAACAGGGAATCATTCCCCCCAACTTGCAGAAATATGCAATCACTTCCTAATTTTAGGGATTTTTAAAAAATGTTTTGATAAAAACATTTTTTAGAGCCACAACAGTTATCTCATTGAATGTCTCTCATATTAACCAATAGAACTTCAATTTAGGGATTTCTTTCCAGCCCAGCACAGAGATTTACGTACAGTATCATTCAGTACTCCTCTTCACAAATTCAACAATCCATTGGAACTCTGGCTGACCTCTGCTATGGAGGGACAAATCTCTCCCCTATCCTGATTGGGGCTTTCTGGGAAATATTTAGGACAGGGCCTTTTGAATTCTCAGGCATAGGGCTCCTCATCTTCCCAACTACATTTCCCAGAATTCTGTGCTTTTTCAGTCTCTTTCCCAGTGAACTCTGCTTTCTTCCTGCTGATTTCCTCTTCTAATAGCAAGAGGCCATTATTTTAAAGTAGAAAGGCAGTCATTTTGGCTTTGCTTTGTTTCCTTGCACTAAAAATGAAACTGATTTTGGGAGGTTTCTGAGATTTACAAAATGCAAATGAAAAAGCATTGGGTAAGTTTCAATTTTTAAGTTTTTGGTGTCAGCCATGCCTGTACATTAGATATTATATCATAAGTATGAACTTAACAAATTTGATACAACTTACAATGACTAGTGAAAAAACTGCACACCCCTAGTACTGATGTATGCAGTGATTCCCAACCTTTGATCTTCCAGGTGTTTCGTACTTCAACTCCCAGAGCCCCAGCCAAGTTGGCTAGCTGTCTGGAATTCTGAGAGCTGAAGTCAATAATACTTCAAAAACAAAATGTTGAGAAATACTGATGTATAGGATTGTGAAATTTGTTATTTTTCTCAGCTAACATAGCAATATTCTAATTGATTTTCAGAAACACAATTTTAATTTTTTTTCATAGAATGTTTGAAAGAAATTTGTTATTTTTGGTCACTTAAAAATAGAAATGATCTTTGCTATGATCTATTTCATGTTACTGAGAAATTTCTGAAGATTTGAGTAAAAGCTCCCTGATTTTAAACATAGGCCGAAAGTCTTTTAAAATATGTTTTTAGCCAACCTGTGTTTTAAGCAATTTTTAACTGTTGGTAATTTTACCCATCTGTGTGCCCAATCAACTGGTTGTTCTTAATCTCATTACCTGCATACCTTGATGCTGAAACATGCCAGCACTTCTAATAGTCCTTTACCTTTGTTTTTAGCCAACATGTATTTTAAGCAGCTTTTACTGTTTGCAAATTTTATCCACTGGATGTTCTTAATCTCATTACCTGTATAACTTGTATGCTACAGTGTAATAAGGGTCTATGGACCATAATAAAATTCATCAAGACTATCAAGAGTACAAGCACTATTTCAAGGATCAACACCTGAAACTTCGCTTTGGCACTTTTACCTTACAGAAAAAATAGAAAGTGTACTTTAAAGGTTATTTAGGGCACTATCTGTGCTTAAGATCATAAAACATGTATCTGAAAAGCTCATTTTAGATGTATATCCTCTTAGCCTCCTCTGTGTGTTGCAGAAAAACTAGCAGGGTGCTGTACAAAACTCTATTATCTGTACTTAACAACAGCCAAAATAAACAGCTATAAAAGACTTGACAGTTATTTAGTTTCTGTAGGGTCAGTGAATCTTTTCTCATGGTTTTTCCTAATTAGGAGAAAACTGGGATCTGGTGCTTCTTGGGAGGGGAAAAAAAGAAGATAAATGTCATCAATGAATTGCCTGCTGGAAACAAAAACAGCTCTCCCAATAGAATTTCCCTGCCAAGTGAGTTGGCTTTTATGTGTGTAGTCCAGAGTTGGCTAATGAGTTAAGTATTTTATCTATTGTATTTTTTCCTTTTCTTCCACACTGCAAGGCGAAGTCTATGCCTTGTGCATACCAGCTTCTTCCAAATCTTTAAAGAGAGTATCTGACTGATATAATTGCATCTAGAACAGAGTGCCTTGTCAGTTTTCCCTCTTGATAATATATTCTGCATTTCTTCATCAGATCTTGCTAAATTGCTTTCTGCTAGCAGTGGGCTGAATTTTGCCTATAGCTAGAGCTGTTATACAATCTTTCTGAGATTTTTTTCTTAGAGGTTTCTCCTTGTTATCCAACTAAGAATTTCCTCAGAAAATTCAGATAGATTGTGCAAATGCCAGTTGAATGTATTGCTTTAAAGAGCATAACTTAATTTACTCATCACTTAGCATGGAAAACTAAGCTAAAAATCTGTTTGTTCCTACATGGGCATATCTAAACCATTGTTTCTGGGTGGTGGAAACAGGAAGAAGGCAAGGTTGCATAAAAACCAAGCACCCCTTTTCTTGCTTAGAGAAACCCTATACCAAGGATAAGCAAATAGGCTTCCAATTAGGCTTGAGCACAGATCTGTTTTTTTGGTGTTTCCTTCGGCCAATCCGGTTTCTTCAGTTTGATCAAGTGCCTATAACGGCAAGGGGGCAGCCATCATGGATTCCCATCCATAATGGGACCATTTGGCAGCTGATCTTGGTTTCTCCTTCCTTATTTGGCGCCACAGTTTAATCTTTTTTTTTTCAATAAATTTTTATTGGTTTTACAAATTAAGAATTATAGATGTGAAAATAAGACATAATCACATGAGAAATGAAAAATTATAATGGGAAATACAAACTTTCACATAATCTACTGGGTGATGGGTACGGGTAAAGGGAGTGATGAGGGGGGAAGGAATAATAGGAATATTATTAAAGTTCAAGTAAAAGAGTAAGAAAGTGAGGGGTTAGGGAAATTCGGGGAAGGGAAAAAGGGATTGGGTATCTGTGGGGAAGATTATTTACAAGTTGACTTCCGATTCTTCTTCTTGGTAGGGTACTTAGTAAAACTCCATCCTGTAGAGTATTCGTATTTTTTATGAGTCCTTCTTTCATTTATAATTTTTCTTCAGGTATTCATCTATTTGGGTCCATGTTGTCTGTTGCCTTGGATTAGGTGTATTTCTTCTTAGATAAAATGTCAGTGTGTCCATATTTTTTATTTCAAATATCTTTTCCATCCATTCTATTTTTTCCGGGGTTTTTTCACTTTTCCAAGATCTAGCCAAGATGATTCTTGCAGCTGTAGACATATAAAAAAAATCTTATCTTCATTGTTCCCTAGTATCAGATCTTTATCCAATATTCCCAGAAGATAATATTCCGGTTTTAACGGGAATTTTGTCTTTAATATATCTTGTATGTCTATATGTATTTGTTTCCAAAATTTCTTTACTTCTGGGCACGTCCACCACATGTGGAAGTAGCTACCTTGGTGATCATGGCATTTCCAGCAATTTGGGTTACCATTTTTATACATTAATTTAATCTTCTTTGGTGTTATATACCAGCGATGAAATACCTTCATCCAATTCTCTTTTAAATCCATCGCATATGTATATCTCAATTTTTTTGTCCAAATCTTTTGCCATTCATTTAATTTTATGGGTCTGCCTATATTTTGGGCCCATTTTATCATACAGTTTTTGACTGTTTCAGTCTCTGTTTCCCACTCTAGCAATTTGTTATATAGCTTTGTTATCACTTTTCTTTCTGATACTATCATCTTCTCCCAAAAGTCATCCTTCTCCTCGAAGCCTTCTTTTTTATCTCTGTTGAATGCCGACTTGATTTGGTGATATAATAGCCACGATACACTCCCTCCCCCGCCCGACATTTGCGCCAATTCTTCTTGGGTCTTTATGTCTATGTTGCCTTTCCCTATCTTTACTATGTCTTTATATTTCCACCATTTACTCCATCCTTGTTGCCTCCTCTGCTCCGCTTCTATAGGCGAGACCCATAGGGGTGTTTTGGAGTAGAATCGATTTTTATATTTTAGCCATATTTTTATCAGGGCCGATCTAATAAAATGGTTGCCAAAGTTTTTTTCTATCTTCGTCTTGCCATACCAAAGGTAGGCATGCCAGCCCCTTCTCAAGTCATACCCCTCTAATGTCAGCAACTTTTCGTTTTTAAGAGAAATCCAATCCTTTACCCACATTAGGGCACATGCTTCATAATAACTTCTTAAATTCGGGAGACCAAATCCACCTCTTTCTTTTTTGTCCACCATTACTGTATGATTTATTCGGGGTCTTTTCCCATTCCATATAAATTTATTAATTTCCTTGTTCCATGTATTAAGTATTTTTTGATTTCTTATTATTGGAATATTTTGGAACAAGTATAAAAGTCTCGGAAGTACATTCATCTTGATGGTATCAATTCTTCCCATTAGGGATAGATTTAAGTGTCTCCATTGTGTTAAATCCTTTTTTATTGAGTTCCACTTTTCTGTATAATTATTGTCCAAAAGTTTTGAATTTTTAGCAGAGATCCAGATTCCCAAATATTTAATTTTATTTTTTACTTGGAATTTAGATTCTTTCTGTAATTTTTCTTGTTTAGCTTTCGTCATATTTTTTGTTAATAGCATTGTTTTGTTATAATTTATTTTCAATCCTGCTACCTTCCCATACTCTTCTATTTCCTTTATCCAATTCTTAATATTCTTGATCGGTTCCTCGATTATGCAAATAATATCGTCTGCAAAGGCTTTGGTTTTATATTCTTGTTTTGCAATCTTCATCCCTTGTAGATCTCTATTTTCTCTTATTGATTTTAATAAGAGCTCTAAGGACATAATGTATAGGAGTGGGGAGAGGGGGCAACCCTGTCTTGTTCCTTTGGTTATATTGAACTCCTCTGTTAAATCCCCATTTATTTGTATTTTAGCTTTTTGTTCATTATATATCGTATGTATGGCATTATTGAATTGGAAACCGATATCCAGTTCCTTAAAAATTAATTTGAAGAAATTCCAGTTGAGGTTATCGAACGCTTTCTCTGCGTCTAGCGAGAGAAGCGTCATTTCTTTCTGTATATTTGTCTCATAATACTCAATTGTATTTATAACTGTTCTTATGTTGTCTTTTGTACTCCTTTTTGGTAAAAATCCAGATTGTTCGTCTCCTACCCAATTTACGAGAAATTCTTTGAGCCTATTCGCTAATATTTTTGTAAAAATTTTATAATCTACGTTGAGTAGCGATATAGGTCTATAGTCCCCAATTGTTGGTGTTGGTATTGCCCCTTTCTTGATTAATATTATCACCGCTTCCGACCAGGATTTTGGTGATATGTCTCCTTGTAGTATGTTATTCATTAATTTTTTCAAGTAGGGCAGTAGTTCTTCTAGTAGTTGCTTATAAAACACTACTGAGAACCCATCCGGGCCGGGTGCCTTGTTAGAATCCATGGATTTAATTACCTCGGTAATTTCTTGTTCAGTTATATCCCTATTGAGTCTTTCTCGTTCCTTCTCCGAAATTTTTTCAATTTTACATTTTAGTAAGTATGTATTTATGTTCTCCTCTGGGATTTCATCTTTCCTATATAAGTCTTTATAAAATGCCAAAAATTCTGTTTGGATCTCTTTGTTTTTAACTATTAGGTTCTCTCCCATTGAGTTCTCCCCCCTCCTCACTCCCGTTATTATTTGAGACTGTTTTTTCTTTCTTAATTTGTTTGCCAACCATTTCCCCGATTTATTTGCATTTTCGAAGGAATCCCGCTTCAAGAATTTATATTGGTTAGCTAGGTTCTCCATCTCTAGCTGTTGTTTTTTGTATCGAAGTGATTTCAATTTTTTTCCCATCTCTGGTTGGGGTCAGTTGGGGTATTACTTTTAGATTTTGCTTCCATTTCTTTTATGTCCTTCTGTATTATTTTGAGTTCCTCATTTTTAAGTTTGGTTTTCATAGCATTTTGTGAGATGAATTGGCCGCGCATGACGGCCTTCATTGCATCCCATGTTGTCTGTAAGGATACTTCACCATTATCATTTATCGCAAAGTATTCTTTCAACAATTTCTTATTGCTGGAAATGTCACTCTCCGTTCTTAATAAGTTGTTGTTAAGACGCCATCTTTTAATTCTATTTTTATTGTTTAATTCTATTTGGATGGCACAATGATCTGAGTTGTCTCTAGGGATAATTCTGGTCTTATTGACTTTTGTTACCAAGGATTTTGATAACCAAGCCATATCAATTCTCGACCAGGAGTAGTGTCTATTTGAGTAAAAAGTATAGTCCTTTTCCCCTATATGAGTAGCTCTCCAGATATCTACTAAGTCCATTTCTTCTTTTAAATTTAAAAATTCCTTTGGGAGCAAACCTTGATTACCTTTAGTTTTCTTTTTTATTTTTTGACTCTTGTCCTGGTCTTTATCTAAAATTCCATTAAAGTCCCCCAGAATAATAAGGTGATCGAATTCAGTCAACTGTATATTTTCCTTGAGATGCTTTACAAATTTCCTTTTCGGCCCATTTGGGGCGTAAATGTTGCAAATTAAGATTTTCCCCTCTGGAGTATAAACTGTTGTTCCAACCGCTCTTCCCTCCGTGTCCCGGAAACTCAGTTCCGATCTTATCTCTTCAGCTATATATGTCACCACACCTCTTTTTTTTGTTTCGTAAGACGAATAATAAACATTCCCCAATTTTTTTTGATTAAGGTGTGAGACGTGTTTGTGGCATATATGCGTCTCTTGTAATGCTACAATATTATATTTACCTTTAGTTATTTGCTGGAAGATCCGTTTTCTCTTGCTAGGGCTGTTAAGCCCGTTGGTGTTGAGTGAATAAAGGTTCAAACATTGGTTCTCCATCATCTAATTGCTTTTCCTCCTCTTCTGATCTCTCACCCTCCTCGTCATCTTCTTCTTCTTCTCTTTCCCCCTTTCCTTTCTCTCCCGCGTAAGCCGCGGCCTCGTCCATCTTGTTTTGTTCTTCCTCTGGGGAATTCATACGTGGTCTCTTTTTCTTCTTATCCTCCCTCGAGGAGTGTTCTTTTTGGGGTGATGGATTCTCTTTTTTCAATCTTTCATAAAATTCTTTTGCCTTATCCTCATTCGTTAGCCAAAGTTTTTGGCCCTTGTACGTCGTCATTATACCGTCCGTCTTCTCCCAGCGAAATCTTATTTTTCTTTTCTTTAACTCGTCAGTCAGAAACGAATAATTCTTCCTTCGACTAAGAATTGCTGGAGGTAGTTCTTTCAATACAATTACCTTTTTACCTTTGTAGAACATTGGTTTTTTATTTGTCCAGTAGAGGATGTCATCTCTTGTAGACTTTTTTGTGAGGTGCACTATTACGTCTTTTGGTGTCTTATTATCTTTTGCAAATCGACTTTTTACCCTATAGGTCCTGTCGACTTCTCTACTGATCTCCTCTTCAGAGCTGTCCAGGACCGTTGTTAGGATTTTTGTCACTTTGTTCCTTAGATTCTCTCCTTCTTCCTCAATAAAATTTCTAAGCCTCAATTGGTTCTCCATTTCCTGTTGTTGTAATCTTTCTATTTGTCTCTCCATTTTTATGTTCTTATTTTTCATTATTTCCATATTTTCTTCCACCTTTGTTTGTGTTTTTTCCAGTTTTTTGGTTTTATCCTTAACCTCTGTAATATCTTGTGTGACCTTTGTTAATTCATTTTTAATTTGATTGATGTCTTCCTTAAGCCCCTTCTGGATTTCATCCAATTTATCATATGTTTTTTTCTGATCTTGGTTTTGGCTCTCCATCATGACCTTCATTTCCTTTTGTGTTTCTATTTGGGTTTCATGTAATTTTTGGATTTCCCTCAATATATCTCTCACATTTGAGGCATTTATGTCATCTGGGAGGGATCCCCTTCTTTGTGTTGATTTTCAATCTTTCATCTCTTTATCTATTTTTGCCTTATTCATTGCCATGGTAAAGTCCTCTCTGTCGTTATATGTTCTTCTGTACTTTGAGGTGTAATTTAGCCCTCCCGTCACCAGGTGGCTCTTTCTTGGAATGGCTGCACCTCTTTCCCTCTCCGCTGGTCGTCCGCTTCTCTTTCTCGCTAGGCGTCTTCTTCTCGTCCTCGTCTTTGACCTCGTTTCTGTTAGTGTATCCAGTATAGCTCTATCTCCCTCTGCGAAGGTTACTCTATATCTTTTCTTCACTTGTATCTATGGTTCGTTTTCCCTTCACTGCCAGGTTCGCCCTTCCCCCTTTTGGCTTCTTCCCTTATCTTGCGTCCCTTGCGTCTTTCTTCCTGTTAAGCTTTGGGTTGGCTCGGCTGTCTCGCGAGAGCTCCTAAAGGCTCTCGTGATTTGCCGACCTCCCTGCTTCCTGTTTCCTGTTACCTCAGGGGGAGTTTCCCAGGATTGTTGATGAAGACGAGCCTCTTAGACTAAACAAGAATGGCGTCAAGGTCAGTTTACTTTCTTTGTTTTCTTTTCTATCTTCGGGGATTTCTTCCCGCCTTCGCCCACTTGCGCCTCTTGCTCTGTCTTATTTCTCAGACAACTGGACTCTTATAGTGTCCTCGTTCCCTCTGACCCTAATCTTTTTTTTTAAGTTCTCTTATCTTCTGGGTCTGGTGGTTCCTTTCACCCCCCACCTCAGAAGAAGAATATACTTTGAAACTTACGTTTCTGTTCTTCAGCTTAGGCCTTAGTCATTTTTAGTCGAGCGGGGCTGACAGTGTTTGCGATCTCATTGAGGTCGCTTCCCCCGGAGACGTCCGCGCACCCCGGCTCACGGACCCCCTATTCACCTCCCCCCTTGAGGGGAGAAGGTTTTTAGGGATCCGATCTAGCCTTTGGGGGGCTTTGCGTTCCCTCCGGCGTCGATCCGCCAGAAGAGGGGAGCGATTGCTCTACCCGACGTCTGCAACGGGGTTGGGGAGGCAGGAGACCTATTTTCCCCGTCCTGTCGCCATCTTCGCCCGACCGGAAGTCCAGTTTAATCTTTTTTATTTTCTTTTTTTCTTTATTTTCTTGATTCTTTTTATTTAGTGGGAGTTGGGAATGTGTGAGGACTGGTGGGTGGGGTGCACACATGCATTTGGGGGCATGGGAGAGTCACCCTTTTAGCCTTTTCTCCTTCTCTTCCTCTCCTTCAAATATTTCTAAAAGATAAAAATAATGATTAATCCCTGCAAGCAAAAAGAAAATCCTCATTCTCTGAAAAATACTACCATCTATCTACCTGACCCCTAGAATAGAAAGTAGAAAGTAGACATTTATTTATTTATTTTGCATATTTTTATCCCATCCTTCTCACCTTGGGGGGGGGGCACTCAGGGCAGTTTCACAACAGGCATCCATTTTATGCCAACAGACAAACGATAAATAATAATTACAATTTTAAAAGTTCATTAAAACATTAATTATTAAGACAGTAATTTAAAATCAAGCAGGTTCAAAATCATAGTCCAGGTCAATGCATTGATGTTTAAGATCATCCGGAGATATCCTGCTCTCGGTCCCGCCTTCTTCGCAGGCGCGATTGGCGGGGACGAGAGACAGGGCCTTTTCAGTGGTGGCTCCTTGACTTTGGAACCCCCTCCCTAGTGACATCAGATCAGTCCCCTCTCTCCTGACATTTCATAAGCAAGTGAAGACCTGGCTGTTCGAACAGGCATTTGCAGATGAAATATAACTGTTTAATTAGACCTATGGAATGATGAGGATGTGATGGAAAGTGATTTTAACAAGATGCTGAGAATTGTATTTTTATGTTTTTAACTGTTAATTGTTGTTGCATATATATGATTATTATTTTGATTGTTTTAATTGTGTTTTATCTGGATGGCAGAAGTTGCCGTGTAAACCGCCTCGAGTCGCCTCCGGGCTGAGAGGGGCAGTATAAAAATGTAGTAAATACATATACATAAATAAATAAATAGACAGTTTTAAGCTTTAAGGAAGCATTCAACCTGGAGATTGAAGCTTGCCCAGTCCAGACAGGGTCTGTAGTAGAGAGAGAAAAGTTTTTTTAAAAAGGAATCTAGGAAGATAGCTTCAGGTCGATTACTCTTTCTTCCCTTGGAAGTGGAAAGCCTCCTTAAATGCCTTGGAAAGCTGAATACAGGGAGGGAAAGTGCATGTCTGCAGGCTGTCTCCTCTGGAGTAGAAAGAAACAGCTTTAACGATGCATTAAACCTAGTCTCCTCTACAGAAGGAAGGGAAAGGATCACAGGAAGAGTGGTATCTTAATTTTGATTCTTTTAATCCAGCTCTTAATGAAGGATATGGAAGGGGAGCCTGTGGGAAGTCTCCCCCCCCCCTTCTATAATGAGCTGGATAGGGTGCTTTCTTAATGCTGTTGCTGAAGAAGAAAAAAAGAAAGGTTCACGGAAATGGAAAAGGGAGCTTCATAAGTTCCCCACTGCTGCCAATGCACTGGGTCTAGCTGCATTTTTCAGCTACAAACAAAACCGGCTATCCAACTACTCACCCATTTTTGGGAGTAATTCAAAAATGGATGTGGGGTTCTTCCAGTATCGAGCCAGCAGAAATGGATTGAGGTTTAGCCAAAATGCACAACCCTAGTTCCAATCTCTGCTCAGCCATAGAAAGTCACTGGGACCATTCAGCAAGACAACTCCTCCTGAAGAAATCTTGCCAATAAAACCCTATGATAAAATTGCCTTTGGGTTGCCATAAATCTGAAATGTCTCAAAGTTGTACAGCAGCAAAAGCAAAATACAGTTCTCTCCATATTGGGTACTATATTGAATTTCCACTGAGAGTGGTTCACACATTGAGTAAAGGGAGGTAGATGGAGGGGCCGTTCAGCTTTAAATAGGCTGCAGGTCCACCCCTTTCCATGTGACTGGGGGGCCAGTGAAGCCAACGGGGCCTTAACTAATGCTGGCCTTCTCCACTGGTATCTTACACTTCCCTCTCCATCACACCAACACAAAAACCTCATGGGTTTGCCCTTCAGCTGCAGGCGGGGCTTTTGTTGAACTACACATCATGTCAGTCTTAATCAGCAAGGCCAATAGTGAGAAATCCTGGCAGCTGCAGTCCAGCAACATCTGGAAAACTACACTTTTCTCATTACTGTCTTGTTTGTTCAGATCATCATCAAATAATATAGTCCTTCTGCCAGTCTCTCAACCCTTATAATTAGATGTCTATTTTTCTCACTTTGCATTAGGAACATGGTCACAGTTCACAACCGCAGGGACAAAACAGTAGATGAAGCCAAGTTTCCTTCCATATCTTATGTTGTCTTGAGCAAAAGTTTAGACACTCCTCCACATCTTGCAGTATGGTTTGTCTCTTTCCTTCTCAATTTGGCTTCTCCCTCAATTGCTCTGTTGTTTTTATTTTTCCCCAAATTTTGATGCTGCTTTCTCTAGATCTTGAGGAAATAGGTTTCTCTTTCCTTTTTTCCTCACCTCTTTTTTTCTGTTCAATGCTCTGAATCATATACAAGTCTCTTAAGCCAATGTAGAAAGATAAAATTTTCAAAATGGATAAGTGTAAGGTTTTGGATGTAAGATACAGTATATATTGTACAGAATACTTCAGTACAGTGTATCAAATAAAAAAGGGTTTTGGGCACCCTGTTCTGACATGTGATCAGGAAGAAGGTGGACAGACTGACCCTCTCCTTCTTCCTGGTCACATGAGCACTTTTGTTCATGTCAGGTCAGGACACCTATAAAGCTCAGAATCTTTCGCAGAGCTCTATGGCTGGCTAGGAATGTCAAAAGTGACACAGAACATGTGGTAATGGTTCAGTGGAGGTGATATCATTTTGGCCCAGTTGGGCCATGTAGTCACCAACCCATCACCTCATTGAATGTGACAGGGTGAGTATGCTTTTCTCCTGGGCTAGGCCAGAGCAGTGTTTCTCTCAGAAGAGAAGGTATCGTGCTCTATAAAATCCATCACTGTGTGAAGTTATTTTTTAAAATCTTTATGAATACATCAGTTCATACACGGCATTTTACACATGACAAGGATGTTCAAAACCCATTTGAGACATGTCCCAATTTTTGTCATCTTTGACTTTACTCAGAAATTGCCATGTGTTTTTCGGGAGTGAGACACCCCTAACTGTATCCAATATTTCACAAATGAGAACAAGGACAAGTGTGACCAAGTAACATAGTGTGGCCAAAATGGTGAAGGTTACTAATGGGGAAAGATGCACAAGCTAGAAGAGGCTACTTGGAAAGACAAGATTTGGCCTCTTCCTGTCTTCTCACTCTATATTTTACTCTGACCTCAGTTTGTGGCAATTGCAGTAGGCACTAGATGAAGGGGGGAAATGGGAGAGGGAGAGAGAAAGAGGGATTTTTAAAAAGCTGAAACTGTGGGACAACAAGGGATTAATCTATTCAAACTGGCATTGCTAAATCTGGACAGTTGATGTTAAAGCATTGCAGATGGCACAGTCATAAAATATCCTTCCTTTATTCTATCTGAAGGATATATGGACAAGGTACACAGTTAAGAATGGATGAGCAAGCTAATCAATCTGCACTGAAGTCTAGGAAATTGTGTCAATTGTTCAACCCTTTTCTCCATGAGGTTTTCCACCCACATCTGCAATTAAGTATGCAGAAATCATCTGAGCATAAAACATTTATATCATGTGGAATGCTAAGCATTCACTGCCCTAATGCGTTTCAACTACAGGTTTCTCAGCCAAGACTTTCTTTTTTCATTACCTCCACATGCCTTTTTCTACAGCAACAATGGCTGTGCCTCTGAACTAGATGACTGCTTTTTTGAATATTGGAAGCTGAAGAATTCTTTCATATATATGTATTCTTCTAAACAGTGCCATTCAGGGACATTAAACAGAAGAGTGAAGGATACCAGCAGGCCATTATAGCCTAGCTAGATTCTAGTTGATGAGCCAGAAGAACCTACAGAGCTTATGAGAATGAAGCTCACAGGAGTGACCACAGCCAATTTCCTCTGCTTTGATTTGGTTTCTTTCATTTAATTGGAGATTGAGATGGAGCTTTGTTACAGCTGAATGGGTTTTGGCAGTGGGCTCAGGAGAGGACAGCTCAGTAAAACACATCCATAAAAAGAAGACCATATGGAATTTTAATTCAAGGGTCACAATGACAGGTGCTCAAGTAATTTGGCAAATGAATGGTACACAAGAATACAGTGGGCAAGTAGGGAGGTTTTGTTTAATGCATTACTTCCATTATCCAAACTCTTGCAAATCTGAAATTCATTTTGGATTTAGAGAATGACATTTGTGTTTCCAGAAAAGAAAAGAAAATTGACAATGGGCACACAATAGACTTTGTATCTGTATAGAGCAGTGGTTCTCAGCCTGTGGTTTCAAAGGTGTTTTTACCTACAACTCCCAGATATCCCAGCCAGTTTACCAGAGCAACATTAAAAACAGGGGAATTCCAGACAATAATCAAATTGGGCCAGCTAACACTTAATAACAAAGGATTCCCTGAGGCAGTAAGAAGCCAGACCTTGAAACTGCCAGGCCTTTAAATGCTAATCAAGGAGTCCAATTGTAACATTAACACTTGCTTCAAGCAAACAAGAGTTCTTTCTCCGACCTTGGACATTCCACAGATATATAAACCTCATATACCTAGTTTCTAACCGACCTCACAACCTCTGAGGATGTCTGCCATAGATGTGGGCAAAACATCAGGAGAGAATGCTTCTGGAACATGGCCATACAGCCCGGAAAACTCACAGCAATCCAGTTTACCAGCTGTTAGGATTTCTGGGAGTTGAAGGCCAAAACATCTGGGAACCCACAGGTTGATAACCACTGGCCTAGAGTATTTTTGTGGATCGTAACTGCTATCTATACTGAATTAGTTTCTCATAAATGTATTGGGTTTTTCCCAGTTATCATAAATCTGAGAACAGAGGTAAGTAATTTTTTGGAGTTCTACAGATAAAAAGGTTTTTGTATTTTAACATAATGGGTGTATGTGTAGTTTCAAGATATCTGTCAACTTATGGTAACCCAGTGAATTTCATGGGGATACTCATACTAAGCAGTTACATTTCTATTACTAATAGTAGTTTTGCTATAAGGATTATCATCACCATCTAGCCATAAGAGAATTATAGCATTATCGGTACAAAATACAAGATTTATAAATAGCCATATTTTAGTAGCAGTATGAATCCTATTTGTCAGTTCCAAATAGAGTAAACCCGCAAAAAATGGTTTTTCACAAACGAAGGCAAAATATATATTATTGAAACAAGTACAGCAGTGTTTTTGACAAAAAATAAACCAATGTTAAGTCATATTAGCAAATATTAATATGACTTACATTTTATTCATTTATTTATTTATTTACAATATTTATAGCCTGCCTTTCGCAACCATACGGTGACTCAAGGCGGGTTACAGTCCTACATTAATAAAAGAGCAATTAAAAACAATATCAATGTCCTACATTAATAAAAGAGCAATTAAAAACAATCAACATAACTATATATATATATATATATATATATATATATATATACATATATACACACACACACACATACATATATATATATATATATATATACACCAATAAAACATGTAGTCTCCGGTGTCATTATGTTAGAATGGATTTCCAGTAACATCATCTACCCATTCTAAGTTCATCATTCATAGTTTCGTGTTATCTATTCTGCTGTATTCTCAAAAACTTGCTCAAAGAGCCAAGTTTTCCACTTCTTTTGAAAGGTCAAGAGGAAGGGGGACAATCTAATATCCCTGGGGAGTTCCATAGTTGGGGGGCCACCACTGAGAAGGCTCTGTCCCTTGTTCCTGCCAAACGCAATTGTGATGCAGGCGGGATCGAGAGGACGGCCTCACCAGATGATCTTAAGCTCCTAGATGGTTCATCTACATGTTCAGACAGGTAAGCTGGGACAGAACCGGAATTCACTAAAAGTAAGCATTTTTAAAAAAAAAATCAACGAGATAGCACATTATTAAAAGACATCTGGGGCAGAAAAAGACATGCAATTTATTCTTCCAATTGAATCTTATTTGAACAGCAAAGGTTAACTGACCTTCAACACAATTTGCTTATGTGTCATCATCATCATCAGCCCTCCATTCGTGCCTCTTCGAATTCCACAGCACTGTTGGTAACAGCTGGCCTCAGGATAAAATGCTTGATGGCCAGAGCTTCCCAGCTCTCATTGTCTATGTCATAGTTCTTAAGGTTTTTAAGGTTTAAGCCCATCTTTAAATCTATTTTCCTGTCCTCCAATGTTCCATTTTCTGTTCTTGAGTTGAGAGTATAGTAACTGCTTTGGGAGATGGTGACAGGGGAATTTTGACAATGTGGCCAGTCCAACGGAGTTGATGGTAGAGGAACATCACTTAGATGCTAGTGGTCTTTGGTTCTTCCAAAACACTGACATTTGTTTGCCTGTACCACTTTCTCAGTCCCCACCTACAAGGCAACATGCATATTACATGCTAAAACATTGCTACTTTGTTTACTGTTTATATGTTTACTGTTTACACGCTTTACTCCCAAACCATGGCAAAGCAGTGCACAGTTTCAACTGTCCAGAGAAGCCAAAAACTTGTTCAGCCCAGCTGGGCAATCACTGATATCTTTCTATGACTTACTGTTTCTTTATCAGACGTCATTGTGGATATTAGCAATGGTATTTATGGGATATGAGAAAAAGAAGGGGAGCACAAGGAAAACAGGATAGTGGCACTAGACAGTGTGCACAGCTAGTCTGGTTTGAATTGGAATTGGCTATTCACACACACCTTGAAGTAGAGAACCACTCTGGAATTTTGGGGTGGGGAAGCCTTTGGAGTATTCCCTGACTCCTCCTAATGCAGCATACAATTGGATTTACCACTCAGACACACACACAGCCTTTATTGGCACCCAATAACAAAATTGGCATACAATATTGGCATATACACAGGGGCGGCCCCAGGGATTCTGTGACCTACGCTGGCCGCAGAGCGCCATCGCCTGGGAGGGGCACCACCGGCTGGAAGGGGCACCGCCCGCGCCCGACTCCGCGCCCCACTGCCGCCACACTGCCCTGCGCCGCCCGCGCGTGCGCAGGCTGGAGCACCTACAGGCGCTAGCGCGCCTGTAGACGCTTCTGCCCTCCCTCCCAAGCGCGCCTGCCGCTTTGGAGCCAGCGCGCATGCGCAAAAACCTGCACTGCACGCATGCGCTGGCTCCAAAGCGGCAGGCGTGCGTGGGAGGGAGTGCGCGTGCGCAGAAGCGTCTACAGGCGCTATAGCGCCTGTAGGCGCTTCTCTGACGCGCGGACGGGCGGCGCAGGGCAACGCATGCGCGCTGGCTCCAAAGCGGCCGGCGCTTTGGGAGCGAGTGCGCGTGCGTCTCTGCGCATGTGCCGCCGCCGAAAGGTGCGCCGTGAAGATGTGCGCGGCGATGGGGCCGCCGACGGCGACAGCGCGCGGCTCGCGGCGGCGCGGCTTGCGGCGGCGCGGCTCGCGGCGGCAACGCTGCTCAGCGGCGCGTGCGCGGTGATGGGGGCGGCGGCGGGCGGCGGTGTGGGCGTGGCGGCAGTGAGTGGCGGGGCGGGGCGACAAAATTTCTTCGCGTACCCCCCCCCAAATTAGGTCGGGCCGCCCCTGCATATACAACAAGCGGAAATGCCAGATGAAAAGAAAACAAACTTAAAACTTACTAATCTCAAGGATGAAATTTGCAACACTCTCACAAAATAATGCATCAGAGTTGTTCAGAATATATGGTCCTTTATAGCACCCTTGCCACTGAGAACACTGTGAAAAAAATGGAATTCCTGTATTTCATCCATTTTTTATGGGACAAACAAACAAAGAATGAGGAAATGTTTCAACAGAGACCAAATCACAAGAACAAATCCTTGGAACGTGCCACTTTTTATATTTCCCATCCAGAAAAGCTGATGTCAACACATTACATCTTGCAGTCACCAAAGCTCTCTCAAGATGGGATTAATCAAGATGGAAAGCTATGCTGCCATGAGTCCACACTCACATGGAATTAATGATGTGGTAGGGGAACAAGTTAGCTTTGCTTCAAAAGTCAGATTATGAAAGTCAAGATCCAAAGTCTGCTCTTCACTGACTTGCAGGCATTTGTGAGCATTAAGAGTGCTTGCAAAGACAGGCCAATTGCTTTCTGAGAATCAAAGAATACCATTCTGAAGTAAAATGATCTAATAACAGAGAGGGAATATAGCTATCAGGGTTTTCTTAAAAATGTATATGCAGTCAGAATTGCATAGCTCTCATCCATGCCAAGAGTGGTTTGACCAGTCTCAATACATAGAATGGTGTAAGGCACACATTTAGGGAGCCCCATTAGTTTCTGGAAAAACTTGGAATTCAGTGTATTAAATGAAATTCAAATAGGGGAGCCATAGAGTAACAGAGAACCAATTCTAGCCTCAAAAACCTTGAGGGCAGCAAGGATATATTGGTTACTAGGCATGGTTAGGTCCAGTCGAAATCTTCATAATTCAGATTAAATTCAGATCAAATTCCTTTTTGAAGCGATTTCGAAGTGATTTGGGAACCCAGCAGTATCCTTGCCATTTCGAAGCCACTGTTGCCATCTTTGTTCCGACTCAGAATGTGAATCGGTAAAAGACTCAGTGTTTGGAGGCAAGCAGCAGCTTGCATGCTGGGATGCTTGCCTCCAGCCAATGAGGGGAAACCATGTGGGGAGGGGTTTCAGCATGGCAGCCATTGCCCTTTAAAAAGGCTCGTATGTACCTCATGGGCTCATTGTGAGCCGGGGACACGAACGGGAAGGGACTAGGCAGCTTGCGTGGGAAAGGTGACACGCCACCGCTTTGGGAACAGGGTTGGGAAACTGGCTGGAAGCAGCCCCCTTGCCTACAAGGCTTCCTTGTGTGTGTGGAGGGAAGAAGGGCAGGGCAGCTGGGAGAAGTGTTCTTCTCTTGCCTGCCCCTGCCAATTTTCTTTTTGAAGCAGTTATTATAACTTTCAACAGACCTTAATCCCCTTTGGGTTACACTTTGGATTTTGGGATCCCAGAGAGTCCCTTTGGACGTTGGAAAGCCCATTAATTGCTAATACCACTTTGGAGCCCCCTTTGTCTTTGGGTTTCACGTTGTATTTTGGAAACTAGAAATCTCCTAATCTAATCATTTCCTTGGGGAACCACAACATACATTTCTCTGCTTGGGGTTACACATTGTACTTTTGGAAACAAGAAATCTCCTATAATCTGCTGATAATTTCTACCACTGTGGTAAGTTTTGTCAGTAGTGGTCTAAAAATGAGAGAAAGGGAATCCCCCAAGTTTTGCCTGTCCTGTTTGCAGTTTTTCGTGCATTGCGCAATCGCGACCACCATTAACAAAGCGATTCAGAAATTTCAGAAATTTCAGAAAAATTCCGACTTGGGGGGGAGGGGTCAGAAATCACCATCGCCCCTACATCCGAAATGAGTTTTGAGCCATTTTTTCCTTGATCAAACAAGCCTATTGGTTACCCTTACTGTAGAAGAAACAATATATTGCTGCAATGTTGGCATGTTCAGAAGCCATTACTGCTTGTCACTGTGAGAGCCACAACAGGGTATATCTATAGCAAATACCAAGGTGTGATGGAACTGCATAAGCCTAATTCCTTTTGTTAGGCTATCTGACCCACAGTTTGAGAATAGTCAGTTTCTTGTTAGTTTCCTACATAATTTGGATCAATAAGTTTGCCTGCCCTTTTGCCCGGGGAAAGAAAACCATCTCTAGTTTAGGGTTATTATCATTAGGGAATATTGGAAGCAAGACGTGTCTGTAGTTGGTGCCAGTGAGATCCTGGCTTGGACAAGTCATTTTAAGCCAATAAATAAATAATCTGGGAATTCATCCGACTATGCTGGCCTACCTCTGGTCAGTGATAGTCTGTAGAGTTTCCGGAGACTCCAGCGAGGTGCCAGGCCTCAATAGGAGAGACTTGCTCTCTCTGTCTCTGGCCTGATCACCTTGGGCATTGGGCGCCCCAGGGAACCCTCTATCAGAGAAAGTGAGCAAGGGAAACTTTCATCTATTCTTCATCTCTGGAATCATCCATGACCAGCAACTTCAAGAACAACCAGTTACCTTCAAACTTTAAGTATGGACTTTGTTGTGGGGAAATCAAGATAGTGCCTCGGTGGACATAGGCCCAAGACCAAGTAATAAAGCATTGTCATTTCTTGAAAGCAATAGTGTGGACATTGAGTCTGTAGGGTTCCTTTCTTAAACAGGAAGGCAATCCATCATCCCCCAAGCTGGAAGTGAGCCAGGACACATTAATGATAAAGACACTTAAAGCAGATTAGGTGTGACAGCACTCAAGGTATCAAATGTATTTAATCTGTTCAAATTTTTGGCCCCTGATCTGCCAAGACACGGGCTTCCATTTTTTGGCAAATATGGGAATTTTGGATTTAACATAGCTAATTTTCAGTCTATTTATTTCACAGTAATTGGCAAAGCAATGAATTAAGTGTTTAAGGCCAATACTAAATAAAGACCATAATCTAGCATATAAAGGTAAATGAACATGTGCAAAATGGAACATGGGACTATGAGCATTCACCAACTCTAAAGCCTGGGGATTTACCACTCATTAGGAGCCTGAAGCCCCTGAACATTGTGCGAATATCAGCAGTAACTTCTGGGCTGATTCATAGTTTATGGTCCATGTAGACAGACCTCTAAGTGTTCTAAAATCAAAAATATTTCCTTCAGCTCTTAGTTACACTGCCATTCCATGCCCAGTGACATGTACCATGCTCAGTGTCATCTCTCCCTGTTCTGGATAAAATCATATTGCTGCCTATTGTTCAGACAGTGCATTTTGCATAAATATGAATAGAGTATTTCCATTTTCTTTTTCCTTGTTCATTGTTAAGCAATTTTATGATTAAAAAAAGGATTTGACTAACAAAACTCAGATTGGTGGGCTGATTTCTGACATACACTGTCTCACTTTACAAAAATTCCTTAGCCATAGTACACTTCTTCAAACGCACTGCTTGAGGATTTCAGTGCATTAACAAAGGTTGTAAATTGATATGCTAGCACAAAGGTAACATGAACAGAGAAACAAACTTTCTGTGCCTAGGGGATAAGATCACAAACTCTGAAGAAGCAACAGACTGTAAAGAGACCCCATAGCATAGAGAGCCAGCCTTATCAACCTCTCTCCAGTCTATTGAAGACAATTTCAATAGATCCAAGAACCCTACACAAGAAACCACAGTAGAACAATTAAAGCCATTACACTAAGTATCTGCGAAAACAAAGAAACCTTCTTCCAATGTGAACTCAGCCAACCACTATGAATTCTTCTATTAAAGTCTACCTTTAACACAGTTGGAACAATATTGAGACTGCTTGTGTTCACCTGCAACATGTTAGTCACTCAGAGGTGCCAAATGACTTTTTTGATGAATTCTGATTCCCACCAAAACCATAATTTGGAATGTAACACCTACTTGGCCACAACTAGGCAAAACAATAGACAAATATGTGATCAATTGCAGATCATGGTATCTCAGCTATATCTTAGAATTTCCCTATTATGTGTTTATCTAATAGCTATTGCCAGCTGTTATTATTAGAATATTTAAGGGAACAACAATTGTGACATATATAAAATAGCATAACTAATTAACGCTTATTAATTGTGAAGAAGTTATAATAGCCTATGCCTTGCTCTTTACTAGCAAAAGTTGGGCAGAGGAAAGGCTGTTTCCTGGGTCCCAAAACTATGCAGCCTCTATTTTTTTTACTCTCAAAGTGCATGCTATATACAATGAAAAAACTGTTTCAAAACCAATTACAAAATAAGGGGGCACCAACATTTGCTTCTAAAGTGTTGTTAGTGGAAATTTCATAACTAAAACAAGAATAATGAAATTTCATTACTTTTTCGTTATAGTAATGGTGCAAATGGGGAAACTTCAGCGGCTCCTTTCACCCTCATTGTTACAGCTATTGGGGTGACACTTGCTACAATGGTAGAACTCATTTACCACTGTTAGCCCATTATGTTTCAGAACATTTCATGTATCCACAGATTTGGGGGGAATTTTCAGTTGCTTCTGTTCGCCCTTAAAGAAATGCTGAGTAATTTATATATTCTGACAGTGTAGTGAGGAGTGGTGGATACAAAACTAAATGGGCTCACAGCATTGAATCCTCACCGAACAGACATTTCAATGACTGGGGGCCCTTTCATACAGCCCTAGATCCCAAAACATTGAGGCAGAAAATCCCACATTATCTGAGTGTGGACTCAGATAACCCAGTTCAAAGAAGATACTGTGGGATTTTCTGCCTTGATACTGTAGGATATAGGGCTGTGTGGAAGGGCCCTGGACTGCCTATATTAATATATGTTTTTGACTGCAGTTATCCCTCTGAAATGTTACCAACATCTATTCCTCCAAATATTCACTTCTTCATTCAGGTTAACACAGAAATGTAATATCCTTTGTTATATTGCTATCCTACATATAGTTTATTAAGTCTGAATGGAGCACATGTCTGATTGGATATATATACCATTGCAGTGCTAACCAAAATAGATTTTTTAAAAAAGATTGTATTATTACTTGAAAGCATATAATGATTTTCCCCTTCTCAATTTTAAATTCAGAAGTTGTCAGATAAAGTGGTCTTGACAGTGCAAAGATGGCATATATTTTGCTCTCTTGAAATAAATATTGTTACTGTGGGTTAAGTCCATATATTATTTGTTTCACTGAGCTGAAGATTTTTCAGGAAAACTCATCCTTTACCAGAGATATAGAGGACTCTAGGGAATACTTGGCCTAATGTGAAATATCAGAAACCCGCATGCCATTTTTTTGATCCTGACTGTACATGACAGTTGAGAAGGCATTTTTTTGCACTTTAGTTTTTATCCAGTCAGAAAGTATTTACCAATATGGCAATGTTGTGTGGGAAAAGGTCCTTATTAATGTGGGCATCTGGTTTAAAGAAAGACATGCTCTAATATGTCTGTGATATAATGGCTATTCAGGCTTTTCCTAAAGTGTTTCCCTTCAGCCAAGAAAAAAAGTTAAAATTAATCAATGTGGAAAGATTTGTGTCACTCTTTTGAGTTTTAAAAGCAAGAGCAAAGAGGATTTGAAGATATTCCTACAAATTGGCATGTTTCTGCCTTCAAAATACTAATATAAATTCAGTGTGGTTCAGCTTTGTAAATTACTTTAGGAATATGTTTTAAGATGAGAAGACAGCCCTATGCCATCTTGACTGTAGAGATAATGACTTATTATCTAAAAAGTCCTGAATAGTGTGAACCACAATATGGAACCAATAAAGTTTGTTTCACTTATCCACAGTTTCCCTTATTCAAGATGTCATGGAGAAGATTTATGATGTCTTCAGGAACAGCAGAAATCAGTTCCTGACAAAAAGAGCAGTTGTGTAAAACAGGGGCCCCTTGTTTAAGTACAAACTTGGACCCAGGTCTGGTATAAGCCCTTCAGAATTCATGGTGATAATGGCTGTCAGGGATCAGGAGTTTTACTTTGTTCATGCGACTACCCCTGAAGAACTACCCTAAACTGTCCTGCGCAATCTGGAAAATCCAGGGCTTTAAACCCGACAGCCAGTGCAGAAACTTTGGTTCTGATAGATTGAGATACAAGCCCTTTCTTTTAAAGAAAAATGCAGATTATACAATATGCTTGAAAGGAATCCACAAAGTATCAGTTAGCCCAGTGGTTTTCAAAATGGGCAGTACTGCCCCCTGGTGGGCAGTGGGGCATTCCAGAGGGCGCTAGGAGGCTAAGGCGAATTTGGGAGGCACTGAATAATAATAGTACTGTTTATTTATATTCCGCTCTTCTCACCCCGAAGGGATTACATTACACATACGACAGACAGTCCCTGTCGGAAGACATATAAATTACAATACACAAGTACACAGTGCAATTTACCCCTATAAGGGAGCATTGGTGAGCCAGGACCCCCTTTAGGGCCTGCCCTCTGCCTCCAAGGGAAGTGTGAGGCTCAGTCCTGCCCCGCAGGCTCCCGATGCCACTCAGGTGCGGCCGGCTAGTTAGTGTGGCTTCGTCGCTATGGGCCATATGGGAGCAGCCCATACACCTCGCACGGAGGGAGGACTGCTTTTGGCCACCTCTCAGGCACCACTGGGCAAAGGGTGGGGCCTAGCACCAGGACTGGAAGCGTGTCCCACAGGGCGGAGCCAAGCACACGAGGACAGGAAGTTTCCAAGCAGCCCGCTCCTGTGTCCCCGCCTGGCGGCTGCTGGGTGCTTCCTCCTCCTCATGCTTCTGCTTCTGCCGCAGACTGTGGGGCTTCCTGGCTGGGCAGTAATCTAAAGAAGGAAGGTGGGGTGTTCTCCTTGAGAGTAACTGAAGTGAAGCAGGGAACGTCTATATATCCAAATCAAATTCTTTATTCTTGTTTCATCAAAATAAATGGATTCGAAATCATCACAGTATTAGTGGAATCAAAGTGAATACATGTTGCAAATGTAGAAGAATCCAACTTCCGATCAGCAGTCCGGGCGCTGGAATACGCTGGTGGCTGCGTCCACCATTATTAAGATTATATGATTTATGATGAAACATTGACTTCTCGGACCAGTGGAATTGTTGTTATTTGTGGATATTGTTACCCCTTGGGTCCAGACGAACCCTATACAGGCGAAACGGCAAGGCCTTATTCTGACCGTCGACCCGCACCCTTCCTTTCCATCTCGGATTATATTTTGTTGTTGAATGCTCCGCATTGATTTACTTTATTGCCTTGGGATGATCTGATCGGAAGTTGGATTCTTCTACATTTGCAACATGTATTCACTTTGATTCCACTAATACTGTGATGATTTCAAATCCATTAATTTTGATGAAACAAGAATAAAGAATTTGATTTGGATATATAGATGTTCCCTGCTTCACTTCAGTTACTGGGCAGTAATCTATTCAGGATGTGGCCAGAGTGTGGACGACTGTAGCCAGATGTTGAAGTACAAAGACGAGCTGTCTTTGTCTTCCTTCCACAGGACTGTAAGTAGCAGGTTGTGGACCCCTCGGGGGTTGAGAAGAGCGGGGTAGAAATAATAATGTAAATAAATAAATAAATAAATAATAAACATCTGAAGCTCCAATGCAGGAGCCAAAGGAGAGAATGGCAACCTGAAGAACAGGCTCTGCCCACTACAACTAGACTTGGGAGGGACTATTTCTTTTAAGAGGTTTGCCTCACTTCATTGGAGTGGAAAATAGCACTCCCCTCCCAGGCTTACAGGAAGGGGAAACCAAATCCAGCTTTTGAATTAATTTAATACATTGAAAAATATTGTTGAATAACAGAAATGTTAATTATAGCTAAAATAAAATTCAGTAAATACCTTTGAACTTTTGTTTATTTAGAATGCTTCCCCAGTTTCTTTCTGTAATAGTGCAGAATTTATGCCATTAAAGTTATCACATGTAATGTCACAGTGATCTTTCCATATCATTTTGTTATGATTACTTCAGCAGAAGTATTAAGCATACCATCCAGGACTATGATCATGATCTTCTACTTACTGCATTTAATAGTGGTGAACAGATTAAATTGATGTTGGGTAGCAGCATGTGGCTTATATAATTTGTTGCCATTTTTATTTTTTAACTATCCAGTTTATGTGTGCTTGTGTACTTGTATCTGAAGAAAATAATAACAAAGGCTTAATAGTTTAGGTGTGCTGTTTGTTAAATCCTTTATTTTTATATTTCTAAAAAAAGATTTCAAGCAGGAAAAGGTTGGTAGAGATGTATAAGTCTCCAGTCTAGAAAGCAAGTGAACATATCTATTTCTCCCCTTGTCATAACAGTATTATTTAAGGATTGCCAATAACATTGATTGGTAAAAGTTTCAGACTAGAATAGCTCTGAAACTATGAGTCTGAGGTATGTGACAAAAATATTGATTCTATCTCTCAATCACCATTTTACAAGTCTCACTGCTTCATAGTGGCTTATTCTCAATTTCCTTACATTGCTGTTTTCCAAATGAATACCAGGATAAATGCTGATGCCATGCCTAATCTCAAAATTTTACAGAGCACAAACCTTATCTTTACTACTCTTAAACAATTATGGTGAAGCTTTTAGAGACCAGGTGTCCAAACTGGGGTGGATTGAGGTGGGGATGGGCACTTGGGAAGTGGTGAGTGGGGGAGCAGCTGGGGGGCAAGCCAGGTGGTCAAGTGGGCAGGTGGGTGAGTTAGCAGGCAAGTGGGAGGAGGAAGAGGACAGGCTGGCGAGTGAGGTAGGGTCAGTATGTACTGCTTCTGGCACATATGCCACTGGCACTCGAGCATTCTAACTGAAGGTCAGATGTTACCAGCTGTGCATGGATTTTGAGGAGGCACCAATAGAGGGTGGTGGTGCTGTTCCAAAGTCTGAATATATTGGTTATAGGTTTTCAATGAATTGGACAAAACAAACAAACAAAGTTCAAATATTACACTTTCATCAAAACTTATAGAACAAAACAAAACCTGGTTACTAAGTAATAAGTATCTTATTTGTTTTTGTTTGTTTGTTTGTTTTTGTTTGTTTAACTGCTCAAAATTGGAATAGCCAAACAAACCTGGAAATTTGACTGACTAAACCTGGAACATATCCCAGACATCTTTGATGTTTTTTTAAATTTCTCTTTCTTTTTTCCTACTTCTCTTTTCATTTTAAATCATATTTTATGAATTGAACCATATTTTGTAAATTGTATTCTCATATAACCTTTGCTTGCATTCTCAACTATCTCAAAGTTTATATCCTTGTTTAAGTTCAGTTCAAAGAATTTCCTCATATCTTAGTGTCTTGCTGTTCTGTTGACATCACCACTAAAATATGATATAGCAGACACATTTTGATTACCATGGGATGAGACTCTAAATTAATTTAGCTTAGACTAATGAAGGTCAATCATGCTGCAGTAATTAGTAGAGGCAACTTGTTAAAATACAAGCCCACTGGGATGTAGAATCTCATGTTTCTTTTCTACAAATTGTGAGTAGTGCGAGTTTTTGCCATTGGTTTTTTCCTGTTTAATTATTGTTGAGGGTATGGTCAGTAGTTCAGCTTTTCTGTACACAGGAGAAATGTTAAACACATACACATGTGTGCACATTCTTACAAGGTCACATTTTAACTCACTATTCATTGCTGTGGAAGTTTAATAGAATTACAAAATCATAGAGTTTGAATAGACCATGAAGGCTATCCAATCCTGCTATGTAAGAATACAGAGGCAAAACAATACTTACATTTACATATCGCTTTGGCATAATATTTTTGGCCACAAAATGTAAATGAAACAGACTTACAGCCTTATTGTTGCATATGTTTTGCCACCACAAAATCATACTAATAAATCTCACAATCTCAATGTGTTTTTGTGCTAGCCAAAGGTCATGCCAAAGAGTTATAAAATGTATAGAACAGAACATTCAAGATTTATTTATTTATTTATTATTGAGGCTTCTATGCCGCCGACTCCCGGGGGCTCGCGGCGGCTCACAAGAGCCAGGGGCATAAAAACAAAGATTAAAAACATAAAACAATTGAACAATTAGAGCAATAGCAGAACAGGCAATAAAACAAATGGAGCAGCAACAGGAGCCACAACACAGTACCCAGAGCACGCGGGCCTACTCTCCGAAGGCCTGCCTATACAGATGGGTTTTTCAGGCCTGCCTGAATGGGAATAAATCCCTCAGGGCTCTGGTTTAGGCCGGGAGGGTGTTCCACAGCGTGGGGGCTATGACGGAGAACGCCCTCCGGCGGGTAGATGTCAGGTGTGCCGACTTTGCTGATGGTATTTCCAGGAAGTTGGCATCCTCAGACCGTAGTGATCTCGATGGGCAATAGGGAGTGAGGCGGTCCCTCAGATACGCTGGCCCCAGGCCGTACAGAGCCTTGAAGGTAAGAACCAACACTTTGAAGGCGATCCGGTGCTCAATAGGCAGGGAGGGCAGATCCTGCAAGACGGGTGTTATACGGCAACCTGCTGGCGTGCCAGACAGGAGCCGGGCGGCAGTGTTCTGCACCAGCTTGAGCTTCCGGATCGACGACAGAGGAAGGCCAACGTAGAGCGCGTTACAGTAATCTAGCCTTGAGATGACCGTGGCTTGGATCACTGTGGCCAGGTCGTTCGGGAGAGGTAGGGGGCCAGCCTCCTTGCCTGGCGGAGGTGAAAAAGCAGCCTTGCTGACCGCAGAGACCTGGGCCTCCATGGTCAGCTGGGAGTCCAGGTGGACCCCCAGGCTCTTCACAGACGCCGCTGGGCACAGCGCCGCACCGTCGAGGGTCGGAAGCCGGGCACCCACCCCGCCCGGGTGACCCAGCCACAAGATCTCCGTCTTCGCCGGATTCACCCTCAAACTACTGGCTCGCAGCCATCCAGTAACGGCTTCGAGGCAGTGCTGGAAATTATCGGGGACGGTGTCCGGCCTGCCCTCCATCCTCAGAATGAGCTGGGTGTCATCAGCGTACTGGTGACAAACCAGCCCATAACTCCGCACCAGCTGTGCAAGCGGCTGCATGTAGATGTTAAATAACATAGGGGAGAGGATGGCCCCCTGAGGAACTCCGCAAACTAATGGGGAGCCCTCGGAGACCACCTCGCCCCTCCTCACACGCTGAGACCACTGGCGGAGGAAGGAGGTCAGCCATTTAAGGGCAGTCCCCCTCACTCCAGCCATGGCCAGGCGGTGGATCAATAGATTGTGGTCGACCGTGTCAAACGCTGCCGTGAGGTCCAATAACACGAGCAGCGCAGACCCGCCTTGGTCGAGCTGGCAGCGGAGTTGGTCTGTGATGGAGACCAGGACCGTCTCCGTCCCGTGCCCTGAACGGAAACCGGACTGGAAGGGGTCTAGCCACGTTGCATCATCTAAGAAGGACTGCAATTGCTCCATTACTGCCCTCTCAACTACCTTGCCCAGGTACGAAAGATTCGACACTGGGCGGTAGATGGAGGGAACCGCAGGGTCCAATGACGGTTTCTTCAGTAATGGAGCTACCACCACCTCTTTCAAGCACTCTGGAAAGACTCCTTGCTCAAGGGAGCTGTTTATGATATTCAACAGAGGCCCACGTAACCCCTCCAGGCAAGATCTAACAAGCCAGGAGGCACGGGTCGAGGAGCAGGTGGTGGGACGGGCTGCAGCCACTATCTTATCAACAGCGTCTGCGTCCAGTGGCCGAAACCGGTTGAGGGTGGGCCCGGCGGAGGGCCACGGGGTCTCGAGCTCTCTTACTGTATCAACTGTGGCCGGAAGGTCCCGGCGGAGGCTCAGTCTCTTGTCTGTGTAGAAACTCTGAACATCACCGGCAGTGAGGGCCTGATCACTATTTTTTGGGACGGTAGGGACCGTCGTCAAAGCCCGAATTACCTTAAACAATTGGGCCGGGCGTGAGTTAGCAGACGCTATCAGGGCGGAAAAGTACACATTTTTGGCCGCCTTGACAGCATGCTCATAAGACTCTTTAATTAGCTTATAAGCTGATACTGAGGCTCCGTCACGGAGTTTCCTCCACTCGCGCTCTAGCCGTCTCCTCTCCCACTTCATGGCCCTCAGATCCCCTGTATACCAGGGGACCGATGATTGCGGGGTCGGAGAGGACGCTACAGGGGGCAATCTCGTCGAGAGCTCGAGCTAACGAGGTGTTCCAGGCCTGGACTAGCTCATCGACTGAGATGCTGATAGACTCCAGATCCCTCAGAGCATTCAGGAACCTTTCGGGTTCCATAAGTCTCTTTGGGCGAACGAAAATCTGTTTGGCGCCCTTGCATGGGGGCGGTTGCTCAACCCGGATCCTTAGAGCACCGTGGTCTGACCCTGGAACCTCGATTACCGAGGCTAGGTCCACTTGACCCCCTGCACTGAACACCAAGTCGAGAGTGCCCGGCCGAGTGTGTGGGTCCCGAGCTACAAAGGGAGAGGCCTAATGTCGCCATGGTCGAGATTAGGTCCGCAGCTGCAGATGGAACAGAGGCTGCGTCGGCGTGGACATTGAAGTCACCCAGAACAATAAGTCTGGGAAACCTCAATGCCCACTCCGACACAGTCTCGAGCAACCGCGCCAGGCTCTCTGCTGGTGCGCTAGGCGCACGGTACACCAGCAGAATCGCCAGGCTCTCCGGGGACTCCCACACCAGGCCGACACTCTCTAATCCCGAGGTGACCAGCTCAGGGATCGCTCCAAAGGGTAATCCGTCACGGGAGAGTATTGCCACCCCACCCCCGTCCCTCGTTCCTATTCTGGTGCGTGGCAACATAACCAGGGGGACCACTTCCTGGAGGCAGATGGAATCGCTCTCCTGGAGCCAGGTCTCAGTGATACAGAGTAGGTCCGCTTTGAGGTCTTCACAAAACTCCCTGACGATGGCAGTCTTGTTCCGGATGGAACGGCATTAACCAGCACCAGAGTGGAAGGGGGGAAAGCTGGATGTCTAGCAACAACGTGTCTGGGCCCCGAGATCACTGGGATGCTCAACGGACCTGGATGGCAGGAGTCGGCTGGGAGTTCAGCTTCCGGCACACCCCGTGAAAAGGGGTGGCCTGCAGGGAATCCCGATTGTTTACCGCCGATTCTACTGGCAGCCCCTCAACCCCAGACCCCCCAGACACCTGGGAATTCCCGGGGAGGGCATCAGAGTCCATTTGTCAGCCAAATATCCATGTCCCTGATGGGACCCCAAGGGCAGCCTGTCCAACCATCTGCTGGGGTGGCCATTCCGCCCTTTATGTGTGCCCTTGGTACCGCCAGCCGAGCCAGTTCGGGGATCAAATCTGGGTGATTCTCCTTCCGGCTGAAACCCACCCCAAAAGGTCCGTGAACGAAAGGGTCTCCTCTGGGTCTTGCCGGCCTTCCTCTCCTCCGAGGGCCTTTTCCTGGGCCGCCGGATGGCGGGCCGTGGGTGGTTGGTGAGTTCCGTGCTGGTAAGAGGGGGCCAGGACCATGGGGGGGCCATGCTCGTAAAGTGGTGGTCGTTCCGGCGGCGGCTGGCTCCTGCTTGCAGGTTAGCGATGTTCTCCCCTCTATCCCATGAGGGGGGTCTCCGAGCATCTGGCAATGGGCTAGCAGGCATTGGCCCAGCACTGGCCGGAGCAGTGGACAGAGGCGGAGAGGAGGCCAGGAGTTGGAGTCCCAGGCCTGAACCTCCAACATTAGTAGTTTCCACATGCCCTGGGTTGTTGGTAGCCACGGGGGCTCTGGACTGGGCAGTCTTAGGGGGCAGTGGCTGATGGGGTAGTCCAGCAGCTCAGCCACGCCTCATCCTAATCCGTCTTCGTCTAGTTTGGCCTAGTCAGTTCTTCTTCGTCCTCTTTTGGCTGTTTTCCAGCGGCATGGGGAGTTGGGTCGGCAGGTCAGCAGGGAGGCAGCAAGCACGGCGTCTGGGCCGTTCCCAGGGGCCTTTGCCAAGATCTGAGAGATATTTAGAGCCTTTGGTGGGGAGCCAGGGAGCCACAGCTGCTCTGGCAGGCTCTGGTGGTCAGCAATAGTCATAGCTGGAGCCGATGACATAGGCAGAGGGGGTGGGGCTAAAGACGCCGAGCAAAGTGACCTCGGCGCCATGTTGGATCCTGCCACCAATGCCCCCGCCAGGATGGAGAAATCCGGGGCCCAGAGCCTCCACGGGCTCCACCACGGGAGGGCCGCCACCCCAACCGACTCCTCGTCCTCCTCGGCTGGCGGGCTCCCGACTGCTGGTCCGTCCTGGGAGGCTCACTCGCAAAGTGCCGGGGGTTCCTCCTCCTGCCGCTCCTCTGGCAAACGAAGCCCTCTTGGGGGGCCTGGGGACAGTCCACTCCGGGGGCCTGCAGGCGGCACGTTCACCTCTCCTCTCCCGGGGTCCATGGATGTCAGGACCTGGCCCCGGAACATGGCGGATCCGGCGAACCACCAGCCGCCGCCACCGGGTCCCCAAAAGGGGGCTGGGGCGGTGTACGCCCTCTCCGCCACAGGGGGACGGAGGGACGGCCCCAGATCCAGCCCTCCGGCCTCCCCCAGCCGGGCGACCAGCTGCCCAGCCAACCGGCCAAAGGTGAGGAGGAGGGAGGTGAGTTCTCGGATGGAGTCCTGCAGGCCCCGTGGACCGGCCTGGGCTCCATCGGCTCCAACGGGGGGAGGATCAGCGGCCTCCCACTGGATGGCGAAGGGTGGGGGCTCCGGTGTCAGCTCCCCCAAGTCCGCGTCCGTCCCCAAGCACGGCCAGGGGACTGGGGACTGTGGCGGGTGAGTCCTAAAAATAGTCCTCCCCGGCAAAGCAGCGGCTCCCGAGCTTGCCCGGATCCTGGCTGCCAAGGCCGACTCAGGCCGACTTCAGGACGGCCTCTGCTTCGAACTGCAGGGCTTCTAGCGGGAATGGAAGGTCCGCCAGGGGCCAAGGGCTCACCCCGAGGTTCTGGAGGGCACCCTCTCTGCCAAGGGTGGTCAGTCTCGCCAGCGAAGCTGTTATACAGGTGGAATCACCAAGGCCCGGCGGAGCTCGGCGTTCCTGCTTCTGCTCGGCGCGGCCATCTTGAAGTTTTAAGTCTCTACCTCAGTCCCCTTCCTCCTCTTAGCTGGCCTTGGGGGGGGGGGGGAGCAGCAGTGTTTCCTCCTTCTCCTCCTGAGGTGGCAGGCAGGTGTAAGAAGCAGCAGCCAGGAGACAAGAGTTTTTAAGTCTCTACCTCAGTCCCCTTCCTCCTCTTAGCTGGCCTTGGGGGGGGGGAGCAGCAGTGTTTCCTCCTTCTCCTCCTGAGGTGGCAGGCAGGTGTAAGAAGCAGCAGCCAGGAGACAAGAGTTTTAAGTCTCTACCTCAGTCCCTTCCTCCTCTTAGCTGGCCTTGGGGGGGAGCAGCAGTGTTTCCTCCTTCTCCTCCTGAGGTGGCAGGCAGGTGTAAGAAGCAGCAGCCAGGAGACAAGAGTTTTTAAGTCTCTACCTCAGTCCCCTTCCTCCTCTTAGCTGGCCTGGGGGGGGGGAGCAGCAGTGTTTCCTCCTTCTCCTCCTGAGGTGGCAGGCAGGTGTAAAAAAGTACAGAAAATATTAACCAAAGAATTTATCAAGCTCATATTAAAAAACATTTCAAGTTACAGGTAAAGTTTGGACATAAAAAGAAAATCAACACTTTGAATCTCCATTGTAATTAAGATCTTCATCTAGGTGCTTAAGATCTTCCAGAGAAGCCCTGCTCTTGGCTCCGCCTTCTTTGCAGACTCGACTGGCGGGGACGAGAGACAGGGCTTTCTCAGTGGTGCCCCCCAGCTATGGAACACCCTACCTAGGGACATTAGATCGGCCCCCTCCCTCCTAACATTTTGGAAGAAAGTCAAGACCTGGCTGTTTGAGCAGGCTTTTGCAGATGAAATGTAATTATTTAGTTGAGACCTTGGGAATGACGACGATGTAACTGAAACTGATTTCAAGAATGAGACGCTGAGATTTGTATTTTATATTTTAAACTATGAATTTTTTTGCTTTTATGTGACTGTTTTATTAAGTGTTATGTATTGTATCTGTGGGCATTCGTTGCCGTGTATGCACTGCCTCGAGTAGCCTTCGAGTTGATAGGGGCAGTATAAAAATATAGTAAATAAAAATAAATAAATAATTTGTGGCATTTTGAGCTAACTCTTTCTTTCTGATCTTTTTGTTTTTGCAGCCAAAGTAAAAATAACAGCAGCAGCAGAAACTACCATCACAACAACAACAACAACAATCATACCCACCCCCCCTTCGTGGTTTGAGGTGTGTTACAACCTCACTAAAAACACATAATCATCTAAAAAATCTAAAAAATAGACATTAAAACATACAGTATTTCTGCAAAACACACATTAAAATACACTGAACAAATATTAAACATAAGGCACAAGTTTAAAATTCATGATTAAAACTGGCTGGTAAGATATAGGTCTTCAAATGCTCGTTTAGAAATCTTCCTGCAGGTAGTTCCACAATCTTGGGGCAGCTGGGGAAAAGGTCCTCTGGATCAGGCCCGGATTAGGCTCTTCGGCCGCCTGAGGCCAAGACACCCCGTGCCGCCCCCCCAGGGCGCGGAAAGCCACGCCCCCAGGGCACGGAAAGCCACGCCCCCAGGGCGCTGCTACGCATGTGCGGCAGCAGCCCCAACCATGCGGCTTCCGTCGCCGCCTCCTCCCATAAAAGGAAGGAGGGCCCGAGGAGGTGGACGGAAGCCACGCGGCACCGGCCCCACGGGTTCCATCCACCTCACGCCTTCCTTTCGGTCGTGGGAGGAGGAGGAGGTGGACAGAAGCCGCGCAGCACTGCTTGTGGGGCTTCCGCCCGCTGCCTCCACCTCCCGAGACTAAAAGGAGGGCGAAGAGGAGGGCAAGACTTCCCTGCCTCCTCCTCGCGCCGTCCTTTCGGTCGCGGGACGAGGCGGCGGACGGAAGCCCCACGAGCAGTGCCGCACGGCTTCCATTCCGTCCACCTCCTCCTCCTCCTCCCACGACCGAAAGGAAGGCGCGAGAAGGAGGAAGGGAAATCCCGCCCTCCTCCTCGCCGCCTGAGCCACCCCCTTGCAAAGATAGGAGGCGGCCAGGAGGCAGAGGAGGAAAGGAAGCTCGCTGGCAGGCATGCGTGCGCATGCATGCATGCCCTCCGGCGGGGCAGAGCTTCCTTCCTCCTCGCCACCTCCTGCATTTGCTAGGGGGTGGCCCAGGCGAGGGGCGGGCGCCGTTCCCTCCTCCCCGCCCCCTCGTAGCGCTCTCCCCCCCCTCTCCCGAGGTATGGTGACTCTCTCGGGAGAGGGCGAGGGGAAAGCGCTGTGAGGGGGCGTTTTTTTAAAAAAATAATGTTTTCGGGGGGCCGAATCTGCTGCCCCCCCAAAACCTGCCGCCCAAGGCCATGGCCTAGTCTGGCCTTATGGGTAATCTGGGCCTGCTCTGAATCATGGTCACCAATCAGCTTCTGGCTGGTTGGAGTAGCCGTCTCCAAGAGGACCCAAGTGGTATTCTGATATCATATTTCCAAATCACTGCAGATATTCAGCCAGTTTGTTTCTCAGAAGTTCAAGAGCAATAAAAAAAACTTCCTTTCAGATTATAGTCTCAACCCAATACTCATTTCAGGTGTGTATGGTAAAATCCCTGTAACCGCAGAACACATATTGGCAGTTTCATGCCCAGGTAAAAATGGTCTCTTTAGGAATTTTTGAGGTCTTCTGGGTAACTCTAGGACCAGAAGTAAGCCATTTTAGTAGCATTCATCTGTATCAGCAAGTTTGAGGTAACTGTCATCTAGTTAGGAATGTATCTCCCTTGGATGTGGGAGTCTTTGTATTTATTATACCCAGTTTATAGAGTCCAGATGAGTGCATAATAATTTTATGGGCACTTAATAATTTTATGAGTGGATAATAATTTTATGGTGTCTACCTCATGATGGAGTTTTCATGGTAAAAGACAATCAAGAGAGGTTTACTGATGCATGCTGCAACTATGTGTTATGGTAGCATTGCTGAGTTCTCTGACAATGTCGACTCCCACTACTGTTGCTGCCCAGTAGCTGTTTGACACATTTAGTCAAAATTTTCAGCAAAAGCCTGTCTAACATGGAAGACTCTACTATCAGTGCTGCTACCAACCATATAGCCACTTGCTTCAAAGGATCATGCAATCTCACAACCACAACCATAGAAAAGAAGTGACATCATATGACAGGGGCCACTTTTTCCATACAGACCTTTATTTTAAAAAAAACCTACTTACAATCGAAATCATAAATATTTGTTTTATATAAACAAATGCTTAAGGCCTATTAATATAGAAACTTTATATACTCAAGAATGATCATTTCACGTTCACTGTTCAGCATGTTGAATCTTTTTTCATAACATAATTCAAGAATCTCTTCTTGAAAAGATTGCAATTTGCAAGATTTCTTGAATTAATTCATGTATGTTAAGATTAGAAGCAGAGTTTTGTCAATTGACTTATAATTAAATCTCATGAATGTGAATTGCATAATTTAAAAATGAGATACCTTTCTGAAAAAGCAAGCAAGCAAGAATTGAAATTAAAGCAAAAATGAAAAGAAGAAAATGAATTAGATGAGGGTGCATGCTCAACTTTTCTGCTTGGTATATTGATAACAAAATACAATATATGTATTGCTTTTTTTTTTGTATAAAGCTGAATGGTATTCCAATACAGGTTTTCTAACAAACATGTATTTCTTATTTTGGTGGGGAAAATGAGTTGTATTCATGTAAAAATAGGGCAAATATTAGAGAAAAATCAAGATACAATATAATATAACTGCACAAACTACACTGCCATATAAACAAAAATAATCTGTTTATTAGAACCGAAAGCTGATATTAATGCTAGAGGCAACACGATGATTAGTTATGAATTTATTTTTAATTAAAAATCCACAAATATCATTAAAATGAGTAACTAATCATATATGTAAAACCTGTATAAAATATTCATAGAGATGGTTTAATGAAAAGTGTGGATAGAAGCAAGGGGGGGATTCAGAACTAAATGGTAGTGGGAAAAGTTAATGCCACATGTAACATGTAGTGGTTGTTAAATTTACAGCCATCTTTGTATTCTGTAGAAAGTTTAAAATTGTACTTTGTCTTGAAAAACATAACATATGTAGCTTGTTCCTAGGTTGTTTAAGTTGGATACACAAACATTCAAATACACAAAAGCTGCAGCAATTTAGAGTTGTGCACTAATCCCAGTTTCAGACATAATGTTGGATAATTTCCTGATTCATTATGGACTAATTTGAAGGCACTCTGATTTAATCTGGTCTTTAAAAATAGATTAAACATATACACCCAATTTCCAGAAAGGATATACCTATATTGCTACAATAGAAAGCTCTAGCATACAAGAGGGTGACATTTGCAATCCTTGTTTCCTCTTAAAACATCTAGACAGTAGACACATCCAAAAATTTCAAAGTAAATAATTACTGCTCACTGGTCAAGCTGGCTACAAATTCAGCCCTCTGCAACCTGGCCACACACGCCTCTCCAGGCTCCACCTTAAGATACATCAGAACCTGTTCTGCTTAAGGTGTGTTAAAATACTATTTGTCCTAATCACAATATACCAAACTTCCAACTCTCATTTTTCCCCCTAGCAGCTTGTTTAGAATCTGTGTTCTACAATTCTAGGCTTCTCACTAAATCAAGAACCTCATCACAATTCTAGGCTTCTTACTAAACTTAGGATGCTTCCAGCCTGCTTCGGGGACATGATGTGTGACTTCTGGCAGAGCCCCCACCCCCAACCAGGATGCAAGCATCCTTGGATTGTGTGACGCTTCCCCTGTGTGATGGGGAAGCATCACCTGCCACCTGTCATTTCAAAATGGCACCAGAGGAAGGCTCCCTATGTTATAAGGTCAAAACAGTTTCCTGTTCCTTGGCTTGGTTTCATACTTTTTGTCTTGCTGCTCCTGAAATTGTTTTCCTGAACATCTGAGATATTCTTCAGAATGCCTCCCCTCTTCCCGACCCATTGTTTAAAAAAGAAATTAATAACTTTCTTGTTTTCCAAAGTGTTTAGAATTGTAGTTTAATATTGTTGTGTAATCTTGTTTATTTTGACTGTGTGTATTAATCACTTCACTTCATATTATGCTGTATTTTTGCATTTCTTTCTGGACAATTTGTTTTACAATTGCATTGCACAGTTTAATATTTCTATTACTGCTTTCTTTTATCTATGTGTGTGTTAAATTATAAATCTTTGGCAAGGCTGGCTTTGTTGTTGCATTATACTTTGACATGTAAAAAATCTTGTCATGTAGTGATTTCTATATAGTGATGGAACTATATAAATACTTAAATAAATAAACAAATGTAATGTAAATACAATGTCATCCATTCAGTTATATACTGATTCCTCTAATACTGAATGGACAATACATTTATCAGTAGTATTCATAGATAATTCTTGTAATCTCTTACAGATTGAGACAACAGAAACTCATCCAAATACCTGGATCATCTTGGGACCACAACAATAAGTACAAATTGTTTTTGCGGTTTTCATTTTTCCTCAGGCATATGCAACATCCCACCTTCTTGTAGTTTTCTAGTGTGATTAAATATTTCAAAAGCACATAATCTATCAGAAATGTTCACATCCCACCTACGGCAGTGCTAGTTCTGCTAAAGAATTTGACATGTTTGAAAAATTAAGTCCTGCTTTCTAAAGGTTATTAAGGAGGAAGGATAAAATGTGTTATCTATATGCCACAAAGGCAAATGAAGATAATAAAGAGGGCAGCAGATCTTGAGGTTAAACTACTATACACTGAAGTTCCAAACTACATTCCTAAGAAAGATTGTATCAACAAGAAAACTGGAGATAGAAAAAGTCTGGAGTCAATATTAGGGCTATAGATGTTCAGCCTACTGAAATTTAACATTTTTGTAATTGTCGTTGTTTGGGCCCTAACCTCCTAAAAAAAGCTAACTACATGGAATATCTATGGTTTATATATCATGTTTCTTTCCTTACAATTGAGAAACTTGAAAATTCTTCAGTAACATGCTTAATAGTGGGCCAATAAATCACTATAGTATTGTGAAATCTTTTAAAATTCAAATATCATGTATGAAATTATTAGTTTAAATTAGATATGGTTCAATCCATTTGAGAATCCACTGGGTTTATCTGAGAGCACAGATGTTTCCACAACAAAACAGTTCTGCAGGACTTGTACACCTGCTAATCTGAGAAGATCAGGGAGACATAGCTGAGAAAATTAAGGGTGATACAAATGGGATAACAGGAGTGACTTGGAAAGATAAGGCAAGGGTGTCACCAATGGGGAAAGCATATGAAGAAGGATTGTTGTGCAGAAAATTGTGAGCTAGGAAGCTGTGACAATTAATAATATCACAGCATGTATGCCAACATTAAAGGTTAAAACAGGCAGATGCGGATTAATGCATTTGGCGGGGGTAGGCACTCGCCGAGAGCGCCAGATTTGCAGGGGCGCACCGCTGCCGGCTGTAAACTCCACCTCCGCGCTGGCTGATAACTCCAGTAGGCAGAGTTACCAGCTGGCGTGGAGGCAGAGTTTACAGCATAGGTGGAGGCTCCGCATGCTGGAAACTCCCCCTCTGCGCTGGCTAGTAACTCCGCCTCCCGGATTTACCAGCCAGAGTGGAGGCGGAGTTTCCAGTATGTATGGAGCCTCCACATGCTGGAATCTAAGAATTTGGAGCAAACAGTGATATGGAGGCAGTTGGGCCAGTTCCAAGAAGGAACTGTTTGCATAATCACAAATTATTGCTTGAGCAGATCAAGGACATGGAATGATACTCATCACCCCTCCTGTTCTTGTCATCGCCGCAGCTACCACGCGCAACATGGCTCGTGCGTGTCGTTCTCGTGATTCACCTCTACCTTCTATCTTTTAATTTTCAGGGTTTTTTTTGGGGGAGAATCAAAATAATTTTCACCTGCCATTTAAAATTACCTTGGGCCGCCTCTGAAAACAGGCAGATAAAAGTGGGGAAGTCTATTTTTCCAGGGGTTCCAAACAGGGAGAAGTAACATTCAGCAATTTTCCTTGACTATGAACTAGAGGCCAACTGAAACATTCTTAATAAGATTTCTTGGTCCTGTTCATTGCAAGATTGTCCACAATCCCATTGCAAAGTTGGGCACCACCCATCATAATGTCCCTCTCTCTGGCATTAATTCGCGAACGAAGATTCTTAGGAAGGACTCATCTCATGCTTTTTACAAATGCCTTGATGAATAAAAAGACCAATCTGAGATAGGAAAGTCCAGTTGCAGAAAGCACAGCAGAAAGTCTCATTGGGTGATGTTGTTTCCAAGTTGCAGTTCTTTCTGCATTGTCGTTTCTCTTCAAGACCCGTTTGTCATGTCTTCTCTGAAGCAGCCAAATTAAGGAGTTATGGAACTCCAAGTACCAAGTTTACTTTACCAAGCTACCTGATCGTGCGGGCGCAAGGATGAGGAAGAACACACGGCAACTGTGAAATAGGTGAAAATCAAAAGGATTTATTCTGGCACCAGCTGGTGGGCTTCTGCCAGCAGAACACAGCTGCAGATAGGGGCAAAAGACCCCGTCACTTCTCATACAAAGGCATTTATACCACAATGGAGTCATTTCAGTTAAGCCCACCCCTTCTTCATGGATAGAAACAAACATAATTGGCTGGTGATTACTGTTGCTTTCATGACATTTCATTAATCCAATAAACAGTGCATTTTCATTAGCATCACATCTTAAGTCACACCTCTGTATGAGAACAATAGTCAGTTATAAGTTAGTCTTTCCCACAGTACTGCTATCAATCTTGAGTCTCTGATGTTCTCTAAGTTGAAACTTTGACTTCTGGGCTCCGTGCCAGCAACGGAGGGGGCCAGACTCTCTGTCATGCGCAGTGCTTCTTTTATTCGCATTAAGCTCTCCCATTAGCACAATGTGTACTGCTTTCCACCCATCTAGCCTATATTATCTCAAGTTGGGCACAGGGTGTATTAGAATGCTTCAATCACAGTGTTATTCTCATTTTGCAAGTGCCAGTCTGATTCTTGGCACAGAGACCCGTGTTTCAAAGCTAAACACGCATGTAGCATCACTCTCTGACTGTACTTTTTGCACGGAAAAGTACCAAACCTGCTCTATCTCGAAAGAGGCCACAGCATTATGGATAGTGTGTCTCCATGCCTCCCGATGTGAGGCCAGGGTGGACCATTGTTGGTGATCAATCTGGCCGAGCCTGAGATGTTGTTTCAGGGAGTCCTTATAATCTCTTTTTTGGGGTGCCTCTCTTGTGTTGACCCGTGGCGAGTTCATCATAGAGTAGTATCTTTGGGAGGCAGTGGTCCTCCATCCTAGAGACGTGCCCTGCCCAGTGCAGCTGTGTTTTCAATAGCATGGTCTCAATGCTGGTTTCAATAGCATGGCCTAATTCTTAATAAGTTTTCTTGGTCCTGTTCATTGCAAGATTGTCCACAATCTCATTGCAAAGTTGGGCACCACCCATCATAATGTACAATGAAAGGAATTGAATCCCCAACTTGAAAAAAAGAGAGATGAGATACAGGAAAATTGATCTAAAGGGCCTCTTCTAGATCTTCTGCCAGAACCTGTGAAAAGGGGAATTAACCTGTATAGGAAATAACTCTTTGGGTTATAAGCCACCTAGTGAGACCTGTCTCTTGATAAAGTATCACTCCATCTGACCACCTTCAAGGACGTACTTAGGCAAGCACCATAGATTTCGAGTCCCACCCAAAATTCTTTGACTGATCTTAACTGGAAGGCCACCCTAAGGGCATTCCCCGCCAAACCGCAAGAGTATTTTTTAAGAGTGAGAACCCTCATTCCAGTCCCTTTTACAGCCCCCCGAACCACAAAAACATATAAAGACTGTTATGGGATTCCACCCTTCACTCCTAGAAGGGGATGCAGTGGTCCCTGCCAGAGATATTTAAATTTTACCATGCCAACAATTGGGACAGGTGTATGCATATTCCCTTTCCCCCACTAGACTGGACAATATGCACTTCATCCCCTCTTTTAAATCTTCCAAAAATAAAACATTCACCTCCTTTAAGAGGAGCACTCCATCAGCCCTGGACAGCTCTGGCCATCTGAACACAATCTCTGTATGAGGGATCACACAGCCCCCAGTTTTCCACATAGGATTTCTCAGTTCCAATTGATCTTACATCAGGCTAAATTCAATTTTTGGGGATTACAATCTCCCAGCCACTTTACAAATCATAGCAATACCGAACATGTAATCTCCACTACAAGATAACATTGCGTGATGAAACTTAAATCTCTCAGGGCATGCAAGATCAGTGCCTTCTTTTTTAGCAGGCCCTGGTCATTGTCTCCAAGATGGACAATTGTTATTTCCCTCCATGGAGAGGTGCACTGTACTGGCCCTTTACAGCTCTGGTCATTTGAACACAATCTCCCTATGGGGCATTACCCACATGGCATTTCTTAGCTCTCAATTGGCCTTATGTCTGGCCAAATCCAACTTTTAGGATTGCAATTCCCCTGCCACTTTAAATGAAGGAGGAAGTTGAGGAGCAGCATGGCCTTAAATAAGTTCGAGCCCCTCCCCTCACCATGTGACTGGGAACAGTGAAACCAGCCAGCCCCAGACAACTCTGGTCTCTTCCATGGGGTGATTCAAATATCCCCTTCATGCCTTAGTATTTGCCTGCCAGCTGTGGGTGAGACAAAATGGTCCCTTCCTTTCCATATCTTGTTAAATCAAAAAAAATCAAACAAAACAGTGCTTATATTAACATTTCTATTTTTACTTAAGTAACTATAACCAACTATAATATTGATAATAATGTTATAATGCAATACAATATATTACTACTAATGTTATCGGGAAATCGGCAGTTCCAAGCTGCAGGTAGTTCCGCGAGTGAACAAGTCCCAACTTTCACACACACGCCTGTTCCCGGGTGAAAACCCTCACGTTCCCCCTCTAAGGCTGCAGGACCCTGCCGCCTAGGTTCTTGTCCTTCCCTGACCCTTTCCTGCATTTTTCCCGAATATTTATAATTTTTTTTCTTTATTCCCACTCCCCGGGCGCCTTAAGACTGCGAAGAGAAGTTGCACTGAAGGAAAAGGTGCGGTGGCTCATGCGGTTGGACAAAGGCCGTCCGGAACGGGGGTCCCGGGTTCGAGGCCCCCCCAAGGGAGGAGGGAAGGAAACCCATTTTGTTTTTTTTCTCCTTTTTCATCTTTTCATTCCTCTTTTTCCCCATCTTGGGGAGCCTCAAAGCCCAGCATGGCAAGCTCAGAGAAAGGAATTGGCCTGAAGCAAGGGGGTTCTGCTTATGTTGGACTCACAGCTGGAAACTGGAAATCATAACCATAAATGAACCCCTGTATCTGTACGTGTATGACATTGTCCCCTGTTCCTATTGACCCCTTGTAACCTCTTCCCTTCCCCCTCTTTGCCATGTAAAGATTGCCTGTATTTTGCTATTGTCTCAGCTGAGGGGAAGTTGCCAGACTCCCATCCTGAAACCTAAATGGATCACCAATTGTTCAACATTGCATGAGCTATCCTGGCAGAAGCCTTGTTATGGATCACCCGTGCCCTAGCCGCGGGCCCACATTTTGCCAGTCTAAAGAGAGTATTAATCATCGGAGTTTAGACCAATTAATCCTGTCTTTGGAATCGGACATCAAATATTTGTTTTTCACAGCGGGAACGGGGTTAGCCTCGGAACCTAGTCCACGTCCCACAATAGGCCCTCTGTCACACAAAAGGCTTGAGTGAGTTTTCTGTCACCAAGTTTTCTTCCTCCTTCCCTATTCATCTTCAAATTCACTAATCCCATCACTCCTAAATGTGCCATTTTAGGTCGTTTACCTGCCTGGGACTCTTTGTTTTACTCGTATGCAAATATTGACAGCAATCTCCGTCTAAAGCTTCCCTTCCTGGAACTCCATATATGGCCATGACTCCTGATTGGCTGGGATGGCAAAATGGGAGTGAGCGCCGATTGGCTCTCCGGAGCCGGTCAACATCCCGCCCATCAGCTGATCACTACGTTCCGACCAATCACCGACGGACCCGGCCCAGAAGGGGGCAGGCGGGAATTTCAATTGTTTTGACAGTTCTGTAACCTTTAAAAACCAATGTTTTGAATGTATATGCATGCGTCTTTGCGGGATCAGGGAATTTGCGGTCGCATCCTACTCAGCTGAGCAGAATAAACAATTTCGTGGCATCTACCTTGACGTTCTGGTGAGCATAATTGGATCAAAGGGAGGTGGGTAGGCTTCGAGGACCTAGGCACCCCGAGCTCGCCAGGTTAACTGAACCCTCGCAGGCTCTGTCCCGTGGTCGGTCTGCGGGACTTGTCTGGTCGTTCGATAACACTAATAATAATACAATATAATAATTATATATTTCATATTACATGTAACATTACTAATGATATTACAGTATAGTGATATAGTACAATATGGGAATGTATGGTACTAATATTGTATTGCATTATTGTGCTATGCTAATAATATAATATATTGTATTTACATATAACTTGTAAGCCACTCTGAGTAACCTTCGGTGTGAGAAGGGTGGCATATAAATGTCGTAAATAAATAAATAAGCTGATTGTATGCAATTTTTGAAATTGTGAATTATTTTAATAGGCGTAAAAATTCACAGAAAGATTTCATAGCGCAGGGTCATGTATAGATATGCTATATGTTTCTTTTAAGTCCCTTCATAAATCATTCACCTTCCTACCTCCCGACTAAAATTTCTACTAATTAAGTAATCTATTTCACTCACCAAGGTGGCATCAGCAGCCATTATAAATGGAAACAACCATGTTAGTTAGGTCCGATTGCCTTCGAAAGATTTTTAGACATCAATGGTCTATAATGCTGATTGAGGGAGATTTTTTACAGAATATATAATTAGCTATCTCAGGAGAAGAAGTAAAACTTTCAAGAAGCTAATTATATGTTACATGGGATTCTTTAAAGTATCAAATCAGGCATATACGAAACACAGTGGAATTCCATTTTCAGTTATGTTTCCTCAGCCATGAACAGCAATTTCTGGAAGAATGCACACATACACACACCTATTTCAGATGAACCCAATTGTTTTGGCTTGTCAGTCTTTCAGTATTATCAGTTGTTCCTCTGGGTGAAAACTTTGTGTGTGTTTTGTGTATATGTGTTTATTTCAGAGTATAATTTTTCATCTTCCCACAGCAGTTCAATTAACTATTCGTACAACACAATTTACTACAAAATAGCTTTTTAAACATTATATGAATTCAAGTAATCTTGAAATAATTACCATAATTTAGAGGTTTACTGTATTTTGGTAATTTAGCTCCTTTAAATTGGAAAAATTAAAATATTAGAATTCAGATAGGCAGACAAAATACAAAATTTTAGTCAGCTGATCCAGACTGGAAACTGGTGCTTCTTAAATCAGATCCATTTCATATCAATTTGGACTGATTCTTTTAATTTCCATATCCCGACACAGTGTTTTAAAATATACATAAAATGCATGGTCCTTTCTTTCATATTCATTATTCTGCTGAACAAGATCAAACATATCTTACAAACAACAGGATTGTTTTCTGCCTTTTAAATCAAAGAGAGAATCCTGACAATCTCCTTTCCTTCACACCATTTTTGCTCTTTTCACCACCTCTCTTTCTGCATCCCACACAGAACGGTTTTGAGGAGTTCTCTCCCCCCACCCTTTCTTTCTTCTCTACCTCAGGTTCTGTGTGTATGTTCAAGCACTGCAAATTAAGCTTAAAATGTGCATATGAGAGGTACAAGTGGAAAAGTGGCAGATTAGAAGTGATCATTGTGTTGTATATGTGTTTTATTCAAAATCTTATTAAAAGTTGGGGTCGTCTAGTACGATGGATATAAAATTAAAATACAGAAAAATAATTAGAAGAAAATAATAAAGGAGGGCAGAGAAAGGGCACAGGTGGGAGGAGCGGCAGGCCATATTGCCATGGAGACAGCCTGCTGGACAACTCCCCGCAGCCCCAGGCTGCAGCGCACCTGGGATTCTGGGAGCCGCAGGAGTCAGGAAACTACAGAGAGACACACACAGAGAAAAGGCTGCCTTACATGAATGTGTGTGCACTCCTTCTGCTCCCTTTCCTCCCTCCCTGGACGCCATAGCAGAGGGTCCGAGAGGAGCAGCAGCCCCTCTAATCCACGGCCCCGCTTGCCTTGCACATGACGACTTCCTGCATCTTCCTGCGGATAGGTTTGCTGAGGCACTGTGGGAGCCGGAAACTAGGGCTGCGGCTAAGGAAGGGGGCGGGAGGAGGAGGACGGAGGGAGGGACGGCACAGGTAGGAGGAGCGGCAAGCCGCATTGCCATAGAGACTGCTGGGCTGTCCCACTGCCACCAGCAACTGAGGAGGAGGAGAGCTTTCTTCACTCCAGGCTTGAGGGTAATCTTCAGCCAGAGATCCAGGTCGAGTCAGAGCCAGCACTAGGCTGGCCACGGTGAGATAGCCCAGCGGTCCCCATGGCAATGCAGCTTGCCACTTCTCCTCCCCATGTCTTCCCTCCCTCCTCCTCCTCTTTCTCCTCCTCAGGCAGTGCCACTCGGGATGCCGAGGGTGGAGGAGGCAGGCAGCTGCCCTACCGCTGGAGGAGGAGGAGGAAATGAAAGAGGGAGGGGAAGGGAGGAGGAGGGCACAGGGAGGGAGGGCGCAGGGAGGAGGAGCAGCAAGTCACATTGCCAAGGAGACCTCTGGGTTGTTTTTTGCCGCTCCCACAGACCTATGCTGTTTTTCACTCATAATGAGCCTCCGGCAGAAGACAACCCTCAAGCCTGGAGAGAAGAAAGCTCTCTCAAGCTACTACAAAAAAGAGGAGTGGTCATATGGCGAGTATATCCTAAACCGTCAAGTTTAGATGGAAAGTTGGGGGGCTCATCTTATACCCCCAGTCGTCTACTACGCCAGTACATACGGTACAGGAGTAAACAATCATGTTATGAATAACTTTATTTTATTTATTTATTTACAGTATTTATATACCACCTTTCTCACCCCTGGGGGGACTCAAAGCAGTACATTCATACCACTGTACATGCACTCATCCTCATGCACCCAAATATCACCAGAAGCACCTATGCAGTCTGCCAGTGCATAGTTCCAAACTTTCCACAACTTCAAAACATCCAAATGCATCATTTCTCTAAGCACAATGGCAAGGACCTGGATACGCCAGTGGCTGCGTCCACCATCATATTATATGCATTATTTGATTATCATTTTAGATCTACCGGACCAGTGGATATGTTGTGATTTATGGATATATGTTTTCGGGGTCCAGATGAAGCCAATTTGGCGAAACGGCATAGGCCCATTCTGACCGTCGACCCACATCTTCCTTTCTATCCCGGATTATATTTGAACTTTGGATTTACATGAATTGATATGCTATTTTTTGGGGATTTTTGAAGCGAAGCGTAATTTTGTGCTACATATCCTACGACTCTCCACTCTAAATATGATGTTATAAAGAATATATGAATAAACTGAATTGAAACGCTATACGTTCCCTACTTTTTGAATTCTTAGTTTGTCATTGCAGGCCTTAATATTTTACTGGTGCTCCCAAAATTATTGACTCCATCCATACATCCTTCTATTCAACTAATTCATTCCCACAAATCATATTAAATTCACATTTATCAAATCTGCATATTAAATTTTTGTGATGATGTTCTTCTAATATATTTGGCCAGTCTGTATGAGCTCATCATCTCTACAGAGAGCAACCAATATATACTGGTGGCATTGAAAGGTAAAATGATTTCAAGATGTCCATTCCAATCCAGATACTAAACTTACTGCATTCATTTCAAGCTGCTTGGTCAGCTGTTTATAAAACAGGTGATTGTAAAATACTATGCAAAATACATACTTAGCACCATTACGTTATGTGAGATGACATCATAAAAAGTCTTCAAAAGAATGGTTTCTGAATCTTTGGTATGAGATCCAATTTCTTTTTGGAAGACTACATTGAAATCATGAACTATATAGGATAAATCATATATCATAAAATCATTAACCATACCAGAAAAACATTTAATCACCAAGTAACACAGGATTAACACAAAAATGTCTGAAAAGTAATTTTGTTGTTTTCTGACTCTCCTTTAAAAAAAGAAATCTTGAATGGCATAGCTCAGTCTTTTGACTTTACATTAACATGATTGTCAAAGCATAGCATAAAAAGCTATTAATATTCAAAGGCTGTTACCACAAATCCCTTTATAAAGCAGCATTACTTAAGCATCTGAATGGCACTGCAACATTGTTTTTCAAGGAGACTGTCCTTGAGAGCCAATGAATTCCATTTTGCTAAGAGGGTTAATTAGGGTCATTCTTATAATGGGGTAAAATGGAACCAAGTGCTAGACTAAAAGTTGGCTTATATTAGTCTTAGATTTCAAGGTCACAGTTATGCCTTGTTATTTCTTTGGGTCAGAGTTGAAGGGGAGGTAAATATGGATTGTGCAGACATTCTTCTACACAAATATTTTTAAAATGCATGGCTTGTATTTTCAACTTCTAAATGACTTGGAGTAAATCACAATGCTGACATCCACATATTTGGCAAACTACTCACTTGTGAGGACACACAAACAACAGCATGACATTTAATGTTCTGATCATTAATGCATCTTCTGAACTTCTCCTTTATCTCCTCTATTGGCACAGGAGAAGGCTTATATGAATTGCCCTTGACTTTTCATGTAAGCAAGTAATTATACATACGTCAACACACAGGAAGCTTCAGGTTGTTGCAGGCTTCACTTATCAGTACAATAAAGCTCAGGTATTATACAAAGAAATAGATTATTGAGATCAGTGGTGTCCTAGGAAGGAATGTGTGAAAACTGACCAGTTTGCAAGAGTGTAGATCATATTTACTGATCATAGAGCCAATTTATTAAAATACCGGTTTTAGTGGTGAATTCATTGGTTTTAAAATCATTGAACTTTGATGAGAAAGCTTTAATTGTGGAGCCTGTCTACATGGGCTACATACCACAAAATGGGTGAGAAGTCACCTGTGGTGTCCACATGATTCACAAGTCCTTCTCACGCCCAACATGGGGAAAAGAGCTTAATACAGTTTTAAATTGTTCCTGTAGTTCACACAGGCCAGTGTCACCATCCTCTTTTCCCCACACTCCATGTCGCAGAAAAATGACTGGATAGTGAAGGTTTTGTTTGGAAGAGCCTGAAAGTCATTAAAAACTTATTGACTTTCGAAGCAGTTTAGAACCATGCTTGGGGGGGTGTGTGTCTGAATTTGAAACAACTTGGGGGGGGGGGGAATCAGGAATGTTCCAATGTCTCCCAAGGTTATTTTAATTTTCACAACCATTAAGCAACTTTGGTAAAGCCTAAAATGTTTTAAAATCTCATGCTTTCCCTCCCCCAGCAATGCAAGGGAGGGTTCAGGTGAGCGTGGCTAATCACAGTCATTGTTGTAGTTTGTGAAGGCCAGACCCCCAATGGTAGAGATTGCAAAAAGCCCTGCTGTAAAACTACATTTTACACTGCCTTGCTGTTCATTAGACAAAATGGCTGAAGGACCCTTATAGCTGTCTGTAGCAGTCTTCATCTAAACATAAAATAAACTGATTGAGACTACAAAGGTGTCTAAAGAAGGCAGCAAAGCAATAAGCAACTTTTGCAAAGCCAAGATAACATAATCTGCTTTAAAACCATTCATTTCACTTTGGCCTGATTGCCATGAACTGAGGTAGCCAGGCACAGCCAGCCAGCCCTTTACATCAGTAAGTAATGATAAAATAAAATGATTGATTGCATCTGTAAATAAGAATAAATGAATGGACGTGTATTGAGGGTCCCTTCCAACTCAGTAGAGGAAGCAAATGGATGCCGGGACAGCTTGGACGGTGCATTTCTCCCCAGAAGAAGGGGTTCAGTCCAAATGTCCCTTGATGGCGTCTCTACTATGATTTCTGTTCTCCACCAATGTAGGTATGTAGGTATGTTTTGTATTCACATTGGCATTTACTGTATGTATGTGTATGTTCTGTATGATTTGATATGGTCAAAATTGACTAATTAATAAAGAATTTATGTTACGTTATGTTCTCCACCAATTTAACCCAGTTTATGTCTCACAAAGTTTCTGAAGTAGAACAACTACTTTCAAAGTAAAGACCACCCAATGAAATAACAAATAACACTTTCAAACCAGGAACAGATTTTCTTTATTATTAAAAATGTTTTTTATGAAAACGTTGAAAATTTACCAAAAATCCATGGATAAGCCAAAGGTTATGACATTTGGTGAGCTAACAGTGGTCCATGTGTTCTACCACTGTAGCAAGTTTCATCAGGATTGGTGAATAAACAAGGGAGGGAGAATTCCCCTGAATTTTCCCCAGTGCCAGTGCTGTTTTTTTTCCTACTGCACATGCATGTCTGCCATTAACAAAGCGATTCAGAAGTTTCGGAAGTCTCAGAAAGTTTTGAACCATTTTTTAAAAATAGATATTTATTGAAAGTATATCATGTTTTACATTTAATAAAAAGTTTATACTATCTAAGTTCCAGGGGAGGAAGGTCTGAAGGTATGTTTCTGTGTTGGATAGTCTATATATCTATGGTTGGGAAACTTGAGGGTCATGAAGGAAAAGCCATAGGCATACAGGAGTAGGGTTTGGGATTGTTGACTTCCTAACCATCTTCTCAATGTTTTTGAAATTCCATGTTTATTGTTCTTATTTCTCTCTGTGTTTGCTTATTTCCCTTCTTCAGACTTTCTTTTTCTGCCTGCTTAATTCTTCCTTTTTCTGTATCTAACTCACTGTCTGTCCTTTATTATCCTCCAAAAAGTCTTCAAAATCCTTCCAGTTTGTCTTCTTTATGGGTCTACCATATGAGTCTTTTAGGTCAAATGTCAATTGGTCCATTTCTTTTATGTCCTTTACTTTATTTATCCAGTCCTCTATGGATGCTAATTCTTTTAATTTCCACTTTTTGGCATTTTTTTAATCAACCAAGCTTAATAAATACCATAGCAGAATCCAGAACTGATTTGAAGCAGCAATGCTTTGGACTGGCCCTGGGTTTAGTGTAGATGGGTCTCTGATTTTCAGTTGGAAGCATTAGTATAAATCAGTGGTTCCCAAACGTTTTGGCCTACCACCCCCTTTCCAGAAAAAAATTTACTCATGCCCCCCCCCCCTAGAAATTATTTTTTTTAAAAAAATGTAATAGCAATTAAACAGAAAGATATATGTATTAATGCAGTGGTTCTCAACCTTTCTAATGCCGTGACCCCTAAATAAGGTTCCTCATGTTGTGGTAACCCCATCCATATTTTCGTTGCTATTTCATAAATAATTTTGCTACTTTTATGAATTCTAATGCAAATATCTAATATGCAGGATGTATTTTCATTGTTACAATTGAACATAATTAAAGCATAGTGATTAATCACAAAAACAATATGTTTGGGGGAGTATGGACAATGGATGATGGGATTTGCAGTACCTTCAACCAATTCAGCTCTGACTTCCACAGCCAAGACCCCATTAATTACATACCTGGACCAAACCTGGCACACAGAACCCCCGTGACCAACAAAAATACTGAAGGGGTTTGGGAGGAATTGACAGTGATTTAGGGGAGATGTAGTTCACCTACATTTGGAGAGCACTCTGAACCCAAACAACCCTGGATCTGGACCCAATACTCAATATGCCCAAATTTGAATACTGGTGGGGTTGGGGGGATTGATTTTGTCATTTGGGAGTTGTAGCTGCTGGGATTTATAATTCACCTATACCCAAAGAGCATTTTGAACTCCCAACAGCAATGGAATTGAACTAAACTTGAGCAATAGAAAATACTGGACCATGGAAATTGGGAGCTGCTTGCATTTTCCTTCGTGCAATGGCCATCTCCCAGAAGGTGCCTACAAACGCTGCAGAGACTCAGGGGGTGTTTGCAGATGTGGAGGCTTTCCTTTTCTGCTGGACCAACTGGCAGGCACACACTTGCAAGCGCGTGACTGTCTCATCCTGCCAGTTGGAATCCCTGGGCAGGCGTTGCTTGGAAACCGCAGTGTGCCAGCCCTTCCTCTCTTCAACTGCGCACACGGCATAGTCCTGTATTGCCCCTTCCTTCCAAGGGCCCCTTTGGATTGGAAGGGGCAATACAGGACTGTGCCATGGGTGGAATCGAGGAGAGGAAGGGGGTGCATGCTGCGGGTTCCAGGCAGCGCTTGCACGGGGTTTCCAACTGGCAGGCACACATTCGCATACTTGCGAGTTGGAATCCCACCACCACCGCCTTAAAGGGCTTCAATGCCCCCCCAAATTCTCCTGAGCCTCCCACCGCCCCCTTGGATTGTCTCACCGCCCATGGGCCTAAATGATTAATTGAATATTTATATAATTCACATCATTCTTTAGGGGTTTTTTTCTTTCTTTTGTCGTTTTCCCTATTTTTCAGTGTGTCATATGTTTTCTATTATTTCATTAAAATTTACTTTAGATAGAAGTAGAGAAGCAGGGTAGAAATGTAAGCTTTTTTAATTTTAAAAGGTTGTCCTAAGTGCCTTTTTCAGAAAGGGTTTATTGTTGGCCTGGGAGAGTATAATACCCTTATGGCCACACAATCCTCCAAAAAAAAAGTTTCTATACTGAAACAAAATAGACTAACCTCACTGCAGAAAAAAGTGAGTTTTTTGCAGTTGTTTTTGGTCCTGGATAAATGGTATGCATTTCTGAAAACAGCTATTTCACCTTTCTGTGAAATGCACAAAGCTGAAGTTTCAGAGAAGTTTCATGCAAAATAAAGAAACTACTAAAAACATGCATGATAATGCCAAAATGAAATCCATTTGAGGAAGAAGGGTCCTGTTTGAAATAGTCATGTTGTGGTTCATTGTAAAAACCCAGAAAGCAAGCTGTGATTTAGTTTGAGCCAGATCAATATTTTGCAACATCAGTTTTGTCTGGAGGGTAAATCAGTGGGATATCTAGTCTAAAACACTAACATGAATCATTGTGTTTTTAAAAGGTTGCAGTAGGTCTCCAAGGTGCTGTTTTCAGAAATTTGGATTGCTAAGAACAACAACAGAGAGTGCTGTGATCGTTTCATTGTGTGTTTATTTCTATGAATGGCATGCATATAACCTGTTTTTTATGGTATAAATTGGCCATGGAACTGAAACAACATTATTTATCACCTACTTAATTAGTTCAAAACAAGAGCCAGACTAGTTACAGGAACAACCAGGAATGAGCATATTACACCTAAACTAAAGTCACTTCACTGGTGACCAAATAGTTTCCAGACAAAGTATTATTAATAATAATAATCAGCTTTTCTCTCAACAAGAAGAATCAAAGCAGTTTACATTAAAAGTTTAAAATCTACAAATCTACGAACATTAGAATTGAATTAAATATAAATCATATTTTAAAATTCAGTTAAAATCAAAGCTGCAAAGTGTTGATTTTGACTTCTAAGGCCCCACATGCTTTGGGTCCTGGTTACCTAAAGGATTGCCTTCTCTCACACAATTTACTCTGGATATTTAGGTCCTCGACTGGTGACCTTTTCATTGGCTGCCCCAAAACTGTGGAATGACTTTCTGGAAGAGCATCAACAGCTAAATCAGCTGTCAAAATTTAAGATACAATGGAAGACCTATCTTTTCTGGCAGGCCTACCCAGTCAATTTTTAATCATGAATTTTAAACTCATGCCTTGTGTTTACAGTATTTTTATTTTTTTGGTGTATTTTAATATATATGTTTCATAGAAAAACATTTTAATATATTTTGACATAATGTTTTATAATGATGTGATTTAACTGCGTGTGTGCCCTGCCTCGAGCTTAAAGGAGAGGTAGGTAAGAAATAAAAATCATAATCTTCATCATTATCATCATCAATAATAATAATAATAGTAACCCATGTAAAATAAACATCTCTTGGGTTATTGTATGGCTGTTATATTATATTAAACATTCATAGTATGTATTATATTATAATATTATGTGTAACATTAACCCTGGGAATAGGACACGAAAGTCACATGTTGTCCTATAATTTCTCTCATTCATCTTCTTCTGACCAGCTATGATTACATTGATCAGGAAGATAATATTGATCAGGAAGTCACAGTTTATTCTGTGCATAAGCTGCACATGGCATTTCATAGAAAACATCATTTTATCTATGAGGAACAAAGTTAGGGATATATTCTAAGAAAAATTGTATACATGAGAAAATGATGTATCGTTCACAGAAATTCCTGTATTTGATGCAAAAACACAATATGCAAAAATTGCACAGAAGTCTTTAATAGGAAATAGCAATTAAAAACTGAAGTTTGATAAAATGTATTTTTGTAGCAGTGAGAAAATAGCTAAAATTATTAACATTGATTTCTTTAAGAAGAAAATTACCCATACTGTAATCTCATGGTTTCTGGTTAGTGCACTCTCTGCTTAAGTTATTAGCCCGATTCTATCTCAGTGTAGTTCAGATACTAGATTTATGGGACTTGTCTCTTGATTACAAGCATCACAGTCACAAATAACTTTCCTATTTTTGAACTCTTCCCTTACAGAACCTTCTTTCAACATCTTGTTTGCTGCTGCTGTTCAGATATGGTGTTCAATCCTTATCATTAAATTAATAAATTCCCTGTGTGGCTATTTCAAAATCTAATGTTGTCTTTTTTGAATACCCAAAGGCAAGTCTCTATTTCCTAACAAACTCTTTATTGTTTTCTACCCTTATGCCATTGGAGAGCTTGGCCATTTGAATATACTTGACTAATTTTCCTTAATGAGTAGTTCTTTCCCCCCTTCTTTTCCCCCTTCTAAGACTTTGCTATTGTAATTGGGAATACCTGTGGAAAAAAGGATTTAAATTTTCATTACAGAAAATATGTATAAAATGTTCTATAGAAGTTATATGAGCTGAACTGATGTACCAATTGAATTCAGATCCAATATTTAAAATCTATTTGTTCGTCATCATTCTTGCTTTTCTTTTCATGTGTGTAAAAGAAAAGTTGCATGAGCATGTCTAGGGAACATAAATAGCTATAACATTATTATTATGTGGTTGACTAAATAATTAAATGTTCTCAGCCTTCCACAAGGCAAAATCTAAATTATGTAAATTGAAATTATTTTATAATTAATTACCAGTGTTCATTCATATTACATAGAGAACATAAAAGGCACTGAAACATTTTTTTGTATTTCCCCATGTTTAAAAAGCTAGATTTAGAAAAAATGCAGAGTTGTCATCAACATCCATCCTTCCAATGATATTTGCTTAACCAAAATATCATGGCTAATTTCCAACTGGGATCATTACATCCTTCCCACCTATTGCGTCTACAATTCAATTATATATATGCAAATTTCCTGTACCAAATTGCTGTGCAAAACTATAAAGTGCAGCATACTGCTGAATGAAAATTTCTATATGAATGCAACATTATTATTCAGAATTTAGAGAAGATATGTTGATACATGCCTACTTCTGGAGTGTGCAGAATCCAACAATTAACTAAGGTCTCTTCCTTTCATCAAATTGTAAATCACAGAAGGGGTGTCTTATACACATCTGAATCCTTGTCTGTCAGGCTTTGCTTTTGGAGTTTTTAAAAAGACTTTCAAGTTATGGATTATTGAATCTGTGGATACAAAAGCCATTGATTTGGAGGGTTGACAATGGAAACTACTTCCACTAATGCAAATGAAAACCTTTCCTCTTACTTGCAGAATAAGATGTTGCACAAATACAAGGACATTTTCATTTTAAAAAGAGGGAAATTTGTATTTAGTAACGCAAGCATATGCTCTGAACTATAGAGAATAATATATACTGTTGTATTTCTTTGGAACTATATTGGATCAAAAGATGTCCGTGTGTGAGTTTCAAGAGGCACAGTAAGTCAAATACCAGTAAATAGAACACTTTCTCCAGTTTTAGCAACTAGAATGTAATACAGAGTGATGTTACTATTTTGATGCCCAAACCCCACGGTTTTATTATGTCAGCACACTAAACAAACTTTTCTTTAGGTACAGTTGAATGAAAAAATACATTTGAAATAATGGCTTTCACGAATAGCTGTCTGAGATACAAACTGAACTCCTACACAGTATTTAACGCCTCCAACAGTGACATTTCTTCCTCTTTCCATTGGTAAATTTTTAGTAATTTTTGACTTCCTTTAAAACTGAGAGTTAAAATAATAGAATAGAGTGGCTCACTATCTGTTTGTTTGAATAGGTTTAGACTACATATTTGGAATTTTTCAGTCTTCATTTGAATGCATGATAATCCTTTCTAAATATATAATTTGTCAAAGAACTTTTTTTAAGAGATCAGAGGGGAGATATAAGAAACAAATAAAGAAATTTTATTCTCCTTATGGGCACTGCACAATACTTCCACATATGCACATGCCGAAGTGGAGAGGAAACAAAACATAAATATGCCACTCCCCATATTTGTTTGTGGTATGCTAATGATTGATTATATCAAATCAAAAAGATCTGTGCATCAACTATAGGATTAGTTTACACAATTTCTAGCTACATGTTCATGAGACACAACAGCATGTTTTGTTGCTTTTTTCCTGTATTGATCTGGAGAAGTTTGTAAACTATCAATTTTTCAAACTTGGAAAAATAAAATCAGATGCTTCTCAGGGAAGATTGTGAAATGCAAGCCTTATAATCATGAAGCACTCCCTTCCTAGCACAGATGGAAGCAAAATAATATGAATGCAAGCTGCTCAGGAGGAGCAGAGCCAAAGATAACCCTCTTTCCTTCATTGAAAAAAACACCCAAAACTTGGCACTATAGAATTCCCTTTAATCATAATGCAAATCAAATAATGCTGCAGAGAAAATGACAAAATTGTTTTATTTATTTTACCTGATTTACTTTAAAATGCTTATACAAAGTTAGCAAATTTGAACCATAAATACAAATTCACACAGTACTCTCTTGTTCAATAGTATTCTATTGTTGCTGATTTTTTTGTTCTTGTTATCTTTATTTATATCCTGCCTTTCGATGACCAATCATGGGATAATGAGACCCAACACAGAAAATTAGAGTTACTTTATTTATCCAATATCATATTTAAGTTAAGTAGACTTTAAGTAGAAAGAAAAACAGCTGGTGCTAAGGGTCTACTATAGACTACCTGTTCAGCCTTCCCTAGAGAAAGCATGCAAGTCCTAAGAGCAATCTAAGAGTTGGGTTGCTCCCCAGTCAGCCATGTACTGGAATACAAACCTGGAGAACTCCCACCCAAGATCTTATGACAATAAAATTGCCAGTTCTGCCTCAATGGTAGACTTTCCCCCTACTCTCTGGATTCTAGAATCTAAAGAGGTTGTTTCAAGCCCTGACTTTCGCCATGCTGGCCCATATACCTCTAAGATTGGGATTTAAGGCTGCTTAAAATTTAAGATGAGTACAATAGAATTAAAAACAAAGAAAATCTATTTCAAATGTGCATAGTTGAAAAACGTGCAAACAGACTTTGATACAGTTCTGAAGTGCATACAACCACACTTCTGTCCATGGATATGTTCATAAATGTGTATATTTTAAACTACATAAAACACAGGTTTTGTGGAGTAAAAATATTTGATCCAGATGTGTGGCAGAATGCCTTTGAAGTGGAAATTATAGAACTTCCACAGATTCAAGCATTCAGAAGTAAATGGGGAAAATGGTACGTTCTAACTTCTTAGGTATAGAGAATCAGTGAGAATACTCATAACAATTAAGATCTAAATACAAGTGTTAGTACATGCTAGAGTAACCTGGGGATTTAATATCACTCCTAGGGGAATTTTCCCTGCTTAGAGACATACTTTGAATATTGTGCAATGTTTAACATCTGTTTGCAATTCAGGATCTATTTTGCACAAAATTTGTGATAATTTAAGAATGATCCTGAACTTCACTTTCAATGTAGTGGCTCATATTTCTATGACAAGTGTACTTTTGCACATTTAAAGTTAGTTTGCCAAATATGCTCATTCCTGGAAATGCCTGGTCATGATACTGGAAATGCCTGGTCATCAACCTGTCTTATTGTAGCACACTGTACATGAAGCCAGCTTTGCAGACTATTAAAAAAATTCATTTGGTTCGAAGAGCTGAAGACAGGGTCTGCTCTACTTCAACATTCACAAGGAAAGGTGCAGAGTAGAAATCTTTCAATCGGCTCTTTATTCTAAGCAGTTATTCAAAGAAAATTTTGGGTGAAAATCAGTGCTATTGCCTACAAAAAGTAGCTCAACCCAGGTCACAAAGGCAAAGCTTGTGGTAAGGGAGCTTTTGAAGGCCTACACAAAGGAGTCCATATGGAACTTTGAAGGGATTGACTGATTTAAGCCTCCCCCACCCCCAGCAAGTGACAAAGGGTGGCGGAACCTATAAATAGGTTCCGCCCCTCACAACATCCGATACTACACAACAGATGATGACATTCTTCACAAATGGACTGAATTTCACAGAGCAAATGGTATGTATTATGTCCCAAATACTATAGGGGCAGATACATGTATGAAGAACAGATTTATATGGGGCAGATGGAGTTCACCTCTCTGTTAAGGAATGTTGCAAAGGCCTAACTTGTACAGAGTAAATGGAATTCACCTCTCTGTTGAGGGGAATGTTTTGGTTTGGAAGATTTGAAGGGGGTGGGATTGAATACATGACTGGCTTTTTGGTGAGGAAAAGTGACTAGGCAGATGCCTGTCACTTTTTGTGGCATGTTAAAATTTTAAATTAGATTTGGTAGACTCCAAGCCATCCCCTTTGTGGGTGAAGGGTGACTTTCTGGAACAGTCTATAAGTTCTCTACCTTGGTGGGCTGGGAAAGGGGCCACCCTCGAGGCTAGAATGAGGGTTTGCAAAACTCTGTGGTTTAGGAGAGAGCAGGATGGCCTTCCTGTGGTGAGCAGCCAAATTAGTTTGGATTGCCCCTCAGAAATGAGGTGTTGGGTGGTCTGTGGAGGTAGTCAGTGAAGTGACACCTGTCCCTCGACTATACCCATTAAGTGGATTTAACCCCTCTTTTCGCTGCAGGTTGCCCCTTTATACCATAAGTCCTTTGCCTGACCTCTGTTTCATGGTGGGGGTTCAAACATCAGACAATTCACAAAGAGCAATCATCATTGGACTCAACGCAACCATGAGATTACCAGAAGCACCAAAAAAATTCAAGCAAGAACTAAGCATGTTCAGTATCTATGAAGAAATTGTCACACTTTTTTATATCTACCAGCAATGCAAATGTTTTTAAGTACAGACAATGCTCATTCAAAACAATTGTAATTTACCTTGCAATTACATTTTATCTGCTTTTGCTCACCAATGGGCAGAAACTTCAGAAATAAGCATGATAGCAAGTGGAAGATCAAATATACTATAGTCAGTTTTTTAAAAAAAATCAGAGGAAGAGACAACAATTATGAAAGATGCCAAAATACAGGCATAATCTATTAAGATAAGTAGAGAACCATCCTTAATTCTAAACGTTACTGCTGTAGAATACACAGAAAGAAAAGAATAGCATATATTTTAAAGTAAATAAAATATACAGATTTACACTTATCTTATGCACCATATTTATTGAGCAAATCAGAAAGTTGCCTTCCTTTTTATTGCTTTATTTCTTTTGGCTTTTTTTTCAATTTCTGCTATTCTCAATAAAATGTATAGCCTCTTTGTGAGAAAAAAGGGAAATTAAAATTGAATCCCTTTCTTCTTCCTGAATGTCATTAAGCCAACAAATAAAGACCTGTTAATTTTTTTAGTACAAAGGCAGGCTTTAGAAATAGTCTGAAAATGACTATCTTTAAAGTTTTCAGAAACATTTTTGAGGAGAAGTGGAAGATGTGTGGAGCTGAGGCACAATATTTAAGATTAAAATTATCCAATACTCTGGCTGTACTGGCTACTAGTCCATTGCTAAGCATACGGTAATTCAAAATAAAGATTGTGATGAGCCATATAGCTCTATATGGATTAGGTGCAGACTATTTGAAATATCATATCTTCCATTTGAATCTGCCTGAGATCTGGAGGTAGGGAGGGGGTTCTCTTGATACCACCATCATCACAAATATATATAGTGAGGACTCACATTATAACTTTGGTGGCTGCACACATATTGTGGAATACATTTGTGAGGTTTTCCATCTCTCTCTCTCTCTCTGAATTTTTGTTATTAGGCAAATACATTTTTATTTACATAAGCCTTTGGCTTTTAACTGATTGAGGTAGTGCAATGAATGTACTCCTTATTAATATGTATTATATATAATATGTATTATGTTTTTACATTTTTGTTTTTACCTTTTTAAAATCAATTAATTAATAGTTTTCTTTTTAAAAAATTGCATAATATTTTCGATGTTTTCTTTTAACATAAAGTTTCATCCACTTTGCATCCCATATAGGAGATGAGCAGGATATATCAAATAAATAATACATAAACTAGTACCCTGCATAAAGAAAGAGGGACATAAATCTGTGACTAGAGTCCTGTCAGCTAATACTAACTATAATTGATGCAGTTATTGAATAGTCATTCAACATATAGGCTAAACCCATTAATTCAGTGACCCTAGTTTAGTTGGATTGTACGATGAGATTTAGGCTGTATATGTATTATTAAATTTCCACCATCTTCCTGCACTTATCCAGTCTCTGGTCTTCCCAATTTGCATGATGTAATTATTCCAGCAGTGCCTAACATGATGCTTTGCTTGCATGAACCACCTGTTCCCACCATTGTGGGGTAATGAAGCTAAGGAAGGTAAAGCTGCTCTTTGTTGGTAACTATTGGTAGGCAACAGTAAATGCAGAATGTGTTTCTTCAAGCATCACAGAAACATGTCGTTTCTGTCAGAAAAAAATATCAAGTGCTCCTCCTCTCCCCCAGCATGAAGGAAAGCCTGTTACTGTCAACAGGAGCAACTCTGCATTTTCACAATGCTGACTGAAATGCTTCCTACTTATATAGAAGTTGTGGCTGGATGCTGGTAAGGACAAGGCAAGTAGTTTTTTCCCTGTTTCCACAGCACAGCCAACCATTCATAGTCAGACATTTCACTGGCTTTTGCCTTGACTTTGCATTTCTATATTTGTGTATTTCAGGAATGAATTTGTTTCACATCCACTGGTACTCCTGAGGTTGCATTAATCGTAAAGCTTAGCAGCTATGGGAACAATTCACATGATACATTATACTGCAGATTTATTTTTAGACGTCATGAGAATTCAGTGCTCTGAATATTTCTTACGTGTTATATCAACTCCTCATCTCTCTAGTTTCTGGCCTCCTATTTCTCCACTGAGGCACTTGGCTACTATTCATAAAAATCAATGCAATTGCTACACACAAACATTTGCACTTAATCACAGCTTAAGTGCAAGGAAGGTGAGAAGCTAAAGTATAGATCCTAGGGTGATGTGAAGTGGTAGGATGGTCATGAAAATGGGAAGAGCAGTCAATCTCGTGTCTCCATACATGGAAACATTGCTTAGCTAAGTCACTCCACTTACGATATTTATTTACTCAAATCTAGTACACCTTCAAATCTAATGTTCACCTCAATTTTCAAGACCCTGAAACAATAACAATAAAATTGCTGGTGAATGTAATGTGCAGCAGCAAAAAGTCCCCTCTCTGTAATTTGTTCCCTAAAAGGGGTTGTTAGAATTCTTTAAAATAGTGTTAAATCACCAAATCTTTCAGCAATTGAGAATAACCCTACTCTCAAGTAAGAAGAGAAGAGAGAGAGAGAGAGAGAGAGAGAGAGAGAGAGGTGAGACTTATATTATTTAGAACAATACTTATGGCAAAGATGCGCTCTTGTGTTGAACAGTACCATCTTAGTCCCTACAGAAAGTAGCAAACCCTATTTCAAGCATCATTTTAACAGCAAACCAAATGCAGTCTCCTTTGTTAGATAGAAAGCAGACCAGATAATGTGGCAAGTGGGGAGTCCCTTTTCCATAGCCTCTCAATGAAAGGCTAAGGAAAACAGACCTGGGAAGGAGCGGGGGGTCCCTTTTCCTTAGTCTCTAAATGGCAGGCTCAGGAAAACAGACCTGGAAGGGGGGCTTTTTCCTTTGTCTTTCAGTGGGGCTAAAGAAAATGGACCACGAAAGGAGGGAGTCCCTTGTCTTTAGCCTCTCAATGGGAAGCTAAGGAAAACAGACTTGGGAAAAGGGAGAAAAACATTTTTTTTCTTTCGCCTTTCAATGGGAGACCAAGCAATTGAGCAAAAAATGTGCATTACATTCAAGTAAGTACAGTATCTGCTGTTCTAATTATCAGGCATGGTTTAGAACCCCAAAATCGTGATTCTAAAATCAAATGGGGGGGGGGGTTGATTAGTAGTAGAAAGACTTACCAAAAAATTTCCAAAAAGTTCTAAAATGCAACATAATTAGTAACGAAATTCTTAATTAGTTCTAAAGTAGGCAAAGCAGGGAAACACTCGAAACAGGACTGACACTGTTTTAAGCACAGGCAAATCAAGGGGCAACATTTCCCTTGGTTTCCTTGCAGGGAGATATAATGCATTAATATATTATTATTATTATTATTATTATTATTATTATAAAAAGCCAGGGTTTCTTTGCAGGGACATATCATGCACTAATATATTATTATTATTATTATTATTAAATAGTTGCCCACCTCTGGTCAAGGCTTGCTTCTCCAGAGCATTTATTAGAATTAAATGCCCAGGGCCCTTCTTCCAGGAAATTAGAAGGAGTAAATATTATTAATATATTTATTATTATTATTAGAATTAAATGCCCAGGGCCCTTCTTCCAGGAAATTAGAAGGAGTAAATATTATTAATATATTTATTATTATTAGAATTAAATGTCCAGGGCCCTCCTTCCAGGAAATTAGAAGGAGTAAATATTATTAATATATTTATTATTAATTAAATATTTCCAGGAAATTAAAAGGAGTAAATATTATTAATATATTTATTATTATTATTAGAATTATTATTATTATTAATATATTAAATTAGAATTAAATGCCCAGGGCCCTCCTTCCAGGAAATTAAAAGGAGTAAATATTATTAATATATTTATTATTATTAGAATTAAATGCCCAGGGCCCTCCTTCCAGGAAATTAGAAGGAGTAAATATTATTAATATATTTATTATTATTATTAGAATTAAATGCCCAGGGCCCCCTCCCTTCCAGGGCCCTCCTTCCAGGAAATTAGGAGTAAATATTATTAATATTTATTTATTATTAATTATCCAAAATAGTTGCCTACCTTCTCCAGAGCTCTTCTCACTGCAGCTTCCCCCCCATTCAGTTTCCCATAGCTCTCTAGGATGTTTGAACTCTATGGCTTTTCCTTGATTCTGCACTTTTCCTGCTCCTCTCCGGGCTGTTTTCAACCCCTTCTGCCATTGTTTCAGCCTTCCTCATGTCCTTCTCGCCTGCCCTCCTTTCTAGGCTTCTTTCCCTGCAGTTTAAACCGCTTTTTTGATGAGTCCTCCAGCCGCTCTAGGACTCCCGCTCTGGATCTCTCTATGGTCCGGCTCCTTTTTCACTTCCTGGAAGAAAGGCCTTTCAGTTAAAGTAGGCCTCGAGCATGGAAAGGCCCCATCTGACTGTGAGTAATGTCTGGGAAGCTATTTTGGAAGGGATAATAGGGAGCCTTCCGAAATATTTACAAATCTAACGAAAATTTGGGCCCAGGGAGTGCGAAAAAGAAAGTCCACTTCCGGGATTGCGGCAGCGATGCGTATAAACTTGTAAGTCCTATACATACGAATCCCTTCCAATTTCTTTCAATTTTCATAACTTTTTTCTCATGCCTACTAATTATGTGTCTTTGGCTGGTTACTTGCTGGTTATGTCAGTTTAGGCAGAATTACTGACTTAATTTAGAGGGCTAGTAATCCTCTAGTCATCAGAGTCAATTCAAAAAGAACAGTGAGCTGAAAGTTGAGACTTGATGCCCTTCTACACATGCTCAAAAACCTGAAAGGAACTCAATTAAAAGGATGTGTATGTGCTGGAGGGATTGGGCTAAGAGGTAAAAAGCACATTCTAAAAAGGTAAGGATTTTGGTATTGTCTGGAAGCAGGCTTGATCCCAGAGCACATGGTGTGTATGCAGAAGTTTCAGGTTCAATTATCAGAATATCCAGGTGACACCTGGAAGGTATTGTATGAATCTATTCAAATTTAGAATTACATGACCTTACAAATGTTTTGGGCTGACACTGCCAGCAGCCATAGCCTAGATAACCAACAGTGATGAATGCTGGGAGTTGCCTTATAAGAAGATCATTATTTCCATTGATCTGAAATAAAACAACTTAATTCTAAGAAAAGGTTGTAGAATATAGAGGCTACTACATTCACTTTTGTGCATTTTTTTATTTTGAAGAGATCATGTAGAATTTTTTAAAAAATGACAAGCAGTGAAAACAAAATAGATATGTTTAGACCCTTTTATCGATTCACAAATGTTATATATTTTGTTAATCACCAGAAAACATCATCTCTCTACATGGAGATATCACACCAATTTTATAATAATCATTATTCTCCTTTAAGTAAGATTTTTGTTCTTAAAACATGTTTGAATATCATAGAATAACATTACACTATGTAAAATGATTTTTGTTTCTAGGTTATAAATGTCATTTCCTCATTGGTTCTGTCATAAAAACACTTTGTTTTTATGTATATTTTCATTAAGGATAATTGCAAAATTTTGGTTTTCAGGTAATGGAAGGATAAAAAACAAAAAAAATTAAATTTATTGAGTATAACAACTACTTTCAAAATTTGCACATATCCCTATTTATGGTGACCAAATTTCTTTTCATTCTTGAAAATAACGAACTGCTAATAGAAGTATTTTCCTGACATTATCTGGAGCATCAACTAACAAGAGGCTTGAGGTGGGATGGCTATAAGGACCCATCCAGACAGACCCATAATGCAGGATCTATCTCTGTCTTACCGGAGGCATCCCGATTAGGCTTCCAGTAAAACCAAATTAATTCAGAACAAACCAGGCTTTCCCTGGTTTGTTCTGAATTAATTAATTAAACAGCTGATAAGATCCGTATCTAAACGTAAGATCTGGGTCTTATCAAGTGTGGGCCCTGTGTAGATTGAGCCTGAGGACTGTGTGACACAATTCCCTGGCACAATCCACACATATGTCTTGATTTTTTAGGCTCCAGAAAATGACATGCCAGGAGATGGGAAGGGGCAAGGAGGAGTCCCCCCCCCAATCTTCTGCCATATCATTTTCAGATGCCAGCAGGGTGCGAGGAGTACAGTTATGACAGCCAGGTACATTTGGGGGGCTTCAGGGTAGCTGCATGCCTTCCAGATTATAATCAGGATGGCATGTAGCCACCCTCTCTGGAACAGCCACAGTTTTGGGGGCCTTATTGTGTTTCAATTTTCTTTATTGAATTTTCAATAAAATAACAACATATATACATGAACAGGGGAAAGGAGAGCGTAAAAGAAAAAGAAAAACAAAGTAAACAAATGTGAGGGAAGAGCAATGCGAGTGTGGGGTGGGGTAGGGGTGGGTGCAAAGATAAAGAAAAAATACACATACAAGAAAACATGATGAACAAGCTAGGAAGATCACCGTTATGTTTTAAAACTGTTTTATGTGTATTTGGGGGTCTTATTGTGATGCAAATCTATACCAAAACAGGTTTTTTAAAACATGCATTGGCATGGATTTTCATCCTGTGTGGAAGTGCCCTAAGAGAGAGGTTCCTCAAATTCCCTATTTAGAAATCCACTTTGCTTTATTCTCATGAAAATTAGTACTTGATGTCATCCTTTGCTGTAAAGCTTCACATGATTATATGAAAATAATATTGTTTACTACTTCAAGTAGTAAACTTTATTATGATTATAAATGATAGACATTAATGGATCATTAATCCATATAATAATCTTGCATTTCACAAAGGCAATTTAAAATTCTCCTTAAGAACCTCACTGACACTTTCTACCAGAAAATTGCCTGCTTTTGTTTATCCCTAATCTTTGCACAGTTGCTTGCTTCCACTAATTAACAGTCCAATTTCTTTGCTCTGTTGTTCAAATCACCTTTAATGCAATTTTCATAAATTAAAATAGAGCAGCCTGTCAAATTTACAGTAAAGGTACTGTATATGTTTTAATAGCTAAACTAGATAACCCAGAGCAATCATATTTTAGTAACTTAATAATATATGAGGAAAGACATTTGTTTCTCGGAATTCTAGATAAGAAATTAGGCTTTGCTGATTAGCTAGATAATATTGTGTTTATATTATAATTTCTCTATGAAATTAGTGACTTAGTTTATTACCAAAGTATAGAGATATTTTAAGACAATATAAGATGGCCTTGCTTTCATGTAACCTTATCATTGTCATATAGTCCTACTAAGAAGCACAGAACTATCTTCAAAATGTCTTGTATGTACACATAAGAAATTTATTTCATGCAATTACTCTCTCCTAAACATATTTTAACCTGAACACATCTATACACTTACCATTAAAACACTTCTTCTTTATAAAGTACTCATATAAATTTCCAGTAGAACACTTTGGTTGCCTAATTCATATCTGTAGAATTCTCCATTAATGAAGTTTTTTTTATTAAAAAAAACCAAAAAACAAAAACAAAACACAAGCCTGATATTTCTTCCTCTTTCCAGCATTATTCATATAATCAGTCACTTTCCCCCATTTTGATTTCTGCAGTTATGTACTACAACATAATTAGACACCTTTCAAGAAAAGGTTTAACAATTTTAGTGTTCTTGAGAAATTGTTAGTTTTTGCAAGCCTTCAATACACTAACAGATTTTTAAAATGTAGAAAATTGATACTCTAAATGATTACATCTATATATTTCAACCCAAATTCAATTGCCAGATCTAACTAGAGTATGGAAGCTAGCTTGAGGTTAGGGTGTCTACAAAACATTAATCCCCAATAGGATCGCCAACTTGCATCCAACTGAAACCATATACAGTTTAAATGCACTAAGTTCTTTTTCAAAACTCACTGGAAATTATTAATCATGCTATAAAATCTGCTGAAGTTGGTCACCGTATAAACAGCACAGTGCTGTAAAGCAGAAGAAGAATTCGAGGCATGTGTCAGGATAGAGTTAAAGGTGCAGGAGTCACAGATAGAACCTATATGTGTACAGCTTAGAGCACTGCCTCCCAGGCAAGAATACACAACGTTCCAGAGAAACAAAAAATTGCTCTATATTGCTTGGCTGTCCTGCAGACAAACATGTTTTTTGACCAGTGCATTTCATGAAGAAGCCAAGAAAAAAATATGTTTTGGTTTGAATAAATCCAGATCACTGGAGAGTTATGGACTCCATGGGCTTGCAGGCAGTTCCCAGGATGCCTGGGTAGGCACACTAAAACACTCTTCGGAGATACAAAGGCACTTTTTGAGCCACAACCTGAATCAGAATAAATGGCTGTGTGGAAACATCCTTGGGGGCCTTTCAGACAGGACTATTGAGCAGTTCATTCAGAGAGTCTATTTTTCTTGGTTTGGGCAATAACTTTCATGCTTTCATCTTGAAAAACTGAAATATGTGCCGAAAAGACATTATTTGCAGAAAGAAAGAACCATTTCTTTTAAAGAGAGAAATTGAATATGAAACAAGGAAGTGCATTGTCGAAGGCTTTAATGGCCGGAATCACTGAACTGTAGTGAGTTTTCCGGGCTGTATGGCCATGTTCCAGAAACATTCTCTCCTGATGTTTTGCCTGCATCTATGGCAGGTATCCTCTGAGGGAAAAAATCATGGATACTATACTGGGTGGCCCTTGCAGTCTCTTCTAGATATAATTCTTCCATATATACAATATATATATAGGTGTGTCATATATTAAATGAGAATATAAAGATTTACTTTTTGGGTGTGTGTGTGTGTGTGTGTGTGTGAGAGAGAGATATTTTCAAGCTGTAAATGGCTGAATCTATAGATTCTTTATGGAAGATCAAAATTACTAGAGCTTGAAACAACTTGTAAAATAAATTTTAATTTGACTTGAAAATTTTCAATTTGTTTAAAGCTTTTTTTACTTTAGACAGAATGTTTACTATAAGGCCTAAAAATTGCATTATTCCTGGCTTTAAAAAAATAACAAAACTTGTAAGATTGCCTTTTTCTTTTATCACAGGAATTTTCACAGAAGAGAAGATATTTAACTGCTTTGTTCTGGGCTTCCAGCTGTTGCTATTGCTGCATATTCTAAACACTTGACTAGATGAAAGGACAAAGGAAGAATCTGTTTCTTTCCTCTCCCAAAACACTCCAAGTGGCCACACTTAAAAACAAAATATGTGGTCATTCTGATCCTTCCATTATTTTTCATATGACTTTTTTTAGGAACTAAGGGTATTGTTGTTCAAGTCAAGATAAAATCACTCTGCTAGATTTCAGCATTCATGAACTGATAAGACTGAAAATAATTCCAAGTTACTTTGTTTTATGTCAGTTCTTGAGATATTGCTGCAACACAAGGCTTCAAAGCCAGCTTTTCAGATGCTAAGTTGTAAGCCCCCAACACAGATCATTTGAAGCCCCCAACTCAGATCATTAACTCACTTGTATAAGTGGGACACTATATATTGTACCTTCTCAAGATGCCAGGTGCTCCACAAAATATGGACTGCTACAGTTGCTGAGAGAAACTAATTTTTATGCTAGATGTACTTAAAGAATCTGCCAACAATATGGCATTTTCCTGAATACACGGGTCTTCGAGGTTGCATTCTGCTAACACTTTCTTGTCCACTATTTTTGCATAATTTATGCTTTGTCTGCTCCCCAATATAACTGTACATATTACAATGACAGAAATTTAAATATCCAACATGAGGACAATACATTGCTTAAAATTTACTGCAATGTTTAATTCTTTCATAAATACAGTTTCCAGAAAGCTAAGTACACAACACTGTTCTTCTAATATTCTAAAAATAGCTTCAGTGGTTAGAGCTCCTATAATCAAATATTTAAAATGAACCGGCCCTAATATTTGGGGGGTTGTCAGGGAAGAACAAAACATTTTGTTCTATGATTACCATTTTAAAACATTGAAATAAAGTCAATAAGGAACATTAGAGAAGAGTGATATATTTTACTGAATGAAAAAGCTGGCAAGCCTAAGGCCCATTAAAAGTGAAGGATAAGATAAAAACCCTTCATTTCACTGTTCTGTAAAATTATATATTATCTCAATGTCTGTGATTATATGAAATAATTGGCAGCAGGACAGGTAACTGACATGCCATTATCATCAGATTGTCAGATATGCCTATGGTCCAATTCTTCTTGGCTTTTCTTCGCAAACGAAGATTCAGGAAGGCTCTCCGTTGGTGCCCCCTGTTGTGGGTGAGAGGCTTGCATACCCTAATGAAGTTGTGGTCCAATTAATGATTTGTTATATAGACTAACTGTGTAGGTCTACCAGTTAAACAAATAAAATACTCCAAATAAGACTGGACTTAGTATAGCTGCAGGAGCTTCTTATTGAAAACAGTCATGCTGAAAGGAGGTTTCACTTTTTTCTAGTATATAGACCTCACCACAAATCCTGGAATGTGACTAACTATAGGTTCTGTCTTAAAGTGGCATAGAGTGTCTTATGCATAGCTAACTGAGTACACTAAGAATTATTCTTATTTAGATGTGTTTATGATACCAATCTAGATGGGAATAATTATTTTCCATGGCTTTCTTGGACCTTTAATTAAGGCAGTGCCAGTCTTAAAGCTGATGGTTGTTTTGTTGTTGTTGTTTGATTTAACTGGAGATTCTGCAGGGACTTGGATTTGATGGCACATATGGTGCCTTTAATGGCCCATATGGTTCCTTCCAACTATATGATTCTATTTCTAGCTATTTTTGTTGCTGCTCTTTCCAACTATATAGGACAAACTACCAGATGTGGTTCCTTTTTTCATTATGGCTTCAAACTACAAGAATGGAGATTCCATCTGAACATTAGGAAGAACTTCCTGTGAGGGCTGTTCAGCAGTGGAACTCTCTGCCCCGGAGTGTGGTGGAGGCTCCTCCTTTGGAGGCTTTTAAACAGAGGCTGAATGACCATCTGTCAGGGGTGCTTTGAATGCAATTTTCCTACATTTGGCTGGGGGGTTGGACTGGATGGCCCATGAGGTCTCTTCTAACTCTATGATTCTATTATTCTATTATCTCACATATTCTACATTACCTGCCCACTTGTTGTTGGATTGCATTTTCCATGGAATGTAAACTTACATAAGTTGTTGTTGTTGTTGTTGTTATCTTCTCTCCCCATCGTTTGAGGCAACTTGCAATATAATTAAAACACATTAGCAAGACATACATTTTAAAGACCTTCCTTCCTTCCTTCCTTCCTTCCTTCCTTCCTTCCTTCCTTCCCTTCCTTCCTTCCTTCCTTCCTAGCTTATTTACATGGACAACAATAATACTATAGTAAACCAGAAAGCCCATTAAAATGAACAATATAATAATAATGGTAGAGGGAAATCTAGTGTGATTCAAACATTTGAGAGCAATCCAGTATTTACACAGGAAAGAAAAAGCTGCTTCTCTAAAATCTGTGACCTCAGCATAGTGTGCCTATTGTCTCCCTAGAGCAGGAATAGATCTGCAGATGTACCCAATATTTCTTAAATGCCAAACTTTGCTAGCTTGCTGAGTTACAAGATGTCTGCAGTTTATCATATCTTTTAGACCACCCTTGTGGCCCGGCTGTCACTATGGCAACTTTACTGGTTCATGCAGCAACACCTGGTCATATCAGTAGCTCAGTGCTGCAGAAGTTTGTCCATAAATAATCCATGCAAGAGTGAATGTTGCTGTCATGTTAATTTGTGGTTAACCTGGTTCTGGTAGGTTTATAATTATATTTATGAAGTGCATGTAGCAGATTGTTGGCTTTTACTCCATTGACAATATAACGCAAAGTGACAGAAACAAATCAAGGAAGCTTTAGCAATCTGATTCTCACAAAGTATAAAAGAGACATCATTGTCTTTGTTCCATTTATGTGTTCACTAGATCCAAGTTGCAGTGACACACCTGCTCTACTGCCTCTCTGATCTCAAATATTCTGCACATCCTCTTGTAAAAGGACAATCTGATCTTACAAAATTAGACTGAAAGTGATAGCCTAGGTCTAGAAAACTATAACCCATCACTACTACACTGGGACTTTTCTGACCACAGGGTAAGGGCAAAACTTTTGTTGTCAGTCCCTTCCTAAGAGCAAAGCGAGCAAAAGACAAGCAATTCCAAACTTTCAAAACCCAGAATAGTACTGGAGGGAGGTCAAGTTATTTTGGTAGCTGAAACAGAAAGCCCATAAGCATATCTCCCTCCATACCAGAAATGTTTTCCCTAAGGGCAAGATGGCATTCCACTCTTTAAATGGAAGATCTCAATTGCAGACCCCAAATCCTCTATAAATACCCCCCCCCCCCCCCGAAAGAATGGGGGGGGGAAATGTGGAAGTCATAATGGGCAAAACCAGAGAAGTTATACTGTGAAAGTATGGGTGGTTTTACATTACCATATAATGCAGCTTGAAACAGCAATAAAAATGCCAGTTCAGAGCCACATGGAGGCTACACATGGCTGCTATACCCTCCCTGCACCCAAATTCCCCACAAAACATCAGGGAATTGTACTTATTGTTGCAGGAGGTTGTTCTCTTCTCAGATTGCATCACTCAGTGATGGTGCTTTGAAACAGGAAGTCTCCCTCCTCTCCTGCAAAAAATGTGTCACGGAGAAAGAGTTGCCATATGGCAAATTCTTGGTGGTATGGGCATACCAAATCACCTTGTCTTTCTCCTGAAGAATCTGTATAATGGCCAAGTAGCAACAGTAAGAACTGACCATGGAACAACAGACTAGTTCAAACTTGGGAAAGGCGTGCGGCAGGGTTGTATACTGTGACGATCTCGGTCACCTAAATTGACTATTTTGACACTCCTGGTAGTCTGCCACCAACCTAATGGGTCATTAGGATTTACTTTATAATTAAACTCTAATTAAACGAAGTGTCTGTAGCGTTTGGCCTTTACAACAACCCACCCACCAAGAATGTAAACTGAGGAGACCGAAAGATGACTGAGGCTTCTTTTAAAGTTAATAATAACCGTATTTATTAACTACAACGAGGGTAACAATGGCACAGATCGTATTGGTTCTACTAAGAGGCAACTAGCGTACGGTTACAACAATGATAGACTTGGATAGCGTGATGGTTAACAAGATTTACTATATGTGCTAGAGCGTAGAGGTTACTTATTAAAAAGGCTATTATTACTTCTTCAGATGGTACGTTCAGTTCCACAGACAGTACGAAGACTTGTCTCCCAACTCCCACCTAATAGTTCCACTAGATGGTTGTTGTACTAAAGTTCTGGAACATCTAATCACCTAGATCGTTCCCTGAGTCTGGCTACTCCTGGGTTACTCGTAACCCACACAGTCTAAGAGTCCAACTACCTGTCACCCTAGTCTCCAGAGATGACCAGGTATCCCAACGGCCTATCACAAGAACAGTTCTAAATTGGCATTCTTCCACAAGCGTCCCCACTAGAATGACGACTGGCCCTAAGGGCGGTCAGATCTCAGTCTTGACTCCCACTAGTCCAGCCTATTCCTACGTGGTGAATTGCTTAGGACAGACTGTCAGTCTCTGTTGCCAAGGCTCTGGTGATACTCCCCCAAAACCTTGCTCAAGACTGCCTCAGGCGCAGATGCCGAATCTACAGCCTGACTCTAAATAGCAAAGGCTGGAGATGTGCGTCTGCACAGCCTCACTCTAAACTCCAGACTGAAACATTCTCTGACAGGACTTTCTACTCTGTCAGCTCCAACTCCTCCCCCTCTATACTCTAGCCAATCACAGCCTCTTCACTGTAACTAGGCACAAGCCTGCAAGGCCATGCCCCCTTGCTCTGGCTTTCCCTTCCCTTAATGGTTGCTGGCTGCAGCCACCTCTCCAAGATGGATGCCAGCACAACCAACATAGGATTTCTAAACTTATTCTAAGCAGGCCTCGGCCCTGCTTAAGGCAGGTGAGTCCTTACATATACTCTCACCCAACCTATTCAACTTGTATGTAGAACACATCATGTGATGTGCAGGCTCGATGAATGCACGGCTGGGGTAAAAATTGCTGGAAGAAACATTAACAACCTGAGATATGCAGATGATACCACTTTGATGTCCCAAAGTGAGGAGGAGCTGAGGAGCCTTCTAATCAAGGTAAAAGAAGAAAGTGCAAAATCTGGGTTGCAGCTAAACATAAAAAAACCCTAAGATTATGGCAACAAGAAAGATTGATAACTGGCAAATAGAAGGAGAAAACATGGAGTCAGTGACAGACTTTGAATTTCTAGGTGTAAAGATTACTGCAGATGCAGTAATTTTTGCAGCCAGGAAATCAGAAGATGCTTATTTCTTGGGAGTAGAGCAATGTCCAATCTCGATAAAATAGTGAAGAATAGAGACATCACTGGCAACGAAGAGACATAGTAAAAGCAATGGTATTCCCCGCAGTCACCTATGGATGTGACAGCTGGACCATAAGGAAGGCTGAGCAAAAGAAGATAGATGCTTTTGAATTGTGGAGTTGGAGGAAAGTTCTGAGAGTGCCTTGGACTGCGAGAAGATCCAACCAGTCCATACTACAGGAAATAAAGCCCAACTGCTCATTTGAATTTTTATTTATTGATTTACTATGCTTCTATACCGCACCTCTCAGGCCGAAGGTGACTTGAGGTGGGGAACAAACACCAGCAAGTGCCCACAGACAAAATACATCATAAATATGATAAAAACAGCCATATAAAAACTATACAAATTAACAGTTAAAACTATAAAATGAAGGAAGGATATTAGAGGCAAAGATGGAGTACTTTGGCCACATAATGAGAAGAATGGAAAGCTTAGAGAAGACAATGATGCTGGGGAAAATGGAAGGAAAACAGAAGAGGGGCCGACCAAGGGCAAGATGGATGGATGGCATCCTTGAAGTGACTGGCTTGACCTTGAAGGAGCTGGGGGTGGTGACGGCCGACAAGGAGCTCTTGCATGAGCTGGTCCATGAGGTCACAGAGAGTCGGAAGTGACTGAAAGATGAACAACAACACATTATTCTATGGATCATTCATTTGGATATTGTTGGAAAATAACATTGTCAGAACTTTCATCTGTAAATATGACAGGAGATATGAGTGAGAGAAAATATGACTTTTAAAATGAAACAAAATTCTGTGCTACTATACTATTAAAATTCACATTGGGGCGATTTCCACTAAAAATGAGCTTTCATAACTTCTTACAAAATACTTTCTCAAGTCCTTGAAATTTTCAAAGTAACTTCAACCTGACCTCAGATATTCTGCTATAAGCAAAATGTGGTCAAAGTTCATCACTTGAAAGTTCCATTTATTTAAAAAAAGAGACCAAAGCAGATGCTTAAATCTTTTCCATAGACATCAGTAGGTTTTTAAAAGTTAAATTGTTGTTCATGATGAACAGATAGAAAATCTTACTGTATTTTCAAAGAAGATAACTTCAGTATAAAGAGAAGGTCAGCCACAAATCAGGCTCCTGAACTGTGTTATTTTGGGATGCATTATTTTATTTTATAACCAACAGTAAAAAGAACACAATTCAGAAGGCTACAAAATATGTTTCTTAGTTATAAAAAGAATGTCCAACAAGAAGGCTCAAGTAGTTTCTATCCAGCTCATTGTGGAATAAATATTGTTTTCTATGCCAGGAGAGGGTGCAACATAAATTGGAATTTACTGTTCCAATATCTGGGTGATCAGACGTAGGTTGAGGTTGGTTTGCTAACAGTAAAGAGAAGGAGAGGGAGGAAGAAGAAGAAAAAGAAGAGGACATTAAACAAAAGCTTTCCTCATGTTAAATTAAATTGTGAGACCCAAGAGAAATCATGCTCGTTATAACTTGTAATAGTAGGAAGTATGATAGGTGAGCTTGGTTGTTATGCTGAAAACAAGCTTTTCAGTGAAGCTTGTGCTAGCAGGCACTCTGTAGCTCAGTTCAAAGTGCACTGTTGTTTTTATAATAGTTTAGGCCAAACTATTTAATATTTGTGACCTCCTTTATCATAAAGCACACTCAGCAATAATTTGTAGCTTGAAATACATTTAGCATTTACTTTTTAAATATTGTCTATTTGGATTTGTAGGCAGACCTGTGCATGTGGGCTTTCTCCCTTCAATTTCATTCAACTATAATTTTTCTTCCACCATTCTATGGCTAAAAAATTCAAATTGTTGATTCTATCTCTATTGACTTCTTAAATGCTTATTTCTTTTAACACATTCATCTAGTTAGTAGAAATACTATTGTTGTGCAGTGATCAAGAGGTCCCAAATCCCAAAGCTTTTTCCATCCATTGATCAAAATAAATTTCAGACAGAGAACTTCTCTTCATAATAATAATTCATGGGCACTAGGTAAGCTGATTTAAGAGAGCTAAAACCATTCCTCACTGAAGTCAGGAAGCCTGAGGGCCTAGATTGTTGAATAACTTCAGAGCTCCCTTTAAACCGGAGAAGGCAGGTATACTTCATCATAAAAGCAGTATTTGAAAATTATGATGAGACTTTGATGAAATTTATCTAACTGCTGGGTGTTATTCATACACATAGCTGTAAACAACAGCCACCTAAAAGAAATATTTCTTCAGTGTGTGCTTTGTTTGTGTAGCTAACACAATTGCAGCCAGAAATGTCTTAGTTTGAAGCATAGCTTCCAGCCATCCTCATTAGATAATGAAAATATGAATTATTTCATAATCAAGGCAGAAGTCATATATGTTTGCAATTCTACTGAATATGGCTGCAGGGCTGGGTGGAAAGGGGGAAGAAGAATCACCTTCAATAGCAGCTTGGAATAGAATTAAATGCTGTTTATTGATTACAGTTTATGTTCAGCATGAAAGTCCCTGAGCTGCTTCCAAAATGTTACACAAGCATAGGTCTCTGATGGCTGTCTTTAGAAAAAAATCTGTCCACTATTGGACAAACAATAAGCATTAATAGAATGGAGGAAAAGTAACAGGCACATTGCCATGTGGAAATGACAACCCTAGACCTATAAAGCCCTACACGGTTCCAGCCCAGCTTGTCCCAACGTATCTCCCTCTATGTCCCACCTTGGAGTTTAAATCTTCTGGGGAGGCCCTGCTCTCGACCTTGCCTCTGTCACAAATGCGCTTGGTGGGGATGAGGGTCAGGGCCTTCTTGGAGGTGGCTGCTCGCCTGTGGAACTCACTTCCCAGTGAAATTAAGTTATCTACATCCCTCCTTTCCTTCAGAAAGAAGTTGAAAATGTGGTTGTGGGACCAGGCCTTCGGGTAGCACACTGACAATGACAATGACAATGATGACAATCACTATGAAAAATGGACTATGAACAAGCTTCTGATGGTCACAGAATTCGGTTTACATAAGGCCAACCAGCCTGTAATATTTTAAACAGAATTTAATTTGAATGATTTATTGTTTTTATCTGTATGCAATTATTTTATTTTATTATGTTGTATATGGGAGCATCGAATCGTTGCTGGCTGTAAGCTGCCCTGAGTCCACCCCCTGGGGTTGAGAAGGGCGGAGTACAAATATTTGAAATAAAAAAATGAAAAAATAAAAGAAGGGCTGGTTATGCTCATAGGCAAAATGAATTACCATATCCATTTACTGGTAGCCAGTAGAAGTAGATAACAAGTCCAGAATGAGCACAAAGTTAAGTGGGTGGGTAAACTGGCCTTGTGAAAGGAAACTGTTCTTTCCCTCTTGCCACCAAATGTCCTCCCCAGACCACCAATGGAAGTTGTCAGTGTGGTAACCATTACTTCTAGTAGCCTGGATGCATGCCAGGAGTCCATTAGTGCATAAATGCAAGGAAGTAATCAAAAGGCCTGAAATAGTCCAATCTCCTCCATATTTTCCCCAGTTTAAAATAATGCAAACAGAAACATGGCCATATAATCATAGAAACATTTGTTTGGTAAATTAAAGCAACTTTGTGGTGTCACAAAAAAAGGTTTTTCTAGTAGGAAGTATACAGGGATTTTCTTCCTGCATTGACAAAAGGTATCAAATAGAAAAGGAAATAATACTCCAAACCTCAGAATCAAATGTATAGTGCACAATTCTGCCAATAATTATGGCTTCTTCTGCTGAAAATCACTTCTCAGTGGGGGTAAAAATATGAGCACTTTCCATTAGGAGTGAAAATATATCAATACTACATTAAACTTCTAACAATTTCGTGACATCTCAAATCAGCTCCCTGTGGTGGCTGTCTCACTCTGGCTAATGCGAGGGGTAACACTGCACCTTCTTTTTGATAGGCAAGGTTGTTCAACTTCAGAACAAAAACTGCTTCTAACACTACAATGGTAATATGCAATTTTTTCCCATGTTAAGCTAACCTGTGCATATTAACATGCAAATATGTCTGATTTCTTTCCAGGAAAGTTCAAGTCCAAAGCTTTTGCCACTGTAGAAAATGTTCTAAACATTGAAAACACATAACATCTCAAATCTATATCTAAATATTGGTGGGAGGTACAGTAGTTTGGAAGTCTGCTAAATGTAATTTTTTTCTAGTAATATATAACGATATCAGTTTGATGTCATAATTCAATTTCATTTCCCTTAGGATTAAGAATGGGTTTGCATGTCAAGGGCAACTTGTGTTAGGTCATAACACAAAGGCTGTCCAAGAGAGCTTGCTTCTATTAAAAGTTTTTTCTGGGGCAGGTCTATACAACCCAGAATGCTGAATCACCCAGGATAGACAATGAAGTAAAGATCTTAAAATGGTAAAATAAGGAAAAAAGATTATACAGTTTGGAAGAAACAGGTTTACACAAAACAAGACTGAGAACCATGAGAATGTTATTGATGATATGGCTAGGAGAAATCACATCTGCAAGTTTCAGCTCTCCTATCATCTTTTTAAAAATGTACAGTATTTACATGTCAAGATTTTTTCTATCAATTTTATGAATAAGATGCAACATTTTGCTAGGTTCTTATGGAGAAAAGAGACAGATAAACAATATTCTAAATATGTGAAATAGACAAAATACAGTAGATAAAATTGTTATCAATGTGAAGTGGATTGCATCTTACTTGTTTGGTGTGTAGGAGTGAAAAATGTTGAACCTCATAAAACAAACTGGAACCCTAATTCAGCACCACAAGCTATTGAATCTGCAGAAGGATTTAAAATGCTCTGCTTAATTTTCACTCACATCACTTTTTTTAAAAAAAGTAATCAGTTAATTCAATTCACATGAAAAATGTTGTTCAATTTTGTTTATAGTATATGAAATCCCTACTCGTACTTTGATAGAACTGGGAAACTATTCCTTTGAACATGGAAAATGGCCTAGCCGTTTAATGCTCTCTTTCTGACTTCATTTCTTTTCTTCCTGCTTGTTATTTGGCACCTCAGTGTTGCATGTTGGCAACTGGTGCTTCACAATCTGTCCTTATCATGAGCTGGCTGTGGAACAGAACATGTTTGGCAGGGCCTCCATTTTGGTCTATGACAGTTCTCTCTATGTTGGCAATCTCCTTGCTATTACTACATAATGGATACAGTTTTTTACAGAGATATCCATATGTGAAATCCCCAACATTATGTAAATTAGATTTGATAACAAAATTAATTGTGTGATCACAATTGCACACAATTTTCAGTCACAGATTCCCTGCAGTTAGTTGTGCTCACTAACTGCATCACATTTATGGATGAACTGACCCAAGAAACAGCTGGTAGAAATGAACCAAAATCCACCAAAAGAGCTCTGGAAGGACACTCCATGTTCAAAAGCTTCTTGGAAGAGGCTACCTAAGCATCATTTGATACCTCTGTGCAAATTATAGGTATTACAGACAGCACAGTTTAGAGCCTTGATGGCAAACCATTTCTACTGACACATGGTGGCGCCTCGGCTGCATAAATGCAGGGATGCCTCTGCCCTGCTGCCGCTGAAGAGGAAAGGAGCAGAGCGAAGTAGAGCTGCCCTCACTTTCCTCCTCCTTGCCCTCCTCTGAGAGGAGCTAGTGAGCGGGGTTTTGAGGAGGGAGTATTTAGGGATGCTCTGCAAACTCCCCTCCTCACACTGGACTATACGCCTGGCAGCCAAGTTGAGGGATCCTCCAAAATCTCCTACCCCCCTCCTCTGCCCCCCTCCTCTGCCCCCCTTGCTTCTGGCAGCATGCAAAAGGGATATTGCCACTCCAGAGACATGTTGCCGGAAGCAAGGGGGCGCTAGACTTGTCCTTCCAAATTTACCCTCTCAAGTAGGGCCCTTCCACACAGCCCTATATGCCAAAATATCATGGCAGAAAATCCCACATTATCTGAGCGTGGACTTAGATAACCCAGTTCAAATACAGATATTGAGGGATTTTCTGGCTTTGTTTTATGGGTTATATGGCTGTATGGAAGGGCCCCAATATGTTATTGTTTTAATGTTGTAAATCTCAGAAGGCTCCCAAAGTCAGTTTCATATTCAGTGCAAGGAAGCAAAACTGAAAGTGAAGCCAAAGGCTGCCTTAGTGTCTCTGTAAATTGATGGAGTCTCCAAATTAGGAGCAGGGGAAAGAGGGAACAATGTTTTCTGGGAACCTCACAGAAATCTGGGAAATGTAGGTTGGGAAGGGAGGAGCCCAATGCCAGAGAATGCAAAAGGCCCTGCTCTAAATTACATTATCTATAATGCACTGCTCACCATCAGAGAGATTTTCCCTTCCAAAGCCAGCCAGAGTTCCAATAAGTTGATTTTTGTTCCAGGGTTATAAATATAATTTATTAATTGGTTTTATAATAAAAACATGGGTAAAGTTTATTAAACTGCAAAAACTTTGTCTTTGCATGAGGGACATCATGTTGTACCACATTTTGCTGTAGTCTCCAGTCCACCCATTTAGCATTGTCATCCACCCATTTAACAAAGGTTTTGGCGTAAAAATAAAGTTCCCGGTGTATAACCACAAGTTTCAAAATAAGGACTACATAATTAAACAGGAAATAATACTTCTAAACTAGGAACATATTTTCTTTTTATTAAAAAATGTTGTTTATGAAAACTTTGAGGATTCCCCAAAACTCAGTGGATACACAAAATGTTCTGAAATTTGGTGGGCTAAGAGTGATAAATGTTTTTTACCATTGCAGAGAGAAGCCCCTGAAGTTTCCGCAATTATACTAATTGCAATACTATAAAATAATAGTGACAAAATTTCATTACTCTCACTAACTATACTTTAGAAACATTTTAGAAATGAAACACCAGCACCCCGCAGTTTTTAATGACTTTTGAACCACACATCCCTATGCCACTCCCAGTGCACAAACAGCCTCTAGATTCAGTAACTGCCCCACCAATGCCAAAAACCATTCATCATTGGTACCAAAAATTGGAGCAAACAAGCAGTTTATGAAAGGGGACAAGTATAAACACAGACTTTAGAGGAAAACTTGACAACTCATTAAACCATTGCAACCTTTTGTGTTGCCATCATGAAATACACTACTTTGAAATTGGGTCCAATTAGTTTGAACAACTGTATAATGTTTTAACCATTTGAATAATGGCACAATTATTCTTACTGAACTCAACAAAGAAAAGACCTCCTAACAGTGAACCTTCTACTTAAGATATTCATCCTGTAACCATACTGGTGATTACTAAAATGAGCGACTACAAACTGAGTTCAACATTTTTTTATTGGCGACTGGGCTTATATGTTTTTTCTTGTATGTATATGCTTTTTCTCGTATGTATTTTAATCTTGTATAGTATGTAGGATGTTTTTAATTTGTATTTGTTGGGATTTGTAGAAATCTAAGTAAAGGAAAAGAAATGAGTGTTTGGTTACTTGGGTATACTCATGTGTAAATGGGGTTTGTTTTGCTGTTTACCTAAGTGTAAGAAAGTCCTACCCTGTGTAGTTTTACAGCTAGATGCAAGCCCTGAATACAGCTAATTAACCAGGCCCACCGGGGCTAATCTGGTGGGTGGAGTCTGGGGCTATAATTTCCCCATGTTGCTCATTGTCTGTACTGCTCAAGTTTGGAGCAAGAGAAGCTGAGTATGGTTCTGGGTTTATGCTACTCATATTGGGCTTGTGGCTCGCCTCAGAGCTGGAGTAGCTGAGCATGCTTCCTGGGAGAGAGCTAGAAGAAAAAGCTATGTAAATCTGCTTCTGGAGCTGAGCATGATTCCTGGGAGAGAGCTGGAAAAAGCAGCTATGTAAATCTGCTTCTGGAGCTGAGCATGCCTCCTGGGAGAGAACTGGAAGCAGCAGCTATATAAATCTGCTTCTGGCTGGTGCTGAGCATGCTTCCTGGGAGAGAGCTTGAAGAAGCGGCTAGGTAAATCTGCTTCTGGAGCTAAGCATGCTTCCTGGGAGAGAGCTGGAAGAAGCAGCTATGTAAATCTGCTTCTGGCTGGAGTAGCTGTAGATTGTAGGGGTGGTTGATCCATAAAAAATTTGATTCTAAACTCGGTTGGGGGGGGGATTCATTTTTTGGTTCATTATAGAAATTAATACAAAAAAATTTAAATAAATTTTGTGATTGAAACGTTATTAATAACGAATTTTCGTTTTTATTCATTATGCCAGCTGGGAAGTTAGAATGGAGGGCTTGCTCTTCCTTCTTCCTGCCTTGCCCCCCTGGCTCAGAAGCATCACACATTATATATAATGTGTGATGCCTGTCAGCTGGAAGGGGCAAAGAGGGAAGAAGGGAGTGCTTCCCCCCCTCCTCCAGGGAAAGAGGAGGGCAGGCGAACACCCCCCTCCTCCTCCCCCTCCTCCCTCCTCCGCTTTATTGCCAAGGACAGAAGGAGGGGATTTGCGGCCCCACCTCCTCCTGTCTTTGGGAATAACCCGGGTTATTCCCCAAGACAGGAGGAGGTGGGGCCACGAATCCCCTCCTCCTTCTGTCCTTGGCAATAAAGCGGAGGAGGCGCCTTCCCTCTTCCTTCCGTTGCCACAATCAAAGGAAGGAGAGGGATGTTTTGGCCTTCAACTCCCAGAAATCCTAACAGCTGGTAAACTGGTTGGGATTTCTTGGAGTTGTAGGCCAAAACACCTGGGACCCAGTCTCCTCTCGCGAGTTGAGGACTGAGGAGGGGAAAATATGACCTAATAACGTGACCTTTCGAAAAAAAGCTGAAGTTTAAGCATGTTTTGTTGAAGCAAGCTGATGGATGTTTTGTTTAAAGAAACTGAACAATAAAAGATAAAGTTGCCTGCTGTGTTTGGCAAGAACTTCCACCTGTTTATTTTGCCAGCATCATTGCTTGTGTGGGAGAAAACAGCTGTGTGTTTCCAGTCTGCCAGAGCATACTAAGTCCATCCACACACAACTTCCGTTGTGTAGAGCAGAGGATTACAACTCACATTATTCCCTGCTCCAACACCTGTTCCAACAGTATTAGTAGCATTGAATCCTTGCTGTAAGCTGGTCTGAGTCCCTCTACAGAGGTGAGAAGATTGGGATATAAAAGTTTTAAATAAATAAATAAATAATAAATACTCTTTTGTTTTGGACCCTGCTTTCTCAGAGCCTTGTTGCTGTTCTAAAGAAAGCTGATCTTTTTCATGTCAGTAGTGACTTGAGAAACTGCAAGTCACTTCTGGTGTGAGACAATTGGCTGTCTGCAAGGAAGTTGCCCAGGGGATGCCTGGTTGTTTTGATGTTTTACCATCCTTGTGGGAGGCTTCTCTCATGTCCCCGCAAGGGGAGCTGGAGCTTACAGAGGAAGCTCATCCATGATCTTCCTGAATTCAAACTTCTGGCCTGTCGGTCTTCAGTCCTGTCGGCACAAGGATTTCACCCATTGTACCACTGAAGAATCCAAGAATGTTGATCAAGAATGTTGCACCGGGACTGTGGCACAGCTGGCTGGGAGTCAGCTGCATTAAAATCACTACTGACCAAAAGGTCATGAGTTCGATGCCGGCCCAGGTCGGAGTGAGTTCCTGACCAAAATTATGTAGCTTGTTGTCAACCTGTGCAGCCTGAAAGACAATTGCATCTGTCAAATAGGAAATTTAGGTACCACTCTGTGGGGAGGCTAATTTAACTGATTTACGAGGCCATAAAAATCTCCAGGATGTATGCAAAGAATAAGGAAGCAACAGCTCCCCTGGTGGCCAGAAGCTGGAATGTTAAATAGCCTTTGAGTGTCTGTCTATATATGTTGTGTGTCTATGGCATTGAATGTTTGCCATGTATATGTACATTGTAATCCTCCCTGAGTCCCCTGCGGGGTGAGAAGGGCGGAATATAAATACTGTAAGTAAGTAAGTAAGTAAGTAAGTAAGTAAATAAATAAATAAATAAATCAAGTGAGGAGAAATAGCATTGACCTTTAGGCTATGCCAGTACATTATGTTAAGGAAAAGAATAGCCTAACTTTATCCTTTTACTGTTTGTGTTCATGTTCCTTTACAGTAGAGAACTACTCATATTTATTCTAAATATAATGCATTTCAAATTATTTTATCATCACTTCCATCACCAGAAAAATAGACTGATTCTGAGTTTGTTTTAGAAGGCTAATAATTCATTTTGTCCTAAAATGACAGTGTATATGATAATTCTGTATACAGAGCAGTTCAAGTAATGTACTAATGTCCAACAATTAACTATAATTCAGTGTACCATTCAAAGAATCTAAATTTCAAAATGCATTGATTTTATTTCCATAGCACCCAGAATTAAAAGTATTTCTTCTTCGAGAGCTCTGTGAATGCACACTTATGAAGTTTGCGCGCCAGCGCGGGCTTCTAACGGAAACTTTTCCAGTTTGAAACTTTTTGGCGGTAGCTCGCCCAGCCGGCCCGGAGGGCATAAAAGGCGCCTCCATGCGCGCCCACCCCATTCCTTTGTTTTCCGCCACTTGGGCAACATCGGAAATACGGCTGATTGTGTGAGCATAGCATATCCACAACCAGTTTCAAAAGGTGCTTATCCTGCGGTAGCAAGATCCCGGATTGCGATGGTCACTCGAAGTGCCTTCGGTGTCTCGGGAGGGACACGCGTCTCGACCTGCCGACACTGCCAGGCCATCTCGTCGAACACCAGGCGAGCGAGAGCCCGCAGGCTTCAGGCCTACCTGACGGAGCGTGCTCTCTGCCCTCCGGAGATGGCGACGGCTGTCCCATCTGCCTCCTTGGGGTCCGGGCGGCTGCTCCGCCCCATCCGTGTCGACCGCTCACCCGGCCGGGAAGAAGCGCCCACGGAAGGAGAAGAACGCTCTGTCTCCTCGAAGACTTTCGGGCGTTGAAGAGGCCCTGCACCGTAACCACCGAAACGGTCCAGTTGCCTCCACCTCGAAGAGCTTCGACAAGCTCGATGGCGTCGGGCCTCTCCCAGAGGTCGGCCATCTCGAGGACTCCCTCCGATCGGGCTATGGAGATAGCTTTCCGGAGGTCGAGTGAGGAAGCCCATAGAGCCCAGACCAGAGGCCTGGTTCCTGTCACTCAGGGCAAGTCTCTGGAGGCCGCAGCCTCGAGACCTCCATCACCAAAGAGGCGCAGGACTTTGACGTCATCGTCTTCGGTCTCCTGCCCCGACTCGTCGCCTATCCCTGTTCTCGCTGTGGAGACAGGGGTAGAGCACCACGTGTCTCCGGAGGACTCCGTGCAGACCGTCGTCCGGATTCCACCGGACAGACCTCGGTCCGACAACTGTTTGTCACCTCGCCAGACAAGGGCAGACAAACCACGAGGCTCGCCCTGGCCCCGGCCGAGCGAAACCTCCCTCCGGCGATGCCTGCGGCCCCCTCAACCTCGAGGTCGCCGCCTCGGTCACAGCCTCCGGCGAACCAGGAGACGGTTCGACCCTGGTCGGGTGACGAGATGGAGGATGGCGAGGTCCCTCGATCGACAAGATCGGGCTCCATCCTGTCCCTCAACTTGACAGATCCCCTTCTCTGGCAGGAGAAGTGGAACCTTCATCTTCACCGACCGACAATGCAAGAGCCTTCGGTGAACAGGTCGGCCGGATGGCAAGGTCTCTGGGGATGCAACCCTACGTTCCTGCGAGAGCCAGCGCCTGCCCCGTTTTCAGCAGGGTGCAGGTAGAGGAGGCGGCCCAACCACACCTCCCCATGCTGGAACCACTGGAAGAAGTGGTTAAGGCCTCATGGACGACTCCATCGACCATCCCCCCTACGTCCGGACGTATCGAGGCATGGTACAAAATAGATGAGAGGGAGAGGAGCTGGCTACACGATCACCCGACCCCCAACTCGATGATCGTCACCTCCTCCCAGTCTTCGGGCCGAGAATCCGCGACCCCCTCAGACCAAGAGGGAAAGCGGTTCGACACAGTCGGCCGGAAAATCTACAAGGCCGGACTCTTGCTGACCAAGATGGCCAATTATGGGGCGTGCATGGGAGCTTATCACCAGATCCTGTGGGAGAGGGCTCAACCCTTTTTCCAGGATCTCTCCCAGGAGCAACAGACTGCACTTCTCTCCATCTCCCAAGAGGCGCAGTCGTTGGCACACCACCAGATCCTGATGGCCCGCCATACGGGGGACACTTCAGGAAAGCTGTTGGCCCACGGTGTCTCCATTCGAAGGCACGCGTGGCTGAGGTCTTCGGGTCTCTCTTCCAATTCGAAGAAGACGATCGAGGATCTTCCGTTCGATGCCCAAGGACTGTTCTTTGCGGGCACGGACGAGAAACTAAAGGCCACCCACGACTTTCGAGTCCTGACGGCCAAGCTGGACCGGCCCCAGCCTCAACCAAAACCAAAGTATTACCAGCGGGCTAAGTTTCAACCCAGGCAACAGTACCGCCAGGCTCCACGGCCGTACTCGGCCCCTCAACAGCAGCAGCAGCAACAACAGCCAAGGCAGCAACAACAGGCCAACCGACCCCGCCAAGGGGGTAAGTCGAGGCCCCGCCATAGTAATGGCAATGGACAGTCTAACCGTCGCGTTTGACGACACCGCCTCGTCGCAAGGTACCGCTGCCACCACCATGCCTCCTCCCATCCTTCGACCTCCACCACCGCACCCACCATTCGGAGACCGCCTGGCCCGCTACATCGATGCCTGGCGACGCATCACCTCAGATGCATGGGTTCTCCGGATTGTCGAAGACGGCTATGCCTTGGAGTTCGACGAGCTTCCGCCAACGGGGTTCATCGTCGAGACAGAGCCGTCCAGGGTGATCTTGAGGAGGTCGACGCGCTGCTTCAAAAAAGGGAGCGATTTCACAGCTTCCCCAGAGCAAGGAAAGAGGGGCATACTTCTCACGGTATTTCACCGTGCCGAAGCCAGACGGTTCCCGGCGACCCATCCTGACCTCAGAAACTTAAACGCGTACGTTTCGCCGAGGAAATTCAGGATGGTGTCGGTGTCGTCCATTCTCCCGCTGCTCGGAGGGGAGACCACTTTGCTTCAATAGACCTCCGGGATGCCTACTTCCACATCTCGATCAGGCCGGCCCATCGACGCTTCCTCAGCTTCAAGGTGGCAGGAAGGGCGTACCAGTTCAACGTCCTTCCCTTCGGCCTCGGGACGGCTCCCCGGACATTCTCCAAGTGCATGTCGGTCGTGGCTGCGCACTTGAGAAGGGAGAAAATCCGGATTTTCCCGTACCTGGACGACTGGCTGCTGGCGGCCCAGTCCCCAGGCCTGCTTCACCAACAAGTCTCCACGGCGCTGCACTTACTCTCGTCGTTAGGCCTGCGCCTCAACGAGGAGAAATCTCAGCTCACCCCGTCCCAATCCATAAAGTTCATCGGGACGATCTTCGACTCCGTCGATCAGCTCGCCTATCTGCCAGACGTCAGATTCCAGGCTCTTCGACGAGAGGTCAACGCCTGCACCGGGCCCTGCATCTCGGCAAAGCAGATCCAGGTCACGCTCGGCCACATGGCGTCCACAGTGTCAGTCACTCCGCTAGCAAGGCTCCGATTCAGGCCGCTACAGCGTTGGTTTCTCGACCACTTCGATCCGGTCAGAGAACACCACTCGAAGAGACTCTCTCTCCCGAGCACAGTCAAGGACTCTCTCCGATGGTGGACGTCCAAAGACAACGTCTGCAAAGGGGTGCCGTTCCACGCGTTGACACCGTCCATCACGCTGACGACCGACGCCTCGATGCTGGCTTGGGGAGGCCACATGAACAACTTGTCGATCAACGGCCAATGGTCGGCGGTGGAGAAGCTCCACCACATCAACTACCTCGAGCTCCTGGCCATAGCCAAGACTCTTCGGGCCTTCGCCCCCCTAGTCAGGGGGCACGTAGTACTGGTCAGGACAGACAATATAGTGGCCATGTACTACGTCAACAAACAGGGCGGAACGGGCTCGAGGAAGCTCCTGGCCCTGGCCCAGAGCCTGTGGGAGTGGTGCGTCCTTCACCAGGTGACCCCCAGGGCCATTCATCTCCCGGGAGTCGAGAACGTGGAGGCGGACTCCCTCAGCAGGACCAGCTGGTCGTCCCACGAATGGATGCTGCATCCGGACGAGCTCCACCGTGTCTTTCAACGGTGGGGATTCCCAGACGCAGATCTCTTCGCATCGCCGGAAAACAACCAACTGCCAGTTTTCGGTGCCAGGCTTGCCCCGGATGCACGCCGGGGTTGCCTCGGGGACGCACTCCTCCTCGACTGGACGACGGGGTTCCTCTACCTCTTCCCGCCGTTCCCGCTTCTTCTCCGAATCATCGAGAAGATCCAGCTTTCGGGGACCGATTGCATCCTCATCGCCCCCTACTGGCCAAGACAAGTTTGGTTCCCGACCCTGCTCCACTTAGCAGGCCAGAACCACATGCCACTCCCTCACCGGTCAGACCTGCTGACCCGGGAGAAGGGGATGCTCCTCCATCCGGACCTTCCATCCTTGCACTTAACCGCATGGAGGATCCACCGGTGCCAGACGTCTCTCCAGCAGTAGCAGCGATCCTGGCAGCAGCCCACAAGCCGGCCACGTCAAAGGCGTACTCGGCTTGCATCGCCCGCTACGCAAGGTTCCAGGCGTCTCGATCCGCCGCCGTCTTCCCGCTTTCAATTCCAGCGGTACTGGAATTCCTGGTGGAGTTGGTCGACAGAGGTCTCTCCATGTCCTCGGTGAAGACCCACCTGGCGGCGCTCACCTGGCAGAATCAGCAGAGGGATGGTCCTCGCTATTCCAGTTCCCGATGGTCAAGAGATTCCTGAGGGGTGTCAACAACACTCGCCCCCCGGTGCATCCACCTACACCGGGTTGGAACCTCGACCTGGTGCTGTCCTGCCTCTCATCTCCACCGTTTGAGCCGTTGTCGTCCATCGACCTGCGGCTCCTCTCCTGGAAGGTGGCCTTCCTGGTCGCCATTGCTTCGGCGCGCAGGCCTTCCGAGCTGGCGGCGCTCCGGGTCGACGAGCCCTACTTGCTGTTTTTAGCAGATAGGGCCATCTTGCGGACGGACATCACCTTTTTGCCTAAGGTGGTGTCTCCGTTCCACGTGAACACCGACATTGTGCTCCCGGACATGGGGTCCCCCCAACCCGGGGACACGGACTCGACGCTCAGAGCTCTCGACGTCAGGAGAGCCCTCTGGGTCTACAAGGACCGATCGGCGGACTACCGTCGGTCGACTAGACTTTTGTTTCTTACGCCACCGACAAGCTGGGCTTGCCGGTGTCGTCACAAAGACTCTCGAATTGGGTGGCTTCCCTGGTTGAACTGTGCTATCAGATAGCACGTCAACCGTGTCCCCTAGGGTCAAGGGTCGCTCGACTAGGGCAGTTGCCACGTCGACCGCATTTCTCCAAGGGATTCCCCTGGACCAAATTTGTAGGGCGGCCATCTGGGCCAACCCCTCCACCTTCACATCACATTACCGGGTAGACACCCCGCGCTTTACCCACTTACAGGTTCAAGTTGCACCAGTTGTGCACTTACATTCTCAGTTGTGCCTATTGCACTCACTGTTATGAGGCCTGTGTGCCTGGCATGAATGGTGCTTGTTGCACTTATGCTGTGAGGCCTGTGTGCCTGACATGAATGGTGCTTGTTGCACTGTGTTTACAAGTGGGAGCATGCCTTCCACTCATATTTATATGATTGATATGTTATTTATTCGTGTTGTGGTTGTAATAAACCTGTTCATTTGTTCATATTGGCTGGTTTGTTCCCACCTCCTTTACCTTAGCTCGGTAAATCTTCATAAGTGTGCATTCACAGAGCTCTCGAAGAAGAATGGTAGGTTACATACCTGTGACCATCTTTCTTCGAGTGAAGCTCTGTGAATCCACACGAACCCGCCCGGCCGTCCCCACTCTCTCAAACCACCCTTTCCTAGTTGCTAATGTGGCGTAGGAATGGGGTGGGCGCGCATGGAGGCGCCTTTTATGCCCTCCGGGCCGGCTGGGCGGAGCTACCGCCAAAAAGTTTCAAACTGGAAAAGTTTCCGTTAGAAGCCCGCGCTGGCGCGCAAACTTCATAAGTGTGGATTCACAGAGCTTCACTCGAAGAAAGATGGTCACAGGTATGTAACCTACCATTCTTGTATATAGCTCCCAAAGGTAGCATAGAACTTAAATTTCCCACTAAACCAAATTATAGACTAAGCTGAATTTTAAAAAAACATATTTTGCAAGTTGCTTAAACTTTTAATTCAATAAAATTCCTAGCATAAAAAGAAAAAAGACTGCCTGACAGAGAGAATATAGGGCATGGTGTCAGAAATCTGGCTGCTGTTTCTGGAAAAACCACAGGCATCCTCTTTGAACCTTGCCAAGAGTGTGATTAGTATGTGCCTCAGATTACATCACCACTGAAATGAAATTATATCTGCCAAAAAATGCTTAATCACTACGAAATAATAGTTGAAATATCCACCTTTGTAGTACTTTTAACATTTGTGTGGAGCATCTACTTTCACAAAGACAAGAATTAACTAAAATCATATCAGACCCAGTGTACAACATGATTCATATTTCCAATTAGATAGTATGTGGCCTGTAGATTGTTCTTTATTATCTCACAGGAATAGCTTTATTCAATAAATGAAAATTTTAACATTCATGTAGCAGCAACCTTTTTAATATATCGACCCATTAAATTTATTATTTTGCTGCCTTCCATAACAGTTTCCCAAATCTCCTTTAGTATTACTTTGTTGGTCTTAAATTCCGGATGTAAATCTAAATCAGCTTCCCATGTTCTAAAGTAAAGTACATTTAATAAGAATTTAGGAAGTAATTCAGCATAGAGTTGTCTTATGGTGATAAAAAGGGGGAAATCCTAGTATTTATCTATTTCAGAAAGCAAGACAAGAGAAATGGAAGCTTCTGTTTTAATATGCAAACAAAGAGGTTACAGGAGGAATGTACAAGAGCTTTCAGAAAAGTTTTGCAATGTTTTTCACTAATTACCCCTTTTATGCCCTTTTAGTTAGGTGGGCTTAGCATTGTACGTACAGTTCTGAATAGAGTCAGTCTACTCTAGTCTCTTCCCCTTTGCATTTAGAGCCTCCCTTTGCCCTGCCCCTTTAATGATCTTCTGTGGGATAGAGCCTCAGCACTGGCCCTCTGGCTGAGGGTTTGTTAGTGTGATACTGGAAGATAAAGAGTGAGAAGGATTGGAAGATCCACAAAATAGTATGTCATGTTGGAGCTTTATAGTAAGGTAATATGTCACGTTGGAGCTATATAGTAAAGTAATATCAAGCCAAGTTAAACATTGATAATATCTAAGAGTCAGACAGACAACTACAAGCAACAGTCATTAAGAAAAAGATCCAAGACCCAGTACTGTGTAGATACCCCCAAGAACTTACCTTTCATCACAGAGACTTTATAGTAATACCCAGGAGGAAAAGAAGTTTAAGTTTTTTTTTCTGTTAATAAAATGTTGGTTTTTTTAATTACCAAAGACAGATGTTTTGCAAGATTGTATTTTGTAAACACTACGACAATTTGCAGTTTATATCCAACTCTTTTCCTGTATCCTACTATGATGCTGTGTATCCTATGGCCAATTGTGTCATTGTGTGGGTGCATGACTCACTGAGATAGCAACTCCACATTTTCCTAATTTTTTCAAGGGCAATATCCAACATTTGATAAATAATGAAAAACGTTTATTTAAATCCATCTAGTGATAAATCAAATCAAACTAAAAAAACATTTTTCAAAATTATACCGGATAATTTAGGAAGAAAAATTTGAATCATTAAATGGATTTAGTTTGGTATGAAATCTGATCTAGAATATGAAATAGAAGAGAAACAATGGAATTTAATCTGAAAAACTCAACTGTATAAATCAATTTTTGCAAAACTTAGATGATGTATTTGAAAGTAGTAAATAAAAATCTTATATTAATCGTGCTATGTGCTGCAAGACACAAAGTAGTTGGAACATGGACAGAAATTAGATAATTTATCAATAAAGAATTGGTTAAATAGGTTATGGGCTATACTGCTATTGGAAAGGTTAACCTATAAATCAAGATTAGCAAAAAAAGAAATAAAAAAGACCTATTTGAATATCGATGGAAGCCATTATTTATTTTATTTATTATTCAGACTTGTATGCCGCCACTCCCCGAGGGCTCGGAGGGGCTCACAACATGCAAATAAAACACAAACAAGCCAAGAGTTAAAATTAACTAGTAAGATTAAGATTCAAATGGCAATCTGGTACTCTATTGGTAGCCAGTGCAATTGCTGCAGAATAGGTGTAATGTGCTCTTGTGCTGATGCTCCCACTAGCAGTCGAGCAGCAGCATTTTGCACTAGCTTGAGTTTCCAGATTGATGACAAGGGAAGGCCAATGTAGAGGGCATTACAGTAGTCCAGTCTCGAGATGACCGTTGCCTGGATCACTGTGGCTAGGTCACTCCTGTGTAGATAGGGAGCCAGCTGACTATGGCGTAGATGGAAAAACGCAGTCCTGCATACCGTGGAGATTTGCATCTCCATTGATAGCAGTGGGTCTAATTGGACCCCCAGGCTTCTTACTGAAGACAACAGGCTTAAAAGCTCGCCGTCCAGGGTAGGCAGCCAGCATCCATCCAAACCCTGGGCGACCCAGCCATAGGATCTCCACCTTCGACAGATTCACCTTCAACCGGCTGGCACGCAGCCATCCAGTCATGGCTTCTAGGCATTGATGGAAACAATTGGGTACGATATCCGGCCTGCCATCCATTCTCAGGACAAGCTGGGTGTCATCAGCGTACTGGTGACACTCCAGACCAAAGTCGCGAACCAGTCGGGCCAGTGGATGCACATAGATATTAAACAATAGAGGGGAAAGAATGGCACCCTGGGGGACCCCACAACTTAAGGGGAGTCTCCCAGAGACCATCCCTCCCCCCTCCACACGTTGTCCCCAATCTTGGAGAAAGGAGGCCATCCATTTAAGGGCAGTCCCCCTGGCTCCTGTCATGGCTAGATGGTGGGTCAGTAGTGCATGATCTACTGTGTCAAAAGCTGCTGTGAGATCTAACAACACAAGCAGTGCTGGCCCCTCCTGGTCGAGCTGGCAGCGAAGTTGGTCTGTAATGGAGACAAGCATGGTTTCCGTCCCATGCCCAATATGGAAGCCGGACTGGAAGGGATCAAGTCCAGCTGTGACATCTAAGAACTGTTGCAGCTGATCCACTACTGCCCTCTCAATCACCTTGCCCAGAAACAATAGATTCAATACTGGGCAGTAATTGGAGGGAACCGAAGGATCTGAATTCAGTTTCTTCAGTAGCGGTCTTTCAAACCATGGCCTCTTTCAAACCCTCTGGAAACACTCCTTGCTCAAAGGAGTTGTTGATTATCCTACACAGGGGGTCTCGTAACCCCTCCCGACATGATCTAACTAGCCAGGAGGGGCACGTATCGAGGGAGCATGTAGATGGTCTAGCTGCAATCAGTAACTCATCAACAGCTGCTGCGTCCAGCAGTTGGAAATGGTCGAAGGTGCGCCTGCCGAGTGATAGCGGAGTCTCGAGTTCACTTACTGTATCAATTGTGGCTGGGATGTCCCAGCGGAGCTTCGAGATTTTGTCGGCAAAATAGCTCTGAAAAGCTATTTTGGGGCCAATTCCCTATCGTTTTGGATGGCTGGGATCGTAGTCAATGACCGAATCACTTTAAATAATTGTGCTGGGCATGAGCTAGCCGACTCTATCAGGGAAGAATAGTACACCTTTTTGGCTTCCTTGATAGCTTGCTCATAAACATCTTTGAATTGTTTATAAGCTAATCTCGAGGCTCCGTCATGGAGATCTCACCACATGTCCTCTAGCCATCTCTATTCCCTTTTCATCATCCGTAGTTCTTTCGTGAACCACGGCGAACGATTTACTCGGGGTCTGGGAGGGCTTCTGAGGGTGATTTCGTCTAGAGCATTAGAGAGTTTTATGTTCCATGACTCTACTTGCTCCTCGACTGAATCATTGGTAGGCTCCAAGTCCCTCAGAGAATTCAGGAACCTTGTGGGTTCCATAAGTCTCCTTGGGCGAACCAGAATCGGTTCGGCACCCTTCATTCACCAAAGTCATGCCAAAAGGTGTTCATAAACTCATATCTCTCCCCAAAACTTGCAAGAACATCCTATTTATGAAAGTACAGAAACCATTTGTCAATGCTCTATGACAGTGTAGGGCAGGTGAAAAACTTCCTTAATGAGGGAAAAACTATTCCTACCTGGTCCCAAAGTAACCCAAAGACTTACACTGTGAAAGGAGGTAGGAGTGTGGGTCAATGATCTCCAAAGAGGAGCAGATAGAAATGTGGCCACCTTAAATAACTTAGCCAAGCTATGCTTCCTCTACCCATGGTCCAGTACATAATTAAATTTGGCCTCTCTCCATAAAACAATCTCCCCTGCATCCCCACCACTATGTTGAAATAGAATAATTATCACTTGTCCAAGTGATTATCTGTTAGATAAGTGACTAAACAACTACCTCTCCAACAGGTTTTCAAACGAATGTATTTTTAAATGGTTTTTGTTTTTGTGTTTTGTTTTGCCAATGTGAATGAAATAAGCAAGGACTTATAATCCTGCTAGGAGCAACTTAATGACTCACAAGATTTGTCAGCATTTTATACATGTTGTTGAGTGAAATACACTTCACTGGGTGCAAGAGAAGTGCATCATGGACGTGGAAAGGACGTGGAAAGACTCGTCCTCCTTCTGACCTACGAGCTATCCCCAGGCACTCAGATGGGGAGGTTCCAACTAACTCTCCTCCGACTCTGGTACTGGTGAACACTAGATCCGTGCGCAATAAAACAGGGACCGTTAGGGACTTCCTCCTCGAAAAGAAGGTAGATCTAGCCTGTCTCACTGAGACATGGCTACAGGAGGGGGACGAGGTCCTTTTGCACGAGTTAGCATCCCCGGGGTTCACCACCAGCTACCAGATGAGGACAGAGAGGCGGGGGGGAGGGGTGGCCATTCTCAGTCGAGATACTTTTAATTCCAGGATGATTCCGACCGCGAACATCCCAGGAATAGAGTGTGCGGGCATGGTGTGGGACATTAGTGAAAGTGTAGCCTTCCTGTTGGTGTACCGAGCACCCAACGCACCAACGGGGAGCCTACCTAGGCTGCTGGAGGTGGTCTCGGAGTGGGCATTGAGGTTTCCCAGGCTTATTGTTCTGGGGGATTTCAATGTCCACGCCGATGCCCCCTCAACGGCAGCCATGGACCTAGTGTCCACCATGGAGACATTAGGACTCTCACTCTGTAAGACCGGTCCCACGCACCAGGCCGGGCACACCCTGGATTTGATCTTCGCGGCCGGAATTCAAGTGACCCTAGCCTCTTTAGAAGAGGTTCCATGGTCGGATCACAGTGTCCTGGAAGTCCGACTTGAAGTGCCCCCCCCTCCCGGTAAGGGTGCCGAACCTATTCTGGTTCGCCCGAAGAGACTTATGGAACCCATTAGGTTCCTGAATGCTCTGAGGGACTTGGAACTCCCCAGCGGCTCAGTCGACAGGCAAGTGGACTGCTGGAACATCTCTTTGACCACGGCCTTAGACGAGATCGCCCCCAGACGCTCTCTCATCCCCCGTCGAAATCGCGCTCCTTGGTTTACCGAGGAGCTCCGCGCGATGAAACGGAGGAAGAGACAGCTAGAGGACGTGTGGCGGGGCCTCCGTGACGGAGCATCGAAATCGGCTTATAAACAATTTAAGGATGTTTATGAGCGAGCCATCAAGGAGGCCAAAAAGGTCTATTACTCCTCCTTGATAGAGTCGGCTAGTTCACGCCCAGCTCAACTTTTTAGAATAATTCGGTCATTGACAACAATTTCGGTGGTCCCAAATTATAAGGATTTGGCTCCTACAGCTGAGGTTTTTCAGAACTATTTTGCCGACAAGATTTCGACTCTCCGCCGGGATATCCCAGCCACTCTTGATACAGTGGCTGAACTCGAGACTCCGCTGCCACTCGGCGGGCCCACCTTCACCCGTTTCCAACTGCTGGACGCAGCAGCTGTCGATAAGTTACTCGCTGCGGCTAGACCAACTACTTGCTCTCTCGACCCGTGCCCCTCCTGGCTAATTAGATCTTGCCGGGAGGGGCTACGAGGCCCCCTGGGCACGATCATAAATAGCTCCCTTGAGCAAGGAGTCTTCCCAGGGGGATTGAAAGAGGCTATGGTAAGACCGCTGCTGAAGAAGCCGAATTTAGATCTTTCGGCTCCCTCCAATTACAGGCCTGTTTCCAACTTGCCTTTTTTAGGCAAAGTAATTGAGAAGGCAGCAGCGGATCAGCTGCAGCAGTTCTTAGAAGACACAGCTGGACTTGATCCCTTCCAGTCCGGCTTCCGTATTGGGCATGGGACGGAGACCGTACTTGTCGCCATTACAGACCAACTTCGCCGCCAGCTGGACCAGGGTGGGTCAGCCCTGCTTGTTTTGTTAGATCTAACAGCAGCGTTTGATACCGTAGACCATGCATTGTTAGCCCACCGTTTAGCCGTGACTGGGGTGAGGGGGATTGCCCTTAAATGGGTGACCTCCTTCCTCCAGGATCGGGGACAACGTGTGGAGAGGGGGGAGGAGGTCTCCAGGAGGCTCCCATTAAGTTGTGGGGTCCCCCAGGGGGCCATCCTCTCACCCTTACTATTTAACATTTACATGCGCCCCCTGGCCCAGCTGGCCCGCGACTTTGGTCTGGAGTGTTATCAGTATGCAGATGACACCCAGCTTCTGCTGAGAATGGACGGCAGGCAGGATACCGTACCCGATTGTTTCCATCTATGCTTTGAAGCCGTGACTGGTTGGCTGCGTGCCAGCCGGCTGAAGGTGAATCCGTCGAAGACGGAGATCTTGTGGCCTGGTCGCCCTGGGCTGGATGAGTGCCGGTTGCCTACCCTGGATGGCAAGCAGCTCAGCCCGTCTTCCCTCGTAAAGAGCTTAGGTGTCCAATTGGACCCTTTGCTGACCATGGAGACTCAGGTCTCCGTGGTCAGCAAAACGGCGTTTTACCATCTTCGCCAGGCTAGGCGACTGGCACCCTACCTGTCCAGGGATGATCTGGCCACGGTGATCCAGGCGACTGTCATCTCGAGGCTGGACTACTGTAACGCCCTCTACGTGGGCCTTCCCTTGTCGACAATCCGGAAACTCAAGCTAGTGCAGAATGCTGCTGCTCGCTTGCTGGTGGGAGCACCGGTGAGAGAGCACATCACGCCCATTCTGCGGCAACTGCACTGGCTGCCTATTGAGTACCGGATTGCCTTCAAGGTGTTGGTGTTAACCTTTAAGGCCTTGCACGGTCTAGGGCCTGAGTATCTAAGGGACCGCCTTACCCCGTACATTCCCCCGAGATCACTGCGCTCGGAAGAGCAGAACCTGCTGGTCATTCCATCACCCCGCTCCTGCCACTTGTCCAGTACAAGACAGCGGGCCTTTTCAGCTGTGGCTCCCATGACTTGGAACTCGTTGCCTAGCCACGCTCGGGCGATTCACGAACTCGGCCCTTTCCGAAGGGCCTGTAAGACTGCCCTCTTCAGACTAGCGTTCGGCTAACCTGAATGAAGATGCATATTAGCGTCCGAGCTACGATCTAAGATCTGTGATCTGTCGGCTACTGGCTATGTACTGTGTGTTTTATTGAATTTTATTGTATATTTTATTGTGTATTTTATTGCTATTGTGATCCGCCCCGAGCCTGCAGGGAGGAGCGGAATATAAAACTGAATAATAAATAAATCAATAAATCATAATTTTAAAAAAGTCTAATGCAAATAAAACATGCTAGTCTTCAAGGTCCCACTACACATTTGGTTGTAGTTTTTGCTGCAAAAGCTACCAGCAGGAAATACTTGGATACTGATAATGGGAACTATGTATCCATGACTTTCAGCAGAAGTGAAAGCATTTAATGTCATACCTAGCATTAAAATTATCTATACAATTAATTAAAAGGAAATCTTATTGAGCACAATGGTGCCTATTTATGAATAACATGGAAGAGGATCACCATGCAACTTAGATCCTTATGCTTCAAGTTAACAAGAGTTTCGTGATTTTATCTATCTTTCCCCTCCTCTTGAAGGGTTTTTAAAAAAAATGTTTTTCTCTCCTTGTGTATTTCTGCCACAATATTTAATGGCAGGCTTTCCTCTCAAGGCAAAATTCATTATTCAACTCCTTTTAAAAGGAGTTAAGCTTAGCTCTCCAAATGCGACATACTGCAATCTATCCCCTACACACTGTCAGACAGGTCTCAGCAAGGCCTGCTTATCATACAAATGCTTGTTCTTAAAACACATTGTAATTGGAAATGTCATCCTCAAGAAATCAGAAAGCAGAAAATGTATCCAACCCTGTTACTGGTTTAATGACTATTTGCTACACTAGGTTTCCCCAAATCTCCTGTGTCCTGACTTTATTCTTCCTCAAGAAGCCAGAGAATGTAAAATTCCTATGATGTCCTCACAACAGAAAATCTGCTTGCTGTAAATATGGGAATCCTTCCCTATCTTATAGATAATAATACTGGGAAATAATTTTAAACATAATTTCTATTGAGTTCTATTTTTCAGCAGTTTTAGATTTCAAAAGGTATGCTGATTTCAAAACTGCAGTTAGTTTTCTTCTATCACGTCAAGTTTTTCTCTACCTCTTATTTTAATCAGACAGCTCTAAACTGGATCAAGGGAAGAACTAGTGCTCTCCTATTGACCAAGAACAAAACTCCCTTGAGTGGGAAGGGGTGGGAGACCTTGGGGCTAGTAAATGGTTCATACTTGTCTAGGCTATTCAGTTACACACAAGACAAGGTGGTGAGAGGTTGTATGTCACTCTATATGTGAATTATTTTCTGAAGTGTAGTTCGAGTTCTTGTCTGTATACAAAGAGTTAGCAGATTTTTACATGCTTCCTTCAGATCATGTTTGCCTCTGCTATTTCTCATCATAAGTGCCTAAACAATCCTGATTTGTTTCATTATATCTTTGGCAGTTTCAACATTCCTAGTTGAAGGACAAACATCAGCCCATATGTCAGGCAAGCATATTTTGTATATTTTAAAGTAAAATTTGATGATCAAGGTAATTCTTGAGCCCCTTACAAAGTGTACAAGCAGTGTGTTGAGAGTTTAGGGATGTGGATGAATGGAACACATTATAAATTGCCATTTGGTAAACCTATGGTTTAGCGAGAGTCCAAAGATCATTCGAGTGACTGTTACTCTTATATACTGAAAATGTCTGGATACAATAAGAAAAAAAAGTAAAATGGAATATTCTAGTCTACTATCTATATGCCTAGTAGCTGAAATCCTGGTGCCAGTTTTCATTGAACTACCCTCTTTCGAAAAACAAGAGCATGGTGAAGAACTAGGTGACAGAAACAATGAAAATTTTGAAATTGAAGAGGACTCATTTCATAAGGAATTTGATCAGCATGAGTTGAATGATTTGGCACAAGATTTGGGACTATCCAAAAAAGCTTCAGAATTCCGAGCATCAAGATGGCTAGGAGAAAAATCTTGCTTGAAAGAGGAGTCAAGATCAAGAGAAAGTGTATTTATGCAGTATTTTTGAGGTGACAGTGGCTTTTTGTATTACCATAATATACATTGTTTAATGGGGGAATTGGAAATTCCAATCTATAACACAAATGAATGGCGACCGTTCATCGATAGCTCAAAGTGGAGCTTGAAGTGTGTCCCCCCCACAATGGCATTGTATTTGGTGCAGTCTCAATTGACAATTCAGTCTGTTTTCATTAAGAATATGAAGACATAAAGATCTGTTGCAAGCACAATTTAATCATCTCTGTTGACCTTAAAACGGACTACTTCCTTCTTGGTCAGCAACACGGATACACCAAGCAACTCTGTTTTTAGTGTATGTTGGACATCAGAGCTCATGAGAAACATTGGGGGGAGTTGAATTGACCTCAGCAGGTATGTTTTCTAACCAGCTGTCTGCAGCATGTTTAAAAGGATAGATCTACACACCAAAATCAAAATAACATGAAAGTGAGGGCTGGTGAAAGAAAATGTAATCCCTAAATGCATTTCAGAAACATTTACTTGGCCTCTAGAAGATTCAAAATGTTTTTGTTGCGTGTCGATGGGCGACACCACTCCCACCAACCAAACCAAAAATGACAGAAGACAATGGGTTGAGGGAAAATAGGCCACAACTTGTTCATTGATTACAGGAACAAATGGTTGACTGCCAGGCATGGTTCTGGATCAAGATCGGCCAGCCCACTACTGGCCGATACCGCCATACATATTGGGGTGCTGCCATCACAATACCAGGCAGATGTTACTCAGCAACCCTGGGAACCACGAGACATTTCCCCCCACCGCTAAGGGGGGGGGGAGTCAGCCAGAACCAGGTTCCATGCCACATGTCAACCAAAGTTGTGACAAGCTAACAATAACCAAACCTAGAGCAGCAACACCAAACACAAAACAGGCATGCAGGGTGGGTGGGATGAACAAACTGAAGCAGACACGATGCCTGCAAAGTCCCAGGGCTGCCCTATAAAGGCTACTGGGTGAAAGGAGTAGCTGGCCCAGGCCTAATTCAGGAGCCGGGGCCGGCTGCAGATTGGCCTGCCAGCCAAGCAGCGGGAAAATTCCTGCCACGTTTGGGGCTTCTGGGAAGAAGCTCCCAGCAAGCAGCATGGCCAGTGAGAGGGCGCCCCCTGCTGCAACGGTCCTTACCCGGTAAGTCAGGCAAGGCATTTCTTGTAATCAACCTGATTGTTTGATTTCATAGGAGTGTATTATCAATTTTGAATAAATACATCAAAAAACTCTTTTTGAGTTTGGCATAAGAAACTTTTTCAGTTTCTGGTACCCAATTTTCTGTTAAAGGAAGAAATTTACTTTGTTAACTGAGGTATTCTTGTATAAGCATATAGTGTAAGGGCTTAGTTAATATTAAGGTGACAACAGTACTAAATATTGTAGCTCATACATTGTCCTGGCAGTAAAGAAGATATTGAAAACTATTCCACAAATGCATAAATGTGAAAGCTAAAGAATAGTGTCAGTCATTTATCCTTACTCTACTCAAGTGGAACTTTTGTAGGAAAGCTATGGGCCCTAACCTTGCAAACTGTATACATGATAAATGTGCTATTACTCTGCCTACCTACCTCTATTACTCCATGCCTTGTGTGGTCTGCAGAGGGATCACCATCTTTGGTTGTTTCCAAAGCAATTTTCTGAGACAGATTGATGGGTAGATATACTTTATTCTTTTGAAAATATGGTAGACACATTATTCTTTGAAAAATATGTTCAGTGAAACATAGTTAAGTGAGCACTCCAGTGGTTTCCCTTTGCTTCTTGCTGGAATGTTGAACATCATTATGGCTTTATCATAGGCAGTATTTCCTGAGTAGAACCAAAGTATTCCAGAACTAAATGATTATCATTAAATTTCTCCCACATTGCTTTAACAAGTGGGGACATTAGCATAAAGTTTGTGTGAGATTCTGAGCAGCAAAGGAAAATGTGTCAAGTGTTACAGTTGAAAAAGTATCTGCTTGTCATCTACTTGCAACTGTGTTTGTAAGAAAATCAATTTGTACTGGTTTAGAAGGGTATTCTCTCTCACACACTTTCTTTCTTTCTTTTAGGAATCCGGAGTACAAATTGTAAGTGATCAGCCACCTTGATGGTGCCAATGCAACTTCTAGTCAGACAGGTTCAGAAAGGAACCACCACTATTGCATATTAATTGTACTGATGCAAAATAATTGGCATCATGTAAGCAGAATCCCTTGTTTCTTACTCTGTGAATCTGGTAAGTAGCCAACAAATGAAAGTTGAACAGCACTGGGAGCAGGGGCGGTCTAAGGTAATTTCAAATGGTAGGCGAACATTATTTTGGTGCCCCCCCCCAAAACATTATTTTGCCCCCCCCCCATGTAAAACAAATATACAATTATAATATCACAATACTATTAGTAGTATTATATTGTATCAATGTATATACAATATATTATACCATACTCATACTATATTATATCATAATTATATTATACTACATTACAATATAATTATATTATAATATATTGACATTATAATACAACATTATATTATATTATTATTATAAAATAATAAATAAAATTATTTATTTAAATAAAATTATCCTCTACTAAATATTTTCATTACTCCTATAAAACTCAAATAACCCAAAATAAAGTAAAATAAAATATTATATATTACTATTTTGCACAATACCACTATACTGCAATATTGTTTGTAATATTACATGTAATATAAAATTACACTTCCTTCACTGATTCTTTTCTCCTTCCCGCAAAGCGGCGGAGACAAAAGGAGAGGGAAGCACTCCCTGCCTGCCCGATAGGGAGTGCTTTGCTTACAGTCTTCTGCGCAAGGGAGCTACTGGGCATGCGCGCATGCCTAGAAGCGGCGTCGGAACACACAAGGCCGGGGCCCAAAAGCTGCCTGAGGAACATCGGCAGGGCCAGGATAGTGCCCCATGCAGCCAGGATGGCGCCCCCTTCCCAGATGGCGCCCTAGGCGGCCGCCTACTTGGCCTACCTTGTAGGACCGCCCCTGAGTGGGAGGGTGATCAAAACAAGCTGAAGATATTAGACATAATTACCACACTTTTGGGCATAAAGTGATGTAATGTACTTATCTTCACTAACTTTCTATTATTTTTCTTTTACAGAATGAGTACCCAAGGCCATTATATTATTACAACAACTAGCACAAGGTCATTTTGAAAGAGCTGGTTTCAATAAAGACATAAAACACAGTTTTGGATCTCAAGCTTTTTCTTAAGATGATAAGAAAGTAGTTTGTTACTTTCCATGTGGGAACATTTTTTGTTGTAAGTTTGGTTTTACTTGATCTATTTCAGTTTTGTTTCAGAAATCAGAGGTGATTTTTGTTGTTTAAAATGAAGATGTTGTCATTTTCCCATACTCCAGCTTGATTGCTTCCCTGCAGTGCAATGGCAAAGAGTTGTGAGAGAGGTCCATTTAGGAAAGAAATAAAAGCATATACCATTCATTTCATTTCACTTAGGACCCATTATAGAAGCATAATTTGGTCATTTGGAATTTTATATCAAAGCATAAATAGTCCAAAGCTATACTGCATCCCAGAAGTGAGAAGATGGAGAGCATTTTGAGCATAGCACCAGATGTTAATATACTGCTATGATCCCAACAAAAAATGAGTTGCTAATTGAGGATATTTGGAGTCACAGAGCAGGTAAAAGACAAACTAGAGTGATATCACATAGCAGTGTGTGCTGGAGAAATTAGCACATGTCTATTATCACTGCTTGCAGCTCTGCAGGTAGTTAATGGGAAATGGCTTAATCTTAATCAGGCTGCTCTGAAAGGAGAAGAAACAGTACGATATCACCTGCCTGTATTTTACAGAAGTGATATATTTGTTAAATATATCACTTCTGTAATGCCAGAGCTGTATACATTTATCAAGTTCTAGGAGCTTTGGGCTTGGTTCTCACTTCAGACTAGGGGCCCTTCTACACAGCACTAAAATACAGATTTTTCTAAGGAAAAAAACCAGGGAAGTCTGAGGCATCCAGATGATGTTTCAGGATAATCCATTTACACCTGGAATAAACTGAATTCACTTGGTTTATTCCAGGTTTTTAAAACACCTCTTAAGATTCGGACCTTAAGCTAAGATGCAGATCTTAATAGTTGAGGGAGTCGGTACCCACAGGACTCTCACCTATTCATTCATTCATTCAATTTAATATTTGTTAATCGCCCTCCATCCCAGATGCTCCGAGTGATTTACATAAAGATACAGCATTAAAACAGACAAGTATTAAAATCAGAATTATAAAACACAAGCTCTATTTAAAAAGCCAGGTCTTAAGTGCCTATTAAAATCTGCATCTTTGCTTAAGGTTCCCAATACTTTGTTTTAACTTGGCAGTGTAGTGATACCAAAAATGAACTCAATCACAACTCTGTGGTATAAATATTCTATAACTTGGATACCACAGCTGATCCCAGATTGTCTGATAATGTAGACACATATAATCCAGTTCAAAGCAGATGATCTGTGATCAGATCTTGGGATACAGATCAGTGTAGATGCAGCCTTAGTTTTGAGATAGCTGGATTTAGGACAATTGCTCCAAGTATCAATTTCACAAGCCATTTAGTTTAGAAATCCATTAAAATTTCGGTTTGTTGCCACTATTTGAATGTTTCTCATGTGGCAAAATTAATCATATGAAGAAAGAATATAATTACAGTAAATACTTTCAACTGGTTCAGACTCATTGTATAAAGGGAATATATAATTATATAATTTTCATGTTCTCATTGATTTGATGGGTTTTCTGGTGATGGTGCATTCAAATGGCCTGAGGATGTCATTTATCATATCTACTATCATATACACTGTTGGTTGATTCTGTGCTTTGCTTAACAACCGCCTCACATTCTGAGGAAGTGAGGACTTTATAGTTTACAGGTCACCAGCTCCATAGAAAATAAAATAGATACTGTAATGATGTTGATTATTTGTGTGTAAATGTTGTGTGACATGTGTTAAAATGTATGTTGTTTTGAATGTTCTATGGTTTGTTTCTGTGGGTGAAACAGAAGGGAGGCATGGCAGAAGCTTAGAAGAGCTGTCGCCATGGCAACCAGGGCTAGAGGCTAGTAGAATGTTCAGGTTTGAATTCTACAGTTGGAAAAGAGAGCGGAAGCCAACTGCCAAATGAGAGGGGGAGGAGTTATGTTCTAGTTGAGAGTGTCCTAAGGACTGAAAGAGAACGGTCCAGTGTTAGTGTGTGTCTTAAGGTCTGCTAGTGAGCAGTCCAGTTAAAGGGTATAGAGACCCTAGTTAAAGTTGCAGGGGTTTATAGAGGTTTAGTGGAAACCCTATAATAGGTCCCCATTGTGTTATGTAACAGAAAAAGTTGTGCCTCTAAGGAAGTTTGAAACCAACCAAGATTGTACCCATTTGTGTCAAAATAAATTGTTTGCATCTTAAAAGGAAAACACCTCTCCTGATTCTTTTATTGGTGGTGGCCCTCAAAGTCAGTGGTCAGCCGGATAAATGGTGGCAGCGTGGTCAAGTGGTCACTGAGAAGTTTTAAAACTCCAGTCAGTTAAATGGTGAAGGGTGAGACAGTACCCTGCCAATAAACGTGAAGTTGCTGAGGTAACTTCGAGGTTTCCTGGATTGGAGGTCAGCAGTGTGGACATAGAAAGATTGTCCAGTCTGAGGCCGGTCAAGAAGTGGAGTGGTCACATATTGGCGGCAGCGGTGGGATCTTTAAGAGAGGGTCCACCCTGTCCAGCCGGTTGATTTGAACGTAGCTTCACCGCATATTGGCGGCAGAGCGGTGGGATCGTGTAAGAAAACTGATCCAGTGCGAAAGCAAGGCTACCAGAGGAATTTGTTTAATTTCTCAGTTTACTGACCAAAGTCGTGTGGTAGTAGGAACTTTAATAGTTTAGTTTAAAGTTCTGAGGTAAAAGTTCGGCAAAATGACCACCAGGAGACAAACGAGGGCTTTGGAGGAAGCAGGGCAGCCTGAGGTTCTGCAGGAAGGAGAAGACTCTGAAATTTCAGAATCAGAGTCCAAGTAAAAT